>JABSTT010001739.1:0-330401 GCA_013339685.2 Hyalomma asiaticum
ATTAATGTAGATGAGCGGAAGCAGAGGGCCAATACTGATGCTGTATTTTGCACTCCATATAAGGTATTCAGTATTAGTAAGGATGCTGAGTAGTAATAACCTATACATACAGGCTACAACAGAGTAACCAATTCAATGCCTTCAACTACTTCCCAGCGAAGTTTACTAGCTGAAGCAAATATTAGCGAATGCTTTTGGATAACCTCTCCAAGTAAGGACTGTGTTAAAAAAGAATGATCGACTACAGCGTGAAATACGCGAATAAAACACACGAGTTATTTCGCACCGAAATATGTTGTGCAAGTCCTGTTGGGAAGAAGAATAAAATGAAGGGGTTTTATGGAACAACTGAAACTTTGAAAATAAAGTAGGTTTGCAGATGCTACATCAAATGTTAGTTAACGAAATCGGTGACAAGTGAGAAACGTGTGCTTTTGATTGCTCTTATTAATCGCAAAATGTGAGGAAATAATTTCCGTTTTTCGTTTTACCGCTAGGAAAAAGTTAATGTAGGCAATGTTCTTGCCACTTGTGTAAATAGATGGTTGGTCCTAAAGTCCCAGGAAACTTTGTCAAACACGGTTATCGCCACGGCGTGCTTTAACATCGCATCGCAGCACATGCCATTTCAAAACACATAGCTAAACAGTCAGAAACAACGTCTAATATCTAGCATTACTTGATGTAATACTACGGCACCAGTATCTGCAGGTTTTCAAAGAGGAGAGTGCTTTCCTTGCTCCATTTAGGAATAGTGTGCCCGTGTGAGAGGCTAAGCAATAACAATCCCTCTGTTGATCACTGTCTTTTCTAAAGTTATCTTAAAGACGTAGTCGCGCTTAGAGTCTTTCAAGAGCAGGTGACGAGAAACACTAATGCTGCATATCAATACCGAAAGCAACCGACCGTCACGGGACAAGTTTTCGAACAATGAACTCTAAGCGGTCTTAACACTCCTTTCACAGGTCCACATTCACAGAGGCCCACTTTTTCAAATTTTGTTGCCTTAGCCATTAGCCCATGAAACGCCAATTTGTCCGGCATTTGATGTTCCGCCTATTCTCTGCGCAGAAGAACATAGAGATTGTCGAGAATTACATTCAAGGCTTTATTGCAAATAATATAGGAGTATGAAAGAAGTAGCCATCAAATTTTAAAGCATTCGGTTTTTAATTAACTTTTGGCATTTACTGAGCCGCTGCCATTCGACAATACATCATGTATTTGAGAGCGATTATGGCATAGCGACATTTATGAAAATTCATTGATCCAGTTAACTAAATGAATCTACTAATTACGCTTAGCTGTGAATATACGCTTCTTTACTAATACGCAAATGCATAAATAGTCTTAAGCGACCGTACTCTATCTCCATATATCATGGCATCTCACGCCGTGTACTGGGTGATAAGGATGACACGAATCCTGCGATGCTCTCTGAAAAAGCACTTAACAGGTGGTCGGTGCTGAATAGGTGATTGCCGTGGTTACGTGCGTAGCCTTACGTATTTAAAATGCCAAGAAGCGATCTGTACTCAGAAAAACATCTGCGTAAAGTAAGTTCATCAGATAATATATAGGCAATCGCGAGCTTCACATCCAGTGGCGAAGGTTAACCCAACAATCGCAATATCACATACGAAAAATGTAGTTGTGTCTTCCACTCAAGGAGAACGGGAAGCGAGCTGTGCGTGCTTCTGAACATTGAGCTTATGTCGTGGGCCGCAATCACCTCAACAGTAGTTCCAATGCGGTGATTTTGTTAATGCAACGGGCTGTGCGGAATGTTAGCGGTCTTAATTGCAAGTAGGCTATGGCTTGCGATAGCACAAGTAGAAACGGTACCGTTTTACGTTCTAGCGGTTTACCATCGCGAAAGAAGTGTATGTGACCGAACTGAAATCTCCCCTTAACATGACATCATATCAGTCATAGCGGAGTATAAGCAGTAGTCTACAGCATCACTACACACAAGGCAATGTCACACGTTATCGTCAAAAATGTTCTGGCGATTAGGTGCTTCAGCAATGGTTCAGCCAATTGTGGCTGTATCGCATTAGGGAATGTCCAAATATCGCGCTCAGCATTTAACGGCTTCTGACCACTTCATGCTCTCTATCATGTTTGTACGTTCCCGACATGGTAACTTAAACAGCAGCCGCAACTCCACCAGTTATAAGCTTATATTTTTGCTATTTAAGACACGCATCCATGTATTGCCGTTCGGTGAGAGAGATCTGTGTAATGTATTAAGAAGTGGTAGCTATTACGAAGGCAGTGAGCCAGGTCAATGGAGACAGTGCCCACAATATCATCGCGGCTACGTTATATTCTCTCAGGGATCACCAAAGAACAATTCGAGAGAATTCGATAAACAAGAAAAGTCCCGCAGAATTGCGTGCAGCCGCAGCAAGCGACCAGAAGACCAGCCGTTGTGGTCATAGCACCAGTAGGCCGCCGTCCCTCTAAGCCACGGGCGAAGAACGTGAAGCTGGCATCAACAAGCATGATTATCGAAAGAGTGACAACTCGTCCTTATACAATAAATGTGACAGTTAAATTGCCCCACAGACGCGCCTCAAATGATGGTTTCTTCTAAGGTGCGAACATGACTAGGTAATTGAAAGTCTTGAAAGGAATGACACGCAGCGAAAGGCGAAATGCAATGCTTACAGCCGACGCGTCGCAGCCGCGGTGGCGTCTCTCATACTGCTCGCTTTCATGCTCGAGCCCTGAGAACTAGAAAGGGAAGTTAACCGAACATCAGAGGAAGCAGGGGAAGGCGAAGAAAACCTATTGTCTTCTGGGGTTTGACGTCCCAAAACCGCGATGTCATTATGAGACGACGTACTGGAGCGGTACGGAAATTTCGACCACCTGGGTTCCTTAACGCGCGTTGACATCGCACAGCGCAAGGGACCCAGCATTTCGCCTCCATCCAAGTGCATCCTCCACGGCCGGGATACGCTCCCGCTACATTCCAATCATCAGCTAAGTGTTGTAGCCACTACACCACACCTGCGGGCAAAAAAAGATATTTTTGCGAGAAAACCTATTGAGAAAACATATATTTCAAGGCACATTCAAATTCAAATCATCACAAGGACGGCCATTATATCAAACGAGATCAGTAAAATCGTAATCATTAGACTACCCTGTCAAACACCGATCTATCTATTATTTACATAGATATTGTCTGGTGTCTTCACCGCAGTGTTCCTCTTGTGGTGTCAACGAAACAACAGAAAATTTCTTATATTTTGGACACGCTTTACACAAATGCGTAAAATGACATGTGAGGGTTGTTACGCCTGCTCAGATTAGACTATGGTCTAAACAGGGCAGGCGACCATTGGCCACATTGACAGTGAGGTTGGCGTGCAGTACCGTAGAGTACAAAAGGAAAAATTATAGGTACAGGCCTTACCAGATGGCCCATTAACATGGCGTTATATGCAAGTGTAATGCAGGTGATTGTGTATGGAGAAGAAGCACAACGCACGACATTTATTCACTATGAAATTCTGCTAATTATAGAGTAAAGAATATTGTAGAAATAACAGAAATTAGATAAGTACCACAAATTAACACTAAACGAAAACACTTCACTCTTTTTTCAGTCTCCCTAAAGTTCTTCGAAACCAGTGAAGTTAAAACATCGCCAACTATTGTCAAATTCATTTGTGGAGACACTAATTAGCACGTTCCACAACTTCCTATGTGAGCATTTATTATGTTATGACAAAACATTCTATAATCATCACATAGTGAAAATTATTGGACTGAATAAGAAATGGTACGGAATTGTCAAGCGAAAGATGCCCAGTGTCTTGTGACATTGCGTAATGGTGGGGATAATGGCGACGATTGGATTGGCTGCTGACGTAAATACAAGGGGAAACCTCGAAGACCTAGCGTCACAACAGTTTTCAAATCCCAAATTTGGCCTCATGCCCACATTAGCAGTAATTGTGTCAGCAATATACTTGCTAACCAGGACGCACGTCAATGCACTACCCGTCAGAAAACACCACCTTGCCTACAAATGGAGTGACGCAAAAGTCAACCACAACTCTTCAGCGCGATGTTATTAAAATCACTCTAGCGACTACTCTCATGACATACAACTTATTTTAACGTACACTCCACAGTACCTTACGTGCTCTTACGAATTCACAATCATTGCTTACTGCATGACAGCAGGATAAGGACATTTCCTCCTAACCGAGGAAAATGGTGCATAATTACTAGACACCCGTAACAGGTGATTTATTCATGGCCATTCGAAGCAGCCGCCCCTTCAGCGGACAAATTACCATCGAGCGACACTTGTCATCACTGAACACGTTTCACAGCAGCAGCAAGGCCTTTCCATTGTTATGGAAATCCATTCAAATATTATAAATTGCTGCGCCCAAGGTCATCAGCTAATTTGACAACAGGATGAACGTTACCGTCACTTAGTGGAAGTGTTCATCCTATTGTCAAATTAAATGTAAGCACAACACATGACATTTATTCGCACTAATATTCTTGTAATTATTCGTTCGAAAAACACTGTACACGGCGCACCAACGCGATAAGCACCGCAAATCAACACTAAATAAAAAAATTGTAAGAAAATATGCGTATAGTTGCCACGCAATATCCCACCGCTCCTCGAGCCCACTCACTCCCTAGTCCCCTTAGCAGAGTGGCCTTCGAAACGTCACAACTCATTAGATGCGTTCTAGACCCCTTGTAGGGTCTTGTAATGCGCAGTCGCTGCGAAGTTACCGGCTTCGGAAGACATAGGCGCTGTCTTGCTTCTCCTGCTGCCTGCCTCTCAAGGTGGTGTAATCTAGGCACCTCTGGGACAGGAGCAAATCAGACACCAATTCCCCGACAAACAGAGCCCAGCAGGAAGGGGAGGCGCCTATTCCACAAGACCAACAACAACACGCTAGATGGGAAATCCGCTTTGACACGATATCAACTGTGCCAGGCCCCATCTTTCACGTCACTTGCTGTCAGTTATGTCCTTCATGCAACATGCGATGGAAGCTTCACCCAAGAGACCAGCGAGTACACAGCTCGAGACGGCGAGCAATATGCCACTGCGACCAGCACTGCAGGCAGCCGTCGAAGTAGCTGTGTCGACTTGGGCGAAGAGTTGTACTTCTTGACGACGTCGACGTTGCCGCGTCATGCAACCAGACCCGACCACAAGGAGCCCCACGAGGCTCTCGTCAAAAGCAAACTGGTGAAGAGCCATTGCGGCAGTCGAGGCGCGATGATCAGGTTGCGCATGAGGTGGCTCCGCATCCAGTGACACTTGAGGACGGCAGACGAGCTTCGGCGGCGAGAACTCGGCGGCATCACGTGGCCATTGAGCACTGCCCGAGAAAGGTGGCTGATAACTGCGTGTACAATTATGAATATCCTGTCAAAAGATAGTGATAAAGTCAAACTACGAAGGACATAACCACATCTGTAAAGTCCAAACACGATAAGTATTTTGGGGAGGAATTGTAAACCGTTACTGCTCGTGAAGCCTCTTATTTATAGCCAGTATGATTCGTCATGTGTCAGCAAGAGTAGGGACAGTGACTTTTCTGTTGCTGGCACATATGAGGTCTTCTATGTAAAAGATTACTTGTAGCCAATTTCGTTTCACTGTGATTTCTTAATCCCTCTATCACTTGTTTCAAGGAGTAACAATCCCTCTAATTTTTTCAGTTCCTTGTGTAGTCGATTACAAAGTTGCAAATGACAACCCAATCGGGTGCAGGCATGAAGCGAATGCGCGGTCACGAACTTCTGCACGAATTGTTCGTATACTAGAACACAGTACTTTAGTCTAGTATGTCCGTGGTGAAGGCCTTCGGTTTGTAGCAGACGTGTTCATGAGAAAGTGCGTGAAAAGACCAACCCAAGCCTTGAGGGACGACTGCTGCTGAAATTGAACGACGTACTGGGGACAAAAACACGAGGTGTGTACATGCAAAACGCTTATACGCACCATGTCAGAAATAGCAACGCCGCCGGAAAATCGAAAAATCGACATTTGTACGCACACATCTAAAAATGTTCTTTTAGATTTTAAGCAGTGTTTTGAGTGCACCAGTAAAAAAATTATAGCCAATGCCGATCTCTGCCAATGCCAATGCCATCTCGGTGGCACTCCCACCTCGGTGGTGTTGTGAACTCACTTTATGTACACTGCCCACCTATCCAATGCGGCACTAGCTAAACGTGCACTTTTTCTTTCTTCCTTTCTGACGTGTGGTTAGTAGGCCTGTATACGTGCCTTATACTGACGCATCAAATGCGGGTACGACTACTACGTCCTCTAAATTTTCATTGAAGATCTTGATGGATTATTGCCTCCTAAATGTAAAAATTTAGGCCCTGATATGAATTCTTTCCGCCAAATTTCACCTCAGCCATTCATTTCTAGAACGTTTTCTTTTTTTTCCACATATATAGATCACATTTGTAGACCGTCGAATGGAGGAGAATCGAAAATGCCGCGAAAGAAACGAAAATGTTAAGCTCGTTCAGGCGCGGTGATGAAACTAGCGAAGACAGACAGACAGACAGACAGACAGACAGACAGACAGACAGACAGACAGACTGTGGTTCATTCGCTGTTTCATAAATGCCCATGAACGTGCTCAGGCACCTTAGTCACGAACAGTCCAGAAACAAACACTTCTTAAACTAGGGTGTCACAATCTGTTCGGACAACTAATAAGATATGAAGAAAATATGAAGTACCTGCAGACGTGCAGGTCATATTCTTTCGACGATATTTGCCGGCGGGAGCGCTATTTATTCCACGCTATATTTGTGTGTATGTTTTACACTAATAAAAGGTTGTTCTATAAAAAGTAGTGTAGGGGCATAATCACATAACGGAGTAGTTCTTCAATGACATATTTTAGGGCCCGAATAATAATTTATTCCGTTACTTCTCAGACTAAAGCAACTGGGACTATAATCGGTTACATTTCTCATTACCCTGTCTAACCCACATCATTGTATCCCACGATGTCTTCTTGAACCTATGTGTGTTCAGTGTTGATTGATACGGCCGGTTGAAACAGAAGACAGGACTTCAGCTCTCATAAGGGTGTGGCCGGTGCCGTGAACAGTGCTGATAGCTGGAAGAATTTCCTCCTAGCTAACTCAACGTAACTGCTTGAGGGGCCGAAACCGCAAGACTCATTTACGGTAAAATTTTCCCATAAGAGAAAAAGATTTCAGTGTAACGGGATTCACGACACGAAAAAAAAAAACGTCGTCGGATACCATGGTTCTCACATCAGCATCTACATAATGCGCGCTGTCCTTGCCGTTCATGTATTGCTGACGGTGATGTATGAATGGACAACAGGTCACGTTACGACGTTGCCAGAATCACGTCACTCCTTCATAAGGCACGCCTCTCGTGTTTCATTTCATTTCATTTATACCTTCAAGACGCCTTTTCAGGGGCATTACATAAGGGGTGGGGTTGCAGAAAAACAGCCAACAATAGCTAACATTCAAAATAATGAGTTATGCTTTGTTGGAAAGTAGATCATGAGGCGATGACGAAGTACGTCATAAGGCAGGCCGTTCCAGTCTACAGCTGTTCTGAGGAATAATGAGGCAGAAAACATATGCGATCGTGGGCTCCCAACATGGATTGGATGGCTAGTGCTTGGGATATGTGCGCTGCAGCTGTGAAATAGGGTGCTTGACTGATAGAAGAATAAAAAGACTGTTACTTCGTCACATATTGCAACTTGCACATATGAAATTTTTTATCGCATTTGTAAAAATGCGCAACAGCTTCTCATGAGTTTTCTCCGCGCTTCGCCTTATGGCACGGTTCAAAAACATAGCTGCCAAACATACCGTAAATAAGTTTGAGCGCTGGTTCTCGCAGCGCTTTCTCGCTTGTATTCCCTCAACATTCGAGGGGATGTGTTGTGATTGCCGCTGTTTTTTGAATGCGTGAGAACCATGTCAAAACAAGCGCCACTGTCTTTCATCGTGCAGGGATCCGTGTTGAAGATTCGGCCCCCGATTGCTTATGAATAGAGGAGCGGCAGCCGCGTACCCTGGGGTACTCGGACTTGCGAAGCCGGGGTACTCGGACTTGCGTTGTGCGTTCAAAGGTCACTCAGCACTGCGTATGTCTTGCTTTGCAGAGTTTTGTTTCGCTACTACGGCGTTCTTCTGCGGCGGTTTTTGGGGACGTTACATTAGTGCTGCTGAATAATTCTTATGTGGCATTCTGTTCATGCGCTTCGATGTTTTATGCACAGTCGAAGAGAACGCCGGAAGCCGGCGTTGTCTACGATTGCCCATAAGTCACATATATGTCAACTAAACAGAGCGGACGTGTGCAAACACAGAGGAATTTTGAAGAGGCAGCGGCTCACGGCCAGGCTTTATCCATTAGACGTAGACGTACTTAATGTGGCTCGCTTTGGGTTCATAGGCTACTTCCAACTTCCTGTTCACAGTTGGAGACGTGGAAGGTGTTACCTTGTAGAGTCAGTCGCAGATGGCGGATGTTTGCCCGCTGCCTACTGGTTTCCACACAGTAACTGTGACGAAGACAGCCACTTTTGATGCCACAGAAAAAATATCGTTACTGTGAGTGTTTTAATTGACTCGATGTCTTCGTGAGCACATATCAGCGCTCGAAGAACTGAGAAGATATTAATGCACATACTTTGAAACATCCGCGCCGAACGCAGGGCTTTTTCAATAGCAACTGGCTGCACGAAACTTGTCGATCGATTACTTCTTTACAAGACGCGTAAAGAGTAACACCCTACGAAACTCGACAGCAAGAGAGCGGAACGAAAAGTCAAGAGCAAATATAGTAATGGAAATAAACACAGCGAGATGGAAACACGTAGCTGCATCAGCGCTAAACAAGTGCATTTCCTTCTTTTTACTTTTCAGTGGTTACGCAAGCTATAACTACCGCTTTCTTTACAGCTCAGAATCATGATATCGTTATGACGCATGCCGTAGAGGAGAGCGTCGGAAAGTGGCCTGCCTGGGGATCTTTACCGCGCACTGATAACGCGCTGCATGCGGACCTCTAGATTTCCGCCTCCATTGAAACTGCGCATGCTGCGGCAGGGATAGAACGCGGCATCTTAGGGTTAGAAATCCAGCACCATAACCACTAAATATGCACACGCTTATTAGATTTGCTCTGCTTTGATCGGGTTTGTTTGTTGTATTTATGCGTGATCAATACATATCTCGTATAGAGGAGCTTGCGACATTGCCCTCAGGGTGCTTTTGTGTTACTGCTGCTTTTCAGATTGATCATAATCTTCATAGCCTCAGAGGCTGCACCAATAGCTTTGTAGAGATACTTCCGCTCAAGACGTAATCACTTATGGCTAGCGAGAGAACATCGCAATTTTAGCCATTCCACTAAGATCGAATTTGACGAATCGCTTGTGCAGCAAAAAGCAGTTTATGAAAATGAGTCTAAAATTGTTGTTGGAGTAAGATACGTTGCGGTGCCATCTTCACATTCCTTATATTTAACTTTCATAGGCTATGTGTGTTCGTCTGCATGTGCCTAAATAACGTAGAGAACATTACTGATCGTCACCAACGCATTAGGTGTTTATTCTACGAGCTGTCGTCTTCGTGTGGCTTCACGCAGACCCTGCCTGCTGCATGCCTAAGTTATGTATAGCAGACACCCGCAGTAGGAAGCGGAAATGCGGCAAAAAACGATTCCCATTTATTGCATCATCCCGACAGCAGACGCTTTGCTTGTTGCTGTGCTACCGTCTGAACACACATCTTGTCGCTGTCGTTTATTCGGCTTCCGTGTTTCCACCTTGCCCGCAGTACCATAACAGAAGTTAAAAGGGCTCCACCTCTATCGCATTCCTCCTCGCTATGATATCCCGAACCTAAAAATATGTGAACCCGCGCACCCATCTTCAATAATGCGTAACGCATATATTTCTGGTGAATTACATAGTGGGTGAAGCAGCAATTATAGTTTTGTTAATCAAGTTTCTTTAAGTAAATTTTTAACTTTAATAGCTGATAACGGTGACGTTAACGAAAGACATCATGTGCGGAACAAACACTTGCGGCCGAAAGGAAGAATAGCAGCGAATAAGAGACAAATTTGGTACGCGGCTCTATGCTTGACTTATGTGTCTCTCAGTGGCACGGTCACGATGCGCAGACATGCTGTGTTTCCCAGTTTCTCGCTGTGATTTGAAACAGGCTCGGAACTAACTATGCTGATGCTTTAATGCGAGTAAGTATAAAACACCTATGTTCCTATATCATAAAGTATATATATATCTGAACATGCCCTCTTTTGTAGGGCTTCTTTTTCGATGTGTTAATTTTGCAACGCCCTTTTTAAGCTGTAGGCGAGAGGGAATGAATTAGATTTTTTATCCTGGTCGCCAATTGTAATAATAACACTATTCTTCGGTACCATATCTGTCACATGCAGCACTTAACATATCGTGTTTTATGCACTGTTAGGTCGTTTTCTGTCGTTTAGCGCAGTTTTTATAGCATTTCTTATATCCGTGATGCAAATGCAAGAAAGAGGGTCACCCTGTGCTGGAGCCACCAAGACAGCCCTTAGTCAAAGAGTCGCGTGTTATGTGCGCATACCAGTGTTTAACATAAGGCGTTCTGGCCCGTGGGGAGCGTATATCGTACTAGCTAGCAGTGGTGCATTAACCATGCAAGAAAGAGATTCGACAGGTTACCTGCGCATTTAAAGTAATTGATTGATTTGTGGGGTTTAACGTCCCAAAACAAGTTCAGATTATGAGAGACGCCGTAGTGGAAGGCTCCAAAATTTCGACCACCTGGGGTTTTTCAACGTGCACTGACATCGCACAGTACACGGGCTTCAACATTCCGCCTCCATCGAAATGCAGATGCTGCAGCCCGGATTCGATCCCGCGGCCCTCGGATCAGCAGCCGAGTACCATAGCCACCAGACCGCGCATTTAACATAGGATCTGTGGTGTATCAGCTAAAACTTTATAGATGTCAATGTAGATTTTTAGTATAAAAAATTGCACTTGTTTGTAGTTATTCCACATGTATGATAAGGTTGGTGGACACGACAAGCCACAAAGTTCGAAACCCGGGAATTAATGCCAAAACCACGACATATTTAAAAGGCACGATGTAGTAGAAGGCTACCGGCATTCTCACCGCGTGGCGTTCTTTAACATGCAACAACATAGGACAATACAGGGGCCTCTAGCATTGTTTCTCCACGCAAAATGCGACCGCCGCGGACGACCACACAATGTTGTGTCCACATGCAAACATTCTAACCATTATAGACCACCGCGGCAGACATTTCTGGGGGACTATAAATTTGTGAATCCAACATCGATGGTCCAAAACATCACACAGACTTATCTGTACGCCCTTCTTTCAACCAAACGAGTTTTCAAATAGCAGCATATGACTGTAGAGGAAATTTTCTCAGTTATTACACATTACTTACTACAGAGTGTAATCTTAAGGCACGTGGTCGTGTCATTATTTCGATGAGTAATGCATCTAATAAAAAGGGACGTCTGCGTCAACATTAGGCAGTTGACAGTAACAGTGAACAGAGGGCACATGAGTCCTTGTCTCAAAAGCAGTTAGGCCATCACTTGGAAGTTAAACGAGCTACTTCTCGTGACATGGTTTCACCTATTCCTCCCGTGTAGCGCTTATTAAGCGATAGAAGCACTCGATCAAATGGTGGTTAGATATTTTTACGAACTCTACGCGAAAAGGACGCGCTGAAGAAAGACAATAAAAGTGAATTCGCGCAGGGATCACAATGCACGGTCAGTGGTTATGTAACCAAAACTATACGGTGCCTCTTGCGACCGCTATTTTCTGTGACGCTTGTACTTCTGACAAACATCGCACAGTACATGAGATGCTTACGAAGGAAGAGCCACATGAACCTTATTACAAACTGGTGTGGAATAAATACAGCGTAGCTTGAAGACGTAAAGCCTCTTAAAGGACCACGAATGTAGCCGTTTACATTCACACTCTATGAAGTCCTCAATCCATGTCGCTCGGAATGCACCAGGAAAGGCGTCGCACCAAAAATAAGTGACTGCCATTTGGGATAACAGTTCAATACGAATCTATTTGATGCATTCGTTGCATACGGGAAATGAGTTCATAGTATAGCCACGTGTACGGCGTCCAACTTCCACACGTGCAGCAGTTTCGCTATAGTTTTGTCACATGCACCAATCAAATGTGGAACACCTCCAAGGCGAGGATGTACAAGCCGGCCTTGACTTTTCTGGTCTACTAAGAGTCTCTTCGTATTAAGCTTCCTGAAGTATTAACTTGCAGCGCAGCCCTTTAGGATTCCAAAGGTATATAATTCAATGGTGGCAGTTCTGCCATTGGCCATCATGAGAATTTACATGCACGTACAGAAAACAAAATTTTTAGTCTGTGGATCGCTTTCCGAGTTACGCCATTCCAAATGACCTCATTAGTCACAAGTGTCTGAATAGATTTAATGTCCAATGCCTTTGTGGTGACAACATGCCATGAGGTTCGTAGTATTTATACAAGGAAGATGGAAAAGTATATAAAGTGAAACAGCCATCAACCTGCGTCATATATGTGTGTGTGTGTGTCAGATTAGGTTAAGTGCTGTATACACGAACTCACCAGCACCGAGCAGGTCTTTACGACAAACGCTGGCTTGGCAGGGTATGGTAGGAGTGCGCCCGGCGGCAGGGTCCATACCGAGGTACACCATGGGTCGAACAGCAGTCTCCTGAGAAATCAGTGTTCTGAATTGAATTTGAGCAGCACAAAACCATCAAAATAATATCGAGTTGACCTTAATATCACTACACATCTCTTGGGCTAAAGATTTATGTAACTCATGGTGTCAACGTGATTGTCCTTAGAAGCGGTTGTATCGTCCTATCCAATAGGCCAATAGGCCTCGAACAAGTTAGGCATGCACTACGTGAAAGATTCAACAGCATGACAGACGCTTTGTACCATTCTCCCGACTCTTTCTTTCGGAGTCTTAACTACGCGGGCTCCTCGTGTAGAGCTATCGCAAAGTAACGATAATCAGTTGCTAGGCGGACTCGTTTTCCCACTACAAAACTACATGGCATCGCCGCGTGCATGTGGCACATGAGTGCTGACGTACTGGTAGACGTGCTTGATTGGCGCCTTCCACAATAATTAAGCATCCATTGCCACGGCTGGCTCTTGTAGAGTTGACCGGTGCAATAAAGACGCCAAAGCAGTTATAACTCGATCATGCAGCGTCTCATGTCCAATGTCACGCTGCAGCGCGTGATGAACAGTGTACCATGCGAAGCGCAGAAAACTTCACTTGCTCCCGGGAGTGGGTGTACATGCGTGTGTTTACGGGTGTGCGTGTCTGCTCCAGGGTTCGATACCCGCAGCCGTGGCCGTATTTAGAAATCGTGAGTTGCAATGCAAGAAAGCAAGAGACAGAGAAAGAAAGAAGCGTATGGATGGCGACATTATGGTGCTCCTTAACAAACAAAATCTGAACGTTAATCCGCTGTGTTGCTCTACGGTATCAAGTCAGGCGTGCTCAGGCAAGAAACGGAAGAACGAAACAAAGGAATGGTGAAAGAAATTATTAGTGAATTAAGGACACAAAGAACAACAGGCGACCTGTTTCCGACGAGTTACTCGGCGTAATAAACAAAGATGCGCTTTTCGATCATCCCCAGGGAGTGGAAGGGGCGCGGATTTCTTGCGTAAGGAACACACCGGCGTATCCAATTCGGTGTCCACCTACCTGTTTTAAGTAAAGTCTACCCTCATTTTCAAATGTCTCTCTCCGCACTACTGTTGTACTCTGGCACCAGATCTCACTCATGCAATTGTAAACTTTAGGTTTTATGGGGATTATTTTTTTTTTCACATATTTCTCTTTCGAAGTGATGCTATCGCTATCACCGGGAATACACCGGATGTCTTTCCTTTTTTAAGCCACGCCGAATGAGCGGCGCGAAATCATGTAATCATGCATTGTCCGCAAAAAAAATGGCAGTTTCGTGACGTATTGAGATGCATTGTAATGCCGCGCTCCTTTCCGAATCAGCCATATTTTCGGGCGACTAAAGCGACAAATTTTCGGGATCCTAGCCAATGAAAGAATCGCTGTTAAACACACTCAAGAGAAACGTTAGCCCCTACACCTCCTACTATGCATACTTAGTACAAGCTCGAAAATTCGCAGTTCAAGTCCACCGTAGAAAATTTGTGCATGATGACATACCTTCGTCGTGGCATTAAGCCACCAACCGAGTAGGCACAGTTCACCAAGTGGTGCTTGTGGGTCTCCGTGCAGGTGGAAGCCAGGATATACGGAGGTGCTAGAGGCCCTCAAGAGCCGACATATATATGCTTCCTGGTGTCCGTAGGCCTCCTGGATTTCCTCTACCGCATGGTCGGGTAACGTCGGATTTTCCAGCTCCATTTGCACCTTCGCCTGTGACGCAGTATTGGAACGCCAGTCGACCGGACACCTGCGTGATACAGTATTTGTACGTGTTGCTTTGAAGATAAGTCATTCATGCTAAGAGATTAATACATCCCAGCCTTATTTATTCTACCGCTAAAGGCCCGTGGCCAATACTAGAGTTCTCACTCGATCGACAAGCGATGGATGCATAAAGAGAAACGCGAGAGAACTTTGATATTGCATTTCTTAACGGTCTCATTGGGTGATTTCGACCACTCCGACGACATAGGGTTATTTAGGTCCCTGCGCTCAAAATGTGCAATACTAGGACATCAAGCATTTTTGTGACCATCGACACAGTGGCTCTCGTGGCCGGGTTAGAACACGCTTTCCCCTAGTGCAACCGAACACCATAGCCCCATAACCACTGCATATGGCGTAATAACCAGGTTGTTCTGGTGCTGTTATTTTCATCTCTGATCAACCCTAACGGGCGATCGAAATTACTAATTATGTTTCTATATAATGACTCAGCTAAAACCTTTGTTTTAGCAGAGGTCTGAATATCACCAGCCGATCCATCGATGGCGGACATAATATCCAAAGAAAACGAGAAACAACAGGCATCCCTTATGAGAGAAAAGTGTTAAAATATATACGTTGTTTGGAGACGCCATACATGAAGCAAGCTTTCACTTATTGTTCCTAGAATGAAATGTGCATTGTCCACCATCGCCGGTAACGTGGAGAGCGTGAAAATGGCTGTGGTTTGACTTTACGACTAATTACATTCCGAAAGGAAATCAAGGGTTAGCGCTGCCATAAATATTATATGCTATAATTAAGTCGATAGGAAACTGCCAGCCGACTGTTGTGTAAAAGGGCCGATTAACGAAAATACGCGCTACAAACAATGCCCTTTGTGATTTCGGCCTTTAATGCTGGACATAATATACATCGTACCATAAAATAGCCAAGGGGCATCAGGCATAAAATAGTTTGTGAATACAGCACTATCAACTGCGTAACCCCCGCAGGCAAACTGCCTTTCAATAGAAATTCAAACAGCCCAAGTGATGCTTATCAGACTCTGAAAATTATTCTTTCTGAAGAATCTTTCTCCCAAATTCTAGGGAGAGGAGGCCGAGTTCAAAATGCTTTTTTAGTAAATTTTCTTCATCATTGCTCAATACGACAAATGAAGGAATGCCCAACATCAAGTCTAGGTTATCTTACGATCAGTCCTAGCGTGAAGCAGTTTTGTGAGTGCGCAGACTCTAGCGTTTACAATAACAGCATAACTACGACTTTAGCTGGTTAACCCCTTATGTTAGTGCACATTTTCTGATCTTTATGCCCATGTAAAATATAATTCATAGTTTTCAGCAAATGCAATGCCACAATCTCTACACCATGACGGACGACGTTTTGCTGTTGCGCCACCACCTCAGCGCTGCGTGTGCTTATGGCTGAAAATACTGCTACAAAGCAAGAACACACCTCTTAGTTGAATATGATGATATTACAATGAGCAAAGCTCGGCTTGACTAGTCACGCAAGAAAGCGTAAACAACCGTAAGGGCTTCGTATCGCCTTTCAGGTGGCCAGCACCGTAGCATATGGCGTTGTCACCTTCAGCGCGGCAACACAAATTTCATGGATACATACCCATTATACATACTACATACCCAGCTCTGAGTACATACGCGTTATGAGCTGCCGTGTTGCTAATCCTCATCACTACAGCTCTTCTTGTACAACTTGAAATCTTGCAGCTTAAGCAGCAGCCTGCCATTTTCTTAAGGCGAACGTAAAGTGTGGAACATATATGCTACATTCATCCCTTGTGTCAACACCTCAAAAACATTTTTTTCAAGTGTACAAGATTTACATTCGACCAGCAGAACATTTACACAACATCACAGTTTATTAGCCTTTGTATTTTGAGCCGACAATATTTACAAACCTACCATCTCACGCAATTCTTCGCAGAACGGATCCTTTTGTAGGCGAATGAATTGGAGGACTGAATAAATGACTTCTCTCATCGACTCGTTTCAACATCGGAGAGACCGAGTACATTACCCGAGTTTTACATTCGGGTACTGTAGCACAATTTATGCGGAGTACATGCGTTCTTCTCCGTTTTAAAAATTTACTGGACGAGAAAGCTATGAAATAAGCTATTATGTAGTGACGTAACTTTCTGCGACAAATCGCTACCGGAACTCACACAAGCGAGTCACATGAACCGATATGCACAAAGCACATTGAATTATTAAATGAACCAATATCTTCGTTGTTTTGGAGAATATATGGGGTTATGCTTTAGTATGTTTTTCCCATCTAAACAAAAACACTTCCATAAATTATTCTGCGTGTCTGTGCGCATAGTGCGACTGTTAACTGCCGTGCTGTGACACCATTGCTGCTTTTAGGCATGCGTTTTTTTATAAAATTCATACCCATCCCAGTTAGATGAAAACCATTCCAACCATTTGGAAATATCAATTGGTCGAAATGGAAATGTCACTTTCCAATCGGGCCATTTCGCATTACCAACAGGACCAATTGGGATGCGCTGTCATTGCCAAATGGTTCGAACGAAAACCATTTGGGCCAAACGGTTCAAATGGAAACCGGTCAAGCCAAATGGAGCTTGCGGGCTCGCTTCCAATTGGGCTAATATACAGCGTCCAACCGCGAACCAATCAAACTCTGACGTAGAGCAATACATCCTTATTAAGCAGTGGTGCCTGTCCCTTTACCGTATAACGCCTCCAAAGAAATATTTCTCGCGAAATTTGGTTCTGTCTGCATCCTATTCCACCCTGATGAGCACGAGACAGCGTCATCAGCAACACGTGGTTGCAGCAGCGGCAGCAGCAGTCACGTCTGTGCTGTGGTGCCGAATGTCTGTGCATCGTGCTCCTCGTACTCATGTGTACTGCAGCTATCTGTTGTGAAATTAATGCACTGGGTGCCTTACGGCCGTGAATATTCACTGTGGTGTTCGATGTAGTGTTTATGAGCGTTTGGAAGTTGTGCGAGCTGTGGATAACAATCAAGAACGTTAGCCCTAACAACTTGCCGGCAGCCTGTTTGGTGAGCTAGGTGGATGTATTCAACCGGCACATGTGCCCCCACCGTTCCTCAATTGCGCAAGTCAACGGTAAGCTTACCCGCTTTCAAAGCTTGCTTGTGTTTAATTCGTACTAGACTTGTTAACGCTGTTTTATTGACTTTTTTCGCGCAGGCTGCTGCGTGAGAGCTAGACGACTGCGGGTTGTGGCAAGAACGAGTGACATGACAAATAATTACCATGCAACATGTGTTTTAAATTAAGTAGCTTTTCTGTTGTTCATTTAATGTATCTGTGTCAAATGTACTTCCCGTTCTAATAGGCGATTATTGCGTGAACCGGCTCCTTTGTTGGTTACAGAATACAGCAAGAAGTAGCAAGAAGTAACGTTCATGTGCACATGAAAGAGCATTATGCAGTAGGCCCAAAAACTCTTGGTTTTGTTCCAGTAGCTTCAAATAATGCACATGGCATTAAAACGAGATTGTCTAAAATGTGTATACAGGTAGCGCTGCACAAGTCAACCAAGCTAGGGAGCATCCACTGAAGTGTAATATACGAAAAGAAAGATGGACAGCACAGGAACGAGAATATTTCGCGTCATATACCATGCTTCATTATATGCACTCTAGCTCGGTAGACTCATGCAGCGCCAGCTGTGTTCAGATTTGGGACAATCTGGTTGTAATGCCAAGTGCACCATTTGGCCCTATTGGAATACAACCAATTGGTTACGGGCTACTGCACCATAAGAACCAATTGGACAAGAACCAATTGGCCCAACTGGCATACAATCAATTGGCCCAATGGTGTACTAATTCACAATTGGGACCTAGTGGAAATTTTCCAATTGGTTCCAATTTTTTTTCGACTGGGAATTTTATTTTATTTTTTACTTTCTTTGAAGCATACTGCTAGCCTCACATTTGAGGCTGTTGCAGGAAAGGGGATGATACAGATATTCAAAGCAAAAAGAATTCAATAAGGCGCGTACCCAGGTTCACTTGAACCGGAAAAAACATACTATCCAGAGTAAGCTGCACAAATGCTAGAAGAAAAGCAATAAAAGAAACTGTACAATCACTACAGTAGACAATCAAAATAAAGAAATATTAATAATTAGATAAATAGACAATCACTCTACACAATATTCGACAAAAAACAGCGCATGAAAACAAGATACTGTAAACAAGATGCTGAGAAGTGAAAACAGATTGCGGTTAAGCCGATACCTACGAAGAATAGTTAGATAACTCAGCGATAAAAGATTGGAGTGAAGTGCACATGACATCATTGGGCAAAACGTTGCAATCTCAGATTGCTTGCGGAAAGAAGGAGTACCTGAAGATAGCGTTGTGAAATCTGTATTAATTTAGGTGCTTGGAGTGTTTAGTTCGGGAACTGGTTGTGTCCAAGTGTAGTAAATAATTACTCGCATTAATCTTCATGCTGACATTGAGAAAAACAAAAAGAAACTTAAGAGGAAGAAGTCTGGCTCGAGTCTGGTGGGGAGTTTAGCTTGCTTAATAGTTCAGTCGGAGAGTGACGACGGCGATACTTATTAAAGATAAATTTGAGTGCTTTCCTCTGTACACTCTCCAGTTTTGCTATGTACTGTTTACGGAAGGGAAACCAGCATGCCATTGCATACTTTTAAAAACACAATGAACAGGGCGCCTGTCTTTCCGTAGGAATTCTATATCGAGGCGGAAATAATTATGCGCTACCAAAAGAACACTCAGCAATAAGCAAGGCCTTATTCACTAATGATTTAATTGCAAACTTGAGCGCAGTCGGTTACACGACAACGTGGAAAGCCGTGACATTTTATGATATGCTAATTTCCGAAAACCCGAAGTGACTTGGCTAAATTTCAGCTATTAATCACCGAGCTGAAATGGCGATATAAAAATTGAGCTCACCGAATGCACAGCAAATGCCGTAGTGTTCAATGTTAGACATGGGATTCCCGTGGAGAAGTGACAAACTTTGAATTAAAGAGCGTCGCAGAAGAATGCTGGCAACCAAAAACGGCAACTCGCCTGAAATGCGCATGTAGGCCTCTTATTCTTTGCTTGTGCTGCATGCTATTTCGCGAACAATAAATAGGCTCCTGCCAGATTTCCTGCAGAAAGTTTCGACATGGTAGTCGCCTAGAACCTTAGCTATATCAAGAATGGAAGGCAGTCTTACCGAGTGGAGTTGGCGCGCAGCGAGCGGTGACGATGCAGATCCACCAAAAGTGTGCCTATGTCAGGCAAGCATGTGTCCTCAGAAGCCAAGTTCAGACACACTGTTCACTGCGAAAGCATCAAGGTCACCGCAATTTGCCACAGTTATTTCAATTACATTTACGCAGGCACCACTCCGAAATACATAGGTTGAAAATATTGTTGCGTATCCAAAAAAATACACAAAGACGCTTTACCTAAATGGGATGCTGTTCCGCCAAAGAGGAATGGAATGCTTGCAGCCTCCGCTGTCCATGCCCGATGTCTCGTGCCCGTCACGTTCCTACGAGAGGCACGAGAGACGAAACAGAAAAAGAGCTTTGCCGAAGATCACGAAGATGTAGAAATAGAAGAAGAAAAAGAATTTATACTGCGATTCATACAGATTGGAGAGCTGGCGAAGTATCAATGCATGCTCACAAACGAGGGCACCTGTTCTGCCATACACATTACTGTATGGTATCTTATACAATGTTTTTTTTTTTGCAAAAGCGAAATTACCCTAGTTCTCTACCAAAATGCCCATGTCAAGTGAGTGATACTTACCCCAAGCGTAGCTTGCGCGTTTACGCTGCTGCCAATGTCCATCGAAAACTAATATATCGTTAGTGTGGCTGAAGCTCTCATGTAGTAAAAACAGCTGCATGCGGCATAGAAAGTGAGTTTTGTAATGGTTTCTCTGTTATTGGAAAATTCTGAAGATAATTATTGCGGTGGTATATTTCGGAGCTTTACGTTGGTTTCACCCTCGTGCTTGGCATGTGTTCTCCTGTCGCTAACGAATGACCTGGGTGTTGTCTTTTTCATTCAATTGTCGCCCGTGAGATAGCGAACCAATGTAAAGCAGCCTTTAACAACTGCCTAAGATTTTTTGCTAAAATATGCGATTTCCCGAAAAGCAGTCCATGAACTTCTCGCACGAACATTAAACACTTATTGTCTACAACACGATAGAAAAATGAAACACCTCGTCTTCCACGGCAATGTTATCGCACAGAACGGCGTCTTCATGCCACGCATGCTGAAATACGCTGCTTACTATTAACTGTGCAGTATTATGCACCGGAGAAATTGCCATCGATGCCTGTAAGAACAGGTATAATTGCTATAATGAGCTATCCAAAACGAGTTTAAAAACATCATCTACGTTTTCTTGAAACAGGTTATTCGCAATACAGCCATACATTCATGTTTAGTCGGCTGACGTGGGCTTTCGTTCCATAATCCCATACCGGTGCACACTCGGATTTAGTATTCGAAAAATTCTTATTGGTGGTTCCTGTGCAGTTACTTTTGTTCAGGATGAAAAAAATGTAGCTGACCCCAAGGTTTATATAAATGCCATTAACGGCGCTACGCCCTAGCGTGTTTTGTGTTCTTGATCGAATGGGCTAAATTTTAAGTTAACTGCAGGTAGGCTAGCTCATACTCACGTATCCTACGCGGGTATGTGCCACACGAGTTCTTTCTTAACTTCTGTGTAACGTATTTGTAAAATAGTCTTTTGTTTGTGGATTATCTGTGGCACCTGCCTTCACATACCTGGTTCGGACTCTCCAACGCGGCGCGCCCGTAGCCACCTTAATTATTTTGGATTAATTCTTGTTACAGTTAATTGATCTTTGTTATACTAAAATTATGCCTTGGTACCGTATTTATCATATAAAAAGGTTAACGCATTGCCTTTATATGATTTTTCCGCTCTTCTTTGGGATGTCTCTGTGGGACTTATGCATCATCCCACCCGATGGCATCTGGAACCTAGTGTCGCTTGGTGCTAGCGCCATGAAAAGGAAATTTGCGATAAGTAAGGTTGCGCAAAGTATAGCCAGAACCACACAAAAATTCCAATAAGTAATGCGATAACTCCACGAAGGCCTGTGTTTTCATTTTTAGGCACGATATATAAAAGAAAAGAAGACAGAAGCTATATCACTACTGTTCAGTACTGCAGTAAGATTTTTGGTCATCGCTTGTGCGTTTGCTGAGCGAAACCTTTTGCGATAGAAAGCTCAAGGCATACACCGAGATAAACAGCAAAATAAACAGCAGCTCTGAAATTAATCAGCTCCTAAAAAGCATTTTCATCGGCGAGATATCAAACCATTTGGGCGGAAAATGATAAGCATCACGTTTATTTCCATACAAAAAACACAAGGTGCTACAATCACTGACTGATCAAGTATTGTACATATCATTCAGCACTTCAGTGAGATGAAGTGTGAGCGACCTAAAGACTTCGTTATCTCTGAAATGATATTCCAGTCCACTACAATAACGCACCAACCAACTCAGTCCTAATTGCACTGCTGACTACACTGACTAAATTTCAACTGATAGGAAGCGCAAAACCCACCCAACAAACAGCAAGAAAGCGCGCGACGACAAATCCATCAGCATCAAAATAATTTCTCCAGTTTGACGCTCGAAACCACGAAGTGGTGCTGAATGAAGCCTTGTTCGAGGGCTCAGAAAAACTTCGTCGACCTGAGGTTCTTAAACGTGCACTGACAACGCACAGTACCCAGATCCCGTACTTGAGTTAAAAATAAATGATAAGATGGTAAAAGGTGAAGAACTAGCTAATAAATTTAACTTGTACTATACATCGCTTGTGTCACCCGATTCATCTAACACTGCTCGTATTCATAATAGTGATTACAGGGACTTTTTAGGTATTCCAAACATGCGCACTGCATACTTTTCACAAACAACTCCTCAAGAAGTATTCTCGGTTTTTATGTCACTAAAGAACACTACTGCCCGAGATATAGATGACCTACAAATTAAACCTATTAAGGCAGCACTTGATCTTTTGTTACCCGTTCTTACCCATCTATTTAATACCTGCTTATCTACGGGAGTCTCCCCAGAAAAAATGAAGCATGCGAGAGCTAGTGTCTTGTACAAATCTGGTGACAGAAATGTTTTTTTTTCTAACTATCGCCCCATCTCTATACTTCCTGTTATATCCAAAGGGTTAGAAAAAATTTTGTACCAACGTGTTATGTCTTTCTGTGAGAAGTTTTCTATATTATCCCCGCATCAATTCGGTTTCAGACGCGGTATGTCCACGGAACTAGCTCTGCTCACACAAAAAGAACTCATACTTAACTCATTCGAAAACAAACTGTTAACTTTGGGTGTTTGTATTGACTATTCTAAAGCATTCGATAGAATTAACCATGAAATACTGTATTCAAAATTACGTCATTACGGTTTTCGCGGAACGCCCCTCGACTTTCTCAAATCATACTTTTCACAAAGAAAGCAATCTGTGGTTATAAATGATAGCCAGTCCTCATTACTAACCATTACGTCAGGTGTGCCTCAGGGCAGCATAATAAAGCCTCTACTGTTTAATATTTATATAAACGACATAACAAGGATCAGCAACTCTGTAGATTTTGTAATTTATGCAGATGACACTAGCATATTTTTTCATGGTAATGATTTGGGTAAGCTTGTAGATGCAGCCAATAACACTCTTAAGGACATTTTTAGATGGAGTACTGTAAATTCTTTAATGATCAACACAAAAAAAAATCCAAAGCTGTGTTGTTCGCACCAGTTCAGAAAACTATCTGTCGTGTTCTGGATATACACCTAGGGCCCGAAAACAATTGAGTTTGTTAAAGAAGTTTCCTCTTTAGGAGTAATTTTTCATGAAAACCTCAACTGGGACCAACACGTTAATAAAGTAACTAAAAATATAGCAAGGACGTGTGGTATCCTCTGGAAATTTCGACAAATTCTTCCAGTGAAAATCAAACTTTTACTCTATAACGCATTATTTTCATCTCACATGAGCTATTGTAGTTTAGTGTGGGGTGATACGTCTAAAGAAAATAGAAACAAAATATTTTTGATGCAGAAAAAGGCGATTCGTCATATTGCAAGCGTAGGACACGACGCACATACAAGTGATTTATTCAGAGAATATAACATTTTACCGATCGATCAAATACACCGCTTTAATCTCATTATGAAATACAGGCAAAGCTTGCTGTCAAACAACGCTTGTTTTTTAAAACTATGTAACCTTAGGAAAACTACACAATCTCATTATAACACTAGGCAAAGACCTTCTTGGTTTGTACCTTACTCGCGAACTAATCATGGTTTAAAAGACTTGAACACTGTATCCCCGCTTGCTTTAACATGTTTGAAAATAAAGGCATTGCTATCTTTAGTATGTCCAAAAAAGAACTTAGGAAGCTTTTGATTCAGGATGTTAGCGTGTAGTTTAGTACACGTTTTTCTTTTGTTTTTTTTAAGAGTGATACATGTAACCTTTCACCTGTCAGTGTTTCTGTTATACGTCTCCGAAGTTTACGTTTGCTGGATATAATGTTGTGTACTTTTGTAAATATTTTTTTGGTATTTGGTAACTGTTTAGCAAGTGTATACTTTTCTTGATTGACTGTACACTGCTTTTTGTATTCCTTGTTCTTTGTTCTTTCTCCTTTTTTTGTTTATTCATTCTATGTCAACCTTAAACTCTGATGTACTGAACTGTAATTTTGCAGATCAATGTACAATGTTTTCAAATCTGTGCTCTGCGGATTTTCCGATGCCAAGCAAAAAGGGTGGGAGCCTCGTCAAGCTGCTAACATAGCAGCTTTTTGCTCTCATCCTTGCATTTTCTTCCCGTACGTTTTGTAAGAAAATGCTGAATAAATTTGAATTTGAATTTGAATTTGAATCTCTACCCTTATCGCCTCCATCGCAAATGCGATCCTCGCAGCAGGGTTCGAAACCGCGTAGTTTTTGGCAGCAGTCCAGCACCACAACGACTGCGGCAGCGCGGGAAACAAATCACTATAGCTTCATCACATAGCGTGAAAAAAAGCTATATTCACTACCCTAGCCAAACGGTGTGTTATTAAAACCAGCTTCGCATTTCGAGGCTCTTTTCTATTCCTCATCATGTACATCATGAATAACGGAGTGCACTATGGGCATTGCTGTCTAGGTGATCTGCGTATGTCAGTGTTGTCGTTGCTACTTAACCCTTCCCATTCTCCGCAGGCGGTATTTTCTCGGCGCACCTAGCTCAAAAACTGTATACAGTCGTCTCCTATGCCGGCATCTTGCTATACGTGACATGAAGTGTCGAGATACACATGGTAATATTCGACAGTAATGTTGAAAAGGCCAGGTATAAGCATCCCTATAGGGAGCCCAACCTCGAGTTTGCGCAGCGCCGTCCGCCACTGAAGCGGAGGGAGGTGGAACTACCGGTCGCTCCGACGTTCGCTCTCGCATGTGTTCGGCATTGCGCGAGCGCGGAAACGTGTTTCTGGAGGCTCTTATCTCGCGTTGCCCGCCCGGGCGCTGCAGCTATCTGTCAGTACGGAAAGCAGGCACACAACGCAGAAGCTTTGCGCGCTGTCACAGCAGTTTAGAAAAAAGGAATAGCCGAGAACTGGCCATGAAAAGGTACCATTTGCCTGACAAAGTCGGCCAGCGTCGATTACGGGAGATCGCAAAATGATGCGTTGCTTGCAGGTGCGGTATCTCCATGTCATTTTTTGTAACTCAAGTTATCGTCAATAATTAACATGGAGAAGCGCGTTGTCCAAGCTTATTTTAACAGAAACTGCGTATGTCAAGCGAACGTGCATGCAGTAAATATTCGCCTCATATTTCGAAGAGTGCTCGCTGGCTAGGTCCCTTGCCATTTTTTAATATGACAGCAGTGCTACACGCTGACTTCATGCATTACAGTTATTATAATTATAATACCGTGAGCACAGGTGCTGTTTTACTTAACTGGTGGAGATACGTTTTAGTCGCTGCTACAGCGAGCGCGTCTACGCTGGCAATGGAAGCGGCTGTGCCCGTTGCGGCATGTAGCTGCCGCTTAGGCTAGGTAGTAGCTGTAGAGAGAACCAAGATGGGGATAAAAACAGCAAAGTTATTTCGAGGTCTGATGATGTTTTTATCACCAAAATTACATTGTAACGGGAAATCCAGACGATCGAAGGGGGCATTTCACAGTGTTGACCAATTCGGTATTTCAAACAAAGCGCCATTATAGCAAGTGCACACGGTCTGAAATAAATGCTTGTACTGCAAGGAACATGCGTGGTCGCAGTGGGCATTAGAGATTATCGTGCCCTATCGTAATGCTGACAAAATCAGCTTCAAAAACACGAAAACAGCACGATTTGACGATTTGACAAGGGGGAACTTATATGCGGCTGTCAGAATTACGTACTTTAATGCAGCAGCAACTCGACAAGGTAGACGTGAGTATGAACTGATAATATTAATCACATAATGAATTTGAAGTCTGTTGTGGCCTGCAAGCGATGCAATTTCGAGCCACTCAAACGAAAAGGCAATTTCTTGCGCCGACCGCTCAGAGCGAACACCGCGATGCGTTTCATCGGTCGTATAAATGCGGAAACTGAAGGCTTTTTAGTTTCATGTCGGTAACGTCGTGATTCACTTTCGACTCGCTCTTGGCAGCCACGAACATGACATCGTCTTCAACGACCGAATAGGTCCCCTAATCGCGGTACTTAAAGCGCGGTATATGTTGAGAATGGCAGCACGAAAATGTTTTTCAATGCCCCAAACTTTGCTTAAGCTGCCATGCAACCGACGCATGACGCAGCATATGCAGCCGCTGAGCGCGTGCAAGTTGTGCGAAATGCCTTGGGCGACGTAAGAAAGCGCTAGCACGCGCAAAAAGCGGACGCACTCATAGGAGGCCAGGGCGAGAGCAGAGAGGGAAGCGACCGCAAATCGTACCAGCTGCCGAAACGGCGCTTTTCGGAAGTAGGGAGCCTACATGACTGCTTTTTTTAAAAAAAGCAGTCATGTAGGCTCCCTATTCGGAAGCGCGCCGCAGCGCCCTCTGTCCCAGCTTGGGAGGCCTATTCTATCTGGATATTCCTATATACTGCATGGGGGCAAAGAGGTCTAAATATCTGCCGATTGCGCGGTCATAGTGCAGTGCTCAAAAGCTAAGACTTTCTGACCATATTTCCATTTTCAATATTATCCCTTGCATCGTGAACCCACATAACACCGATGTAGTGGCGGGCGGTTTATATGAGTTAATCTTATCCTTCTCAACCTTGCCTTTATAAATAAGTTCATCCTAACTCACGCTGCCACCGGTGAACAGGTATACCGGGCAGGCACACCAGGAAGTCCTCTACTTCCAGGACGAAACAACATAGTACAAACGAAATTACAGCGATATTCACAACATCATAAGAACAGGCGGAAATACCTGGCACTTGACACCAAGCTTATCAGAGAAGGTGCTGTTGCAATGCGCCGACTACAAGCGGGCACTTACGCATATAGCACATTACCTCATGCAGTGTATCCTGGGACATACAGAAGAGACTGCAAATACTCTAAGCTACCGAACACCCTCCGCCATATGCTCTGGGCGTGTACCAAGAATCTACAAACAACGCCCACGCGGCCACCTACCGACGGTCAACAGTGAGAGGCAGAGCTGACAAGTGCAGGTCACGAGGACCAGCTACAGCTGGTGAACGGTTCTAGGCAGTCAGAGCAAGGCCACAGCTACATGGAATAAAGAGGTCGCTCACCCAAGGTCGACAGCAGCACTGTCAAGGAATAAAGTTGATCGTTCTTTCCTTCATCCTACTTCGTCTCCGACTGTGTGCCGTTTGCCTGTCCTGTAGACTTCTGTATTGATGCGTGAAACGTCGTAGCTTCTTATTCACATCAATGGAACGCCCTTCTAACCCTGTGATTGTAGCAGCTTCACGAAGTTAGCACCCAAAGCCTGAATGGTTTCTTGAATGGTTGCTTGAAAGTTTCTTGAATGGTGCTGGCGCGTAGAGTTTGGTCAGAGTCCTTCAATGCTTTTTCTGGTCACGAAAGTGCCGCCTCAGCTTCATATGGAGCCAGCACTGGCCGCTAGGGGCGCAGCTGTGCACGTGAGGGCATGCTGCCGTCCGCTACCGCTGCGGTAGTCTGTTGGTCTGCTTTGATATCCAAGCTTTATAAACTTCTGCAAAAATCGTTTCACTTTGCAGCACTTACTTGGATCATTCAGCGCGCGTCGGTGACCGTGAACGCGCCGTCTGCCTTGAAATGAGCACCCAGGAGAAAAGAAACTAACAGCTCTGGACATGCAGCTCGCCGCAGTCGCAGTCGAAAATGACACAAAAATTCGGGGTTTGCCGCACCATAACCATGACATGATTTTGAGACACGTCGCAGTGTGGGATTCTTGATTAATGTTTAACAGGTAGGGTCGTTTTTTATATGCATGTAAATCAAAGTGCACGCCTGTTTCCTGCTCTTGCGTTTCGCCTCGTCGAAATGCAGCCGTCGTGGCCGGGGGAGGGCCGCTCGTTCGTCGCAATACTGCAACTGGTCCAGCTTTTCAAAATTTGCCTGAAATCAGACACTGTACATTCGCAATAATGCACTTGATGTGCCACTTGTAAACAGAGGCGAACATACGAGTTGTTACACGTCCATTCGCCCGCAAGTGAGCGAAATCTCTCGACTGCGCAAAGTTGCGCATAAGGCCAGGTGGTTCGCACGGCACGGCTGCTCAATTTCTATTAAACTGTGAACATTATCAGACTCCTGGTGTCATTTTGTTCGACCGAAAACCCAAATAATTAAACAATTACTGCAAGAAATGCTTCCGTAGAATGCCTTCTTTTCGAGACAAAAAAAAAAGAAACAGCTGTTCCATGCGCTTCAAATTTCTCGACCTAACGATTAAATCCCACTACGAGCCTTAGGTACAATATATGCAATATCAGAGTCCGTAAATGTCAGCAATCAAGGACTCTGGTAATACTAACCTCATAGCAGTCTTCGGTGCGGCGTGTTGCACCGCCACGGTGGTCTAGCGGTGCACCCGGCTGCAGATCCGAAGGTTGCGAGATCTAATCCCGGCCGCGGCGGCTGCATTTTGGTTGAGGCGAAATGTTGAGGCCCGTGTACTTAGAGTTTGGTGCACGTTAAAGACCCCAGGTGGTCAAAATTGTTCCGGAGCCCTCCACCACGGGGCGTCTGTCATAATCATAGCTGGTTTTGGGACGTAAAACCCGATCAGTCAATCGGTGCGTCGTTTAGTTTATGATCATGGCGAACGTGAAAAGTAAGGTCGAACACAGTTGACAGTGTATTGTAATTAGGCCATTGTTTTATAAGCAGTCTCATATAGAAGAGACAGTAAACCAGTAACTTACGCCGCTCGTGCTTTCGACAAAAGCACACCAGAAGTTATTTTGGTTCTTTTAATGCGCGTCGCCGTTGATATTAAAATCATAAGAAGTGACAATGTCCGAGGCGTCGAAATGCTTTGCACACACACGTGTATATTTGGACTCAAAGTTGAAGTCGCCACTTTCCTGCCGCGGAATGGCCCGCTTCCATTTCTCGCGTTGCTACTTGTCCGATGGTAAAGAAAACAACGACACCTTCTTGGTCGTTCCTCTGTAGCCGGAACGGCACCCCGGCACGCAACACGTGTTGGGCATCGTCGTCTTACAAAATTTTGGCTAACTCGGACACGTACGCACACCAGCTTGTCTCGCTGTGCGCACGCGTTTCAGTACGCGAGCAGCCCGAACGATGCCCTCTGTGGCGCAGTGGCGCCGCGTCGCGGCAGTTTTGGGCAGCGTATGAAGCTCTCCCACAGAGTGACGGCGGAGTTTTGTGACCAGAAAAGCATCGAAGGACTCTGGTTTGGTGCATGTTTCGCCTAGAGGCACACCACTATAGGTTAACTTTAGGTTAACCAAAAATGTACGGCTCTCAGCCAAAACCGATATATTCAATGCGGATGTGAGCTATACAGAATTTCTTTCTCTCTGTCTTTAATTCTTTGTTTCACTTTCTCCTGTATTATAAACATTTTGGTGGCATGTCCTATTTACCTCTCACAACTCTAGACATAATTTCCTGCATGATTTCTCTTATTACACGATTTTATTATTTCCGTTACAACCCCTTAGCAGGTTGTGAAACGGAGGTGCTCAGCAAGAAACAAAATGTCGATACGTGCTAGCGTCATGCAATGATGCAGGCTACTTTGCTGTTCAAATGAGAGAGCGTTTGTGCGGATTGCTTCGTCCTGTCCAGGATGGCCGACTACGCTAAATTAAGCACTTTCTTGTCCAGAGGTTACCGTATATTTGAACACAAAAGCAAAAGAAATAATTTATTTATTTATTTGATACCGTCAACCTCATGCTTGGGGTCATTACAGGGAGGGTTTCGCGTTACAATACATGGTATATAACATTTGTGCACATCCCCGGGGGTACTGAGGGTACATCCCTGAGGGTACTGAAATAAGTAAATAAATAAATAGTACATCAGGACACCAAACAAAAGACGAACATCAAAAAAGTAATAAATATATATATAGTAATAAATATATTCTAGCTCCCTTGTGGAGATACGTTGCGGTGTCACCTCGCGCAAACGTCATACATACGCACTGATCAGTCAGTCGTAGGATCAAGGCGCGAAAATCTTTTTTAAGTGACCGTGGTACATGGCTATCGAGAACTTCACCACATCATGTATCCCGCGAGACTGTGGCCGTAGCGTAAACCTACTTCAACAATATGATTTCTGCAATCAGCCTGCACATTTTGCGAGAAATGCTGGTGAGTAGTCATCACTCAACCAATGTTATTCATTTTTCTTAGCTGTCGTCAAATTTCGAGCATATAAGTTCAAAAACACACTCTTTTACCATAATTCATTCAGTTGTGTTAAACCAGCTAAACGCCGATAGAATCGCTAAGGAAGCATGCCTCTTGCCTTTAATGTATAAGTAATCTTTTCATAAGGGAAGTCCCATGATCATACCAAGGCGAATCGTTTGTCATGCAGTAATAAAAAGTCACACCCACGTAGGCAATTATAACACAATGCTCACACCTAAATTTATTTTGTTTATTTCACATGCATAGCAATATTGTTTTATACTGCAAAAGAAAACACAACTATGGAAAGAGCTAAATTTGGCACCACAGTTAACAAGAAATAGCCGCGTTGGTGTTGGTGTCGGGCGATCACCCTGGCGGCGTTGACGCTGCCTGCGGCAGCACTAACACCCCAAGGGTGATTTCCCTAAAAACCGCTAATTTATCGAGACAATTCGCGTGTATTAGCTTGGCGTCGATATGGTTGCGAAAGTGGACCTCTGCAGCTATTTCGGCATGTTTGACCGGCTTATTGATGACGCCATGAGCACCACGTAGACGTAACCGACGGCTGTGGAAGGGTGAGCCTGGAATAACCAGAGGGCTACAGACGCCAACATCGCACCGCCAGCACGCCGTCAGGTTGCAATGACACTTCACCAGGACGCCTCGTTCGCTCACGCCGTCGCCACTATTCTAGTGCAGGTGCAACCTCCCGAAGGCATCAGTGGTGACTCTGGTTTGGCGTTAGCACACCGTACCGTTGGTAGTGAAACTGCCTGTGGCAGCTGCCGTCCCCGTTCACCTTCAGCCGCCGTAGAACTCCTTCCATTCGAAGACGTTCGCGCTGGCCTGCGTAGGAAGCTCTCCGCGTCATTGGTATACGCCTCGCATTAAGACGAAACAGGAGGAGTTTCCGCCTGCTGTCCCAGCACTGAAGATCTTGTACAGTTCAAGATACGTTAAAGCTCATGGCGTAACCGCTCCCTCGCTTCAAAGTCCCTTCTAATATTCTTGCGAAAGGAGTCTAAGACTCGCGGCGGCATCCCCCTCTGCGAGGTGCCGTCACCATGTCAGCGTGCAAGGCTTGTTGTTGTTGTGGCCTCTATAGTTGGCTTGTAAATACACGCTGTGTTTCCCTCTTCATCCTCGTCATGACTATCTACAGAGGAAAGTGGGACGTTGAAAAAAGACGAAGGTAATTTACTAAAGGATACTTTAAATATAAGAAGATGTGGTCGCAAAATTCCGGAAGTCATGTTGTTAGACGTTTCTTCTTTTATTATCGTTTTAGCTGACTATCATATAAAGTTGACGATCTTTGCAGTGACACGGAAGTTTGCTTGAAAAAAAGTGGTGGCCTGCCTCCTGGTGCTGCGTTTACAATTGTTACCAAGTTCCCACTGGTACTCGAAACACGCTACGGAACTTATTGCGCAGTTCAAGTAATACATAATTAAAGCTAGCATTTCCTTGCTAGAGTGTACGTAGCCACTGCAAAGTTCTTAATTGATTCGGTATTATTCTGTTGCTCTATTTGTATTTGCGGATATCAATTTATCCTCGATAATTATGGCATTCTTTTTAATAGTTACACACATCAGGAATGGTCCATTCCTTTCTCATTATACCTCGTTTCCGCACATCCCGCGCAGTGTGGGCGTAGGCCAGGAACAAGCACTTACTAATGTTGGCTACCATGATAACAGCTCATGATATCCATAGCTTCACATTGCTGCGATTTACACCATGGTTAACAATGATAAAGTAGCCAGTGCCTCATACACGGATCAAATATGCGAGCATTATCCGTACGATATTTAACGTTAACGTTTAGGTCTTCTACTAAATTACATTCTCGTGTTATTCGGCTGCCAAAGATTCCGGGTATGAACCGAGAAGTATCGGGTTCGATTGCCAAACTTATTAGCTTTCGCCTTTACTTCCCGTAAGTGGCAACTAACAATCCTAGAAATATTTATTTATTTATTTATTTATTTATTTATTTATTGTTTACATTGGCATGGAAATGCATTTGAGCGTCATCATACCTATATTTCATGATATTTCCATATTACTGCTTGCTCAAGAGCCGAGGTTGTAATCTCTGTGTTACCTCTCTTTGTCGGAAAGCTGGCATTATAGCGCAACCACTAATTTGAAGCCTGTGGCGTGTAAACCTACAAGTATTCTGATGATGCCAATAATAATTATTCAGGCCCTGTATAAGGTATGCTACAGTGATTTTGGTGCTTGCCAGTATCCTTCGCTATTTCTCTCGATAGATTTCGTTTATATACATTTGTGCACAGTGACGCGTGATAGGATTGATTGATTTGTGGGGTTTAACGTCCCAAAACCAGCTCTGATTATGAGAGACGCCGTAGTGGAGGGCTCCGGAAATTTCGACCACCTGGGGTTCTTTAACGTGCACTGACATCGCACAGCACACGGGCCTCAACATTTCGCCTCCATCGAAATGCAGCCGCCGCAGCCGGGATTCGATCCCGCGACCCTCGGATCTGCAGCCGAGTACCATAGCCACTAGACCACCGTGGCGGGGCACGCGTGATAGGATTATTGCCGTCACTATAAAACACCGAAACGTTAGCACTTTTGACTTCAGTGGTGGTCTCCGACAACATCTTTCAAAGTACGAGTGTAGTCGAGAAACGGCTTTTACATGAGGTTTTTATTAATGATAAAATATGTAACCACAGAATTACAAAATAGGTAAGCCTAATCTTGCCAAGTCAGCCGCCATAAACGTGCACTGCATTCGGCAGTTACCTGTAGTCCGTTTCAGGAGTTCCGTGCAGCACTGTGTAAGCTACGAGATTCTTTGACCAACCAGGAGGGCGAACACGTGATAAACGTGTCCTTCCGCGGCTTGTCATCTGCCAATGGCGGGCGCTTGTAACCCTTCTCTGTTTGAGAAGAGTTACATTGTAACTCCTCTCTTTAAGCTGATCGACGGCAGACTCGCGCACGCAGTTCCACTATTGTTGATATGCCAGGGTTCAACGATTAAACGCTTTTCTTCATTCTTATGCCTGTATAGAATCGCGCATTCGTTTAACTTGGGCGTGCAGTTACAATCACGGCAATGCAAGGATCAATTAGGAGGAGTTCCACTGGATAACGATATATCCGATGCTTATTTATTCTCTGATTAATATAACGAACAGTTTTTTTTTACGTAGAAACATCCGCAGCTAAAAGGAATCGCATACACCAACCCCATGCGACACTCGATAAAATTATTCTTGGTAGAGTGCTTTACAGGGCAAATGTGTGTTCGCTTCTTACCTTGCAAGTGCTCATTTTTTTTTCGCATGGTAGCGCGAATGTTACCTAACCTTTTAGGAGCTGAAAAACAACTTTAACGCCATATCCGATGTGGTGTCGTCGTTTCGGTTTCGCTTTGTTACGTTCTCTTCGCCCCAGGGTGCCCGGCACAGCCTATATAATCAGAGGACGGTCGGACGACTCGCATTGGGCGGTCATGGGAAGACCACAAATGAACCTGTTAAGGGGGATATGGGATGGTCTGACTTTGATTGAAGGGAAGCTCAGAGTAAAATTAGGTACGAACAGAGATTAATGAATATGAAAGAAAGTAGATGGGCGCCGAAAGTATTCAGGTATTTGTATAGGAAGAACTTGACTCACAATGGAGGAAGAGAACTAGGAGACTTGCCAGTAAGAAACGGATGGGACGAAAAGGAGCGTTCAGAGCATGGTCAGAGCGGCGGAGAAGTCGGATTGGATGGCAGCAATTGAGAAGAAGCCGGCGTTGAGCAACTACACAAAACGGAAACACAAAATCAAGTGCGAAAATTTTTACGATAATTCAAAGGGAAGCGCTTTACTGTTCGAAGCAAGGTCACGTTGCCTGAGAGCCCGAAGTTACAGAGCGAAATTCAATAAAGAAGAGGATACATGTCGTACGTGCTGTGGAAAAGCTAGGGAAACAACAGATCATATTTTGATTGTATGTAGAGATGTCCCCTCAGGTGTAGCTGTGCACACTACCCTGCAGGAGGCCATGGGTTTCAGGGATAGCTCGGGAAAGCTGAACATGTCGGCGACAGAGATAAGTAAAAGGCGCTTAGAGGTATGGAGAGACATGGCCGCTGTATGAAAGCCTATGCGCTTTCATCCAGCGGCCGTGGGAGAGATAAGTAAAAGGCGCAAAAGTATGGAGCAAGCAGAAGCGCAAGGTAGTTCGGGTAAGATTGTTACATCACAGCGGAACGATGATAGATAAAATAGGTAGGCGAGGAGAAAAATTAGTTATGAAAATATGTGTGATTCTGGAAAAGCAACGTTTGTAGAGGAAAAAAAAACAATAAAGCTAGAGCTTGGTGGCCCGCAGGCTACCGTCCCGTTAGAAAGGGAACGCTCCTAATATCTATCCATCCATACATCCAATCGCTTGTACATAGAATAAAGACGCTCTTCGTATCAATGCTAAGTGCGGCGTGGTACCGTTCTTCTTCGGCTCCGGCGTCCTGGACGGCCGCGGCGCAGATACAGCATTGGCGACGAGCATCCACGGACGACGAGGGCAACGCAGTGCCCATTCTGCCACAATCCACGTTCCGGAGGACGGTGTGTGCAGGTTTCAAGTTTCAAGTCCCCATTCGAGAGGAAGGCCATGCAAGTCTGACAACTGCGTCAGAGACGCCGAGGCGTCGTCCTTCTTTTGTTCGTCACCGAGAAGGCTTGCAGGGGACATGCTTATCCAAAGTCATCGGCCTGAAAAGTAAGCCCATTCCTTTAAGTCATGCACCATACAGAAGGCACTTTCTGCTTACATGCGCTGCTAAAGATATTTCCATTAAGATTCTGAATTTCCCTGGAATTACCTACTTCGCTGAGAGATGCTGTTCCGACTGTCCTCATCTGTCCACTGCTATTCCGGCGGGCTCTCTAATCACCACCATGAATTTCGCAATCAGGCCTCCGCCCTTCCTGCACACACCTGGAGTTCTGGTAATACCTTGGCCGCAGTGGCGTCGCGCCTTCCAAACTTACATCGACACCGCTGCCAGGGATGCCGCGTAGGAGCATAAGAAGGCTCTGCTACTGAACACGCTGGGCTTCGAGGGCCTTCTCTGTTACCTGCGTGCGCTGGAGGAAGAGCCAAAGCCTGGAGACCACCGGGAAATTTCAGAGGACGCGTACATTACTACTCTTACTCAGCTTGATCAAATGTTCAACCCGCAACAGGACCCGGCGTGCGTTCGCACGCAATTCAAGTTTCTGCGACAGTGCCCGGATGAAACCACCGTAGAATTTATTCATGAAGTCCATTGACAAGTCAAGTTGTGAAACTTCGGAGCGGCGATCGACGTATTAGCATTCGACCAGATCGTCACTGGCATTTCATCGCCCCAACTACAACGCACGTTCTACAAAATGGGAAAGGACTTCACCTTGTAGATAGCACTTTACATAACACGTGAAAAGGACAACGTGGACTGCGCACATTTTCCGGCCTTCAAGTCGACGCCGTTTCGTCTTTGCCTGCTCAAGATTGCATCCCGTGCGTCGGTCGTCTCGTCATGACATTGGCCAACATGGCGCCTTGCCTCCCAAAGGTTCTCGGAAAGATGGCGCCAGCTCTCTTCCTGCAGGGGGCGTCTCCTCTCCTGCTGGGGAGCCTGCTGCCTCGTTGCCCGCGGCATCGTCGGCTCGCGTGGGTTCGTGCTTCCGCTGCGGCTCGTCGCAGCATTAGGCCGATTCCGCCGCCTGCCCTGCTCGGAGCCGCACTTGTGCGGGGTGCAGGAAGCGCGGGCACTTCGCCAAAGTCTGCCGGTCGTCCGGAAGTCCGCCAGCTTCTTCAGGTCCTGGATCGTCGACGGTACTGCAAGTGGATGCTGTTCCTGTTCATGCAGCTGGCCTTCAGGCACTTCATTCATGGAGATGGCCTTCAGGCACCTGTTCAATGCCCGGCTGCGGCGCCCAGCCACAGTGATTCTCTTCTTGCACTGCGCGTATACTTAGCCACTGGGCTCCTTAACGGTTCCTGTTCAATGCACAGCTGCGGTGCCCAGCCTTCATGAGCTTATTCCGTGCACTGAGTACGTGTCCGAGCCACAGGACACTTCCCGAACATTTGACTAACGTGCCCAGTCCACATGCAGTTTCGTACATCTTCGCTCCATGGCCCGTACCCTTCACGTCGGCTAGAAATTGCGTCAGTGTGCCTGACTAGCGCTCGTGTTGTCATCTTCCTTTTCCTGTGTTTCGTCCTTTTTTGCGCTCTAATGCATCTCTTATTGAACCAACGCGCCCAACAAAGCATTCTATTAAGTTGCCTGACTACTCATGTGTAGTGCTGGAGCTACCCCTTGCTCCTGCAAAAGATTTGGTATTCAGACTTCCGCCAATACTTCACATGCCTCGCCGGCCATGGAAATGCCGCAAATTGCATGGCGAGTTCAAGTTTCGTGTTTGTGTGGATTGCAGTGAAGTACTGTGCTTTCTGCAATTTTCAGTCTTTTCTTCTCATGATCATGTTGCTATGTTTGGCATACTTTTCTATATCAACTCCATTAAAACGTTAAATAGCACACGAAGGTCGCCTGCGTGACCCTGACCTGCGATATGCAGGTTAGGGTCACATTTGGTTTAATTCGCTTAAGAAATACGAAAGTCAACTAAAATATTATGAATCTCTTTGGACTAACTCCATTAAAATGCTAAATGGCACAGTAAGGTAGCCTGGAGGTTACAATTTATTGGACATTCAAGGCAGATTAACATTAAGATACACGCGCTGGACGTATCCAGACCGATTTGTGAATGGGTACGTGAGGCTGTACCTAGTTAAAAGTATGCGCGTATTATTATATTAACAGCGCGCGGGAACTGAATCGCTTCATGAAAATGCTGTGGTCCCCACTTGTATCCAGCGGTGACACCAGTGAGCTCCAACCAGCTCTCGTCATGGATAAACTCGTGCAGAAAGATCACAGCCGCCTGCAAATCGTGATCTCCTGAGGTACGAAGAGGTTCCTCAAACAACTGCCTTTGGAGACACTTCACAAACTTCCACGTGGTGAACACACCGGCGAGCATGCGACTGGTAAGTGCTTCCGGACATGGACGGCGGCAGTCAGCTGCATGAAGTGTAGTGACGTTTACTTCCAATACTATGGGCCAACTAAAATTTTAGAAGGAAATAAAGACGACTATCACAACAGAAGTGCAAGAATGACAACAGTTCGTCATATCGGCGTAATCTCCTTCGAAGTGATCATCGATATGAGGTTGCTCTTGTCACGCTACCCAGTTATGACTGACTAGCTCAAAGAAAGTGCAGCCTAATTGATCAGGAAAAACCGGGAGCCGTTTTCCTAACATCGTGTAAAGAGACGTGTGTAAAGGGACTTCGCGGTTACAAACTGCTTCCCCTGATCACGCAACAAAAGTTAAAATTCTGGACTGAGAGGGCTTTCTTAGTGAATTTATAACTCACAACGTTTTCATGCATATATGTTTCTTCGCTGTAACTAGTCCCTAACACATTTGGAACATTAGCCATAAGGTCAGCTGCCGCGGCCGGCATTCAATTCCGCGAAATTCGGATCTGCAGGCGAGTACCGTAGCCACTACACCACCATGGCGGGGCTTTTATAATATTTTATCCACCTGTAATAACAGAAATCACTGTTCACATTAACGCATGCATTTATATATAGTTTAAATATTGTCGGTCGCAAAGAACGTGGCAGCAGGTCATCGAAACAGGCACGCATCGGGTGTTTACTAATCACCGTATTTCCAATACTGGCCGTGAAATCAAATTCCTCCGTGCTAACTGAATGCAGTTCTTTACCGATCAATGAAAGCCTTATAACGGGTGCTTCGGTGGACGCTTCCTCAAGTTCCTAAAACTAGATTTGTCTAGACAAAAAATAAATCTCCTAAGCGCCAAGTGTCACGTTCAGCGGGTGTCTGTAGTATTGAAAGATGTGTAAACAGCTAAAAAACCAAAATTGTCGACTAATTTTTAATTACCAGCGTTCCGCAGTGTTTTTCAGTGCTGTTTGTGTACTTAGTAGCCATGCAGACTATGCTACCCCACCAATTCGTGAAGGAAAGCAGGTCGTTCAACGAAGGCCTGGAGGTCGTGATATCCGTGGAAACCAAAACTCGCTGCAAAAGGATCGCTGCAAACCATGCCTAAATGTCACGTCCTCTGGTAACGTGTTCCCATAACTACGGCGCGGGAACGTGCGGGGGTAAACAAAAAAATAACGCTTTCTGCTGTGTATGAAGAGCGTCAAGGCCTCTTTGATAGGGCAAGTAGCACATCGTACATTTCGAATTGGCCATCCCGATCTTTGCGAAACATCGTCAGCAAAGATTGGTGTTGCACAACTCTAAGTTTCCTCGTGAAGAGTTCTTCTGTTTTTCTCAAAGAGCCTCTTTTCAACATTTTTGAAAGCGTTTGCCAAAACACTTTGTAGACTGAATTTACCGACATAGCGGGTAGTTGCTCTAGTCTGTTTAGTAATATATGTTGCTGTTCCCTTCTTTGTTAGTACCCGTTTATAACGACCTCGAAAGTGACGCGAAAAGTAGTCGTTATATCAGTAGTTCGTTGTATATGGACTTGCCTCCAAAACGTGCGAAAATTAGCGTCTAACTCCTTTTCCTTCGCCCAGTCTCATTACAAAGCGCCAACAACCCCTCGGGTGAAAAACTAAGCCTTTTCACTTCGTGAAGCGACGCCCACTGCGTGCTTACGGGTGGACTAAACATCATTTGTAACGAATGGTATCTGCTGCGCCCGGGAGAATGCATAGTCGCCGACAAAAAAAAATCGTTTGAAAGCGCCACCCACCGTAGTAGCTTTTTGCTTTTATTTGCTGCCCATTACCATGCCAGGCTGAGCGCAACGGGAACTGTTTCGCTTAGACCGGAGTTCAAGGTGTTCGGAAGGTTGAATGTCATCACGTACGATTCTATATCAACAACTGCTCAAAGGAATTGTTGACGAGCCGAGATCTACTCGATGGCTTATAACCGCCGACCCTTTGAGTAGCACGCTCTCGCCGAATGGGATTGTGTAGATAGGAAGCTGTGATAGCAACGTATGAGCGGCAGTAGGAACAAATTGCCGTCCTGAACATTTATGGCTCCTTGCACGCGCTTCAACGCGCAGGCCGCTAGCCCCAGCCGCTAGTCTCCCCATCCTTGCTCTCATGCTGATCCGTGAAACGCGGCTACTGGAACATAGCCATCGCATAATGGCGGCGAATCACCTTCGAGGCTAGTTCGCGTTGGTCCGTTTCGTGCTCGCCTGCGGCCCGTGTGCGCCGTACATGCTCCGAACTAAGCACAAATGGCGATGTGCCACTGTTATTATAAAGCTAATCTACAAACAAAAGTTCCCTTGCGCACTGAAGATATCTGTGCACGTCTTTGTGCCGTCGAAGCCAGTGACGCAGTAACGCGAAGAGTCCTACAGCTGGATGCATTAACTGAGATAAGTTTCCATGGGCGAAAACGGGAAAATAGCCGGACCTAGACAAGCTTGTGTTCTTAATCAACTCTGCGTTATCAAACTTTTCAAGGTAACAGAACTTAACTGGGACATGATCAAGGCGAGCCATGCGCGAGCGCGCGCCACTCTCGTGTTATAAAGGCCGCGTTTTTTTTTCTGTTCATACGCGCATATTTTTATCGCGATCGCGTCTGAAATGGTCGTTGTAAAAGTACAACCTCAAGAAATGTGTTCGCTATATCTCGACGCAGTCTCAATGAAAGGCATAGGAAAATTGTAAGTGCATCGAAATATGGCCGTTATAACAAACAGATCGTTATATCCAGGATCGTTATAAATGGGTTCGACTGTATTGCACTGCTGTTGTCTTTTTCATTTGTTTGTGAAGTTTGGATATACGTTAAGCGGAGGGCTTAGCAAAAAACAACTTGTGGTGCAGGACATAGGAATGATAGCCGGCACAGACAGTGGATATCGATTGCCGTGTTTCTCCTCCCCCCCCCCCCCCCGTATTCAGAAAAAAAAACCACTAGAAAAGCGGCCATATGTACCTAGTGGTGAACATACAGTTTCCTTCCCGCACAAGGTAGGCAATATTACAAATAGAAACGGGAGACAATGCGGCCATAAAGTTACCGCAGTTCTTACCGTGAATTGTAGGCTACTAAAGAGTTTGAGAACATTTTTAGCACTAAGAGACAAGGACCAGAGGAGGAAGACAGTACAATGCGCTAACTTCAACTTCGCCACTTGCCTTCGCCTTCTACATTCGCTGCAAGCATCTGCCCAATGAAGTCGTACGGTTGTTCGGTGGACTTGCTTCTTCAGCTGGGCACGGGACCAGAATACTGAAGGCTCTAAGAACTGAGTGGCAAAGGCAAGCGCGGTTGTTGAAACATGTGCTGAGGGCTTCGTTGGAAGTTCCAGGAAGGTCACTAGTCGCCAACAGGGAGTGGAAAGAGTTCTTAACGATCATCAACAGTGGCGAAGAATTCGTGTGGCAGAAGACTCTTCCAGGCTTATGTGCCAGTATCCCTAGGAGCACACGAACGGCGACTTGCGGCGTCAGATCAATCGGCCAGGTTAGTCTACCAGACTACGTGAAGTGCTCTGGAACTTGGACCTAAGTTCGCCATGGAATCAAGCTTGAGTGCACCGGAACTTTTGAGCCTCGTGCGTTGGATATCTAAGTGTGCCCCTAAAGTTGAAGAGTAAATTTCCGCAGGCCAGGAGGTAAAGTAGATAGAGAAGGTGAGGGTGACCTTATCGTCATGGTGAGGTGAGGGACTCGTCCTCTGTTCCCTCCTTCTCCTTCCTGCTTCTCTTCTTCGTTCCGTTTGGAGCCGAGCCCCTCCAGCTAGCGTTGCTGCTGCGAAGAAGGATGGACGGAAGCCTTCCTACTATCTGCCCGCCGTCGCGTTGTCGACTTGAAAGATGGAGACCATCCTTTCACACAAACAGCACACGAGACTTTATATACGACACAGATAGTACATACACATTGACATATAGACCTATTCCACCGGGCCTACGTCACGAAGATGCAGTGGCGCTGTCGTCGGGAGTTTTGGTTTCGCATGGTAGGCATCCGCCGGCGCGCCTACCGTAGCAGCCGCTGCGTTTTCGCTGGTGCGGGCGCTTCTCACCGCCGTGAAATGAAGAAAAAAGTGTTCACCGATGACCTGCGCCGTGGGTTGGTTGCTCAGCAACGCACAAGCTATGTGCGATAGGTTTTTATCGGTTTCCTGCTTATGTCTGTCTTAAGGAAAGGGACGAACCTGTAATGCCGGCTGTTTGGCGCATCGGTTATGCGCCAAACATTTTCGTCACGACTAAGCATATGTGTAATTATTAGCGTTAGTGCGGCTTGTTTCATTTGAGAGAAATAGCATTGTCACAAGTTTGTCAAGTGTAATTCTCGACACCAAGTTTCTTGGCATAAACAAAGTGCGGACACAGAGCGACGACGCTTACTGCAAAGCTCGCACGACGTTAACTTAATTCGATGTGTAGAAGTAATCGCGGTCGCCGTGTATTATTGAAGTGCGGAAGCTATACATACGTCATACGAATTTCATTCACTCAAATGAGACAAATATATAAGAGCTTAATTCACGTAGCCGTGAGCGAAAGGCCGATTACAGCTATATACGCTTTTGCAAATTGCTTACGGCTGCGATAGCATACACACGAGAAGTGTCGTTGGCAATGCCGTAGTGGTTATGATGCGCTCTAAATTTTTTTTTTCGATTGTCAGACTGCTCGAATGAACTACACGCTTGAAATTTGCCGCGTCGTTACAGGACTTCACGCCTTCACGATCGGAACTGAGCGTATAGGCAGAGCCGCAAGCTGCGGCTATGCGCCTTGCTGGCGGTTACTTGAGAGCCTTGTCCTTGGCACGTTATTGCTTTTTTTTGCGTGTGCGCGTTATCACAGCCGCATTTACATAGGTTATAGCGTCACCAATATCGCATGCTTGAGTACCTATTCCGTTACATTTGTTTTTGCGCGAGGATTTCGTGTAGGGATTGGAGGCTATAGGTCCGAAACAGTATTTTAGCTGAGGCATCTTCAAGTCGCATTTAAACAAGTCTCGCTGTTGCAAGTGGTTCATACTTGCGCTAGTTACCGAAATAAAGCATACGCATGAAGCGATGCCGACATGATAGCTCGCGATAATTCGCATCATGTGGCAAGGTGCTTGTCCTTTCGATCAGTTTCTCACATCTTGTCATAGCTGGGCGTCGGAGCATTCTTTTCTACATTCATTGAACGCTTCCTACAGAGCTAACGCAACTTCATCTCACGCGGCTGCCCCTCGCAAACTGTTGTAAACACGCCGTCGGCGTTCCGACGCCCCGTGCTCGGAGGCAGCTTTCGCACACGCTTCGCCGGCGGCGGTGGCGCGACCGTGCAGGGCCGCGGCAAGCGGTGGGCGGGGCCTCCGCGCCGCGACGTCGACACAAGCCCCGGTTATATCGCCGGTGCCTACCACTGTTTACCAACATGGAATAGGTCTATACATAGATGACTTAGCTTCGGTTGGTAGGACCTAGGTGGAGCCATCGGTTGGTAGGGCCTAGCGGTGGGACTGTCGCTCTAATTCGGCAGAGCCGACTAGTGCATAGCACCTCTCCTGCGACCTCAACCACCGCCCGGACTCGTACTAGATGTCCCCTCTAGTACTATCCGTGTCCGAACCCCAGTTGGGAGGACCTTGGTGGAACGATCGCTTCCATTCGACAGAGCCGACCCCAGTGCATCGCACTGCTCCTGCGACCGTAACCACCACCCGGAGTGGTGCTAGATGTACTCTCTAGCGCTATCCACTCCGTCCTCGCCAACCTTCGGGCTACCCTCCAACCTACTGCTTACCTTCAGCCTTTCCAACCTCCGCTTCCAGTCCTGCTTCCAGTCTCTGGCTTCCGATCTCTCTCTGCCAGGCAAAAGGGGCCACCTTATATACACCGGTTGCCCCGCCCCTCAACCTCTCACAGCCAATCCCAAACGGCGATTTACACCCCGACGCCGCTCTAACCAATGACAACCATACAGTGGGTACGTTTGCTGCCCACCACGCTGCGGGGGAGGGGTGAGGGCGCCAAACCAGCTGCCCAATACAGCCTCACAATGGCCTCCTCCTTCCCCACCTGTTCACCGCGTGGATGCGCGTATTTTCCGGCGCCTGTTTGGCTACCTTGGCGTACCTATTCCCCGTCTCATTCCGACGACCCTTACATGAAGCAAATCGATGTATCTCTGAAGGAGTGTATGTGATCTCGTGTCGATATTCCAATGTGTCACGTGTGCCTTTAAAATGTGTAGCGTTGTTCTTAATGCAGCAGCAACCGTCTCTTCTTCCAGAAGATAAGGAAGGTGGTTTTGTTCTCGAAAACGGTGCTTTTAATGACAAGGCCTGCTCTGCAATTCCCAATGTTTTTAATGAGCGTAACGATGGGTCTTTTAGGAAGAAAGTAGAACCGAAGTGCCTTTGCAAAAAGGCGGGCCTCAATAAGTTGATCCGGGATTTTGACGATGCCGAGACAGACAGCCTTCAAATCATGTTTAGTACAAATACGCATAAACCAGACTGCCCTTTAAGGGTAATAGTATCAGTCTATCAGAAGTAGGATCGTGGCAGAAGGTAGCTGTGTTCCTGCAAGAAAAACTCGGGATTCTTAATATTGACGACCCATTTTTGGTAAAGCACATTGAGGAAATCGTAGATTTTCTGAAGAAAAATGCAGACAAAAGCTTGTTTGCTTGCTCATTTGACATAAAGGACTTGTATTATTCCTTGCCCAAAAACAAACTAAAAGCATGCGCAGAAGAGTGCACCTACAATTATGGAGAAAATGCTTTTCAGACTTCAGCTGAGTTATCTGTCCAGTGCACTTTGGATTTGCTTCGTTGTTATCTCCACTCTACATTTGCCACATGGAATGGGAAGGTTTTCATCCAGAAGCAGGGCGTCTGTAACGGCTCCTGTTCGGCGCCGATACTAAGTAATATTTTTCTAGCCCACCATAACACAATTCTGGCACGCGTCCTCTCGGAGTAAAGTGTTGTCAAAGTCGCCAGGTACGTGGATAACTACCTTGTCATGTTCGAACTGGATGCACACATATCAGCGAATGAGCTTAAAGAAGTGTTTTCGGCTAACCTTAGTCCACTCATTATAACAGCTGAAGCCTCTGGAAATGTGCTGTGGTTTTTAGATATTGAGCTCGAATTCTTGCAACAGCACACATGTAAAGAATATAAACCCAAAGCTAATAAGCCCCTGTTGCCATACCAGTCTGCCCATTCGAAACTCGTTAGAGGGGCACTTCCAATCTGTGTTTTGGAAACACGTTGAAGAAATCCTGCCACCATAAGATCCACAGAAGTCTCATGAATCAGTTGGAAAGGTTATCGGCAGCAGGTTATCCAAAGCCGGTACAGGTGCTCATGGTCGAGTGTCTGTTAAAAAGATGCCACTTGGACAGTAAACCGTGGGACATGGCCATCCAACAGGCAGAAAGTACGAGGAAAGTGGCAGTTGCTCCCATCTGCATAACAGCTCGCAATCTGAAGAAAATGGCTAGCTGTGTAGGCATCACAGTAGCGTTTTCAGCGCCGGAAAAACTAAGCAGGGTATGTCGCTTAACAGACCCGCACTGTAAGCCAGCAGATGGGTGCCCCAAGAAGCATCAAAGCGACCTTCCTGTGGGTTGTATAAAAGGTGTGGTGTACGAGCTTCCGCTGACCCGTGGAAATAAGTATATAGGCCAGACAGAAAGATGTCTTAATGATCGTTTCTGTGAACACACTTCAAACGTGGAAAAAAAGAATAATACGGTCATTTGTCTGCGCATTGTGTGGGGTGCGGTTGCGCACCAAAATATAATTTATGCAAGGTTCTTGCAAAGCACAAAGATAAAGACGTGCGAGAGATTATTGAAGCCGAAGCTATCTATCGAAATATTGACATGTGTGTCAGTGCACCGTCCACTGACCTCTTATATGAGATGGCATTTCTGGTTCGTAGGGTGGCGATTGATGGGGCGCCACTGTGCATGGATAAATAGATGGTATTTTCCTCAAAATAAAGTTGTTCAAGTTGGCACATTGTACTGTCGTCCTCCTCTGGTCCTTGTCTCTTAGCACTAAAAATAATCTCAAATTCAGTTTAACAAAAAGCCCAAAGATTGGCAATACTAAAGAGTTATTTTAAAACATTTACTTTAGGATGGCCAAACCTACCGACAAAAGAGAGTTCATTGTGTTGTCTCTACTAAAGAGCTAGCTTCTTCAAGCTGATTGAAATAGAATCTAAAAGTATGATAAAAAAATACGACATATCCAAGACACTCAGCATTCGAAGACAGAACAAAGGTTTCCCTTCGCATGTATCCGAGTGCAACAAATAAGAGCAAACCTGTCACGAATGTGTGAACGAATTTTCTGGAAGCACCGGCCCTACGACTATGGAGAATGACTATACTTATGTTTGGAAAAGGGTGACACGATATCCCGGGATCACCCAGGCACAGAAGCTTCTGCCTACACAACGCAAGTTATTGCTAGTTGCTAGAGTAGTTCCATGACAAAACCGCTGTTTTGTCACGTAACCACTCTAGCCAATGGATATCCTGCGGAATATTATGACAACCCCTAAAATGAGCAAGGGCTCACTACAACATATTTCTTGTATAAACTGGGATTGCACAAACTAGGCGACATCTAATGTTGGCGAGTTCGCGCCTGCAGATCACCAGAGACTCGCATAACGTAGAGCTAGTGCAGAACACTTCTGATTAATAGCCTACCTCTGTAATGTGGTTGAGGCCACCAGGAGAACAGGCGCACATGAACCAAAAGTGCTCCCGCAAGTCTGCACAGAAGCAACGGGATCTCCTGGTGCAACAGATATCGAGCTCTCTTTTCACGGCTGGATCGGCAAGGAAGGATAGACATCTTTGTTATTGTGGGCACATGTGGAAGTCATGCAGTGCATCACTGAATGGCCATTCTCCATACTGAACCTTACAGCTTGGGTAACGCCTTTGGGGGCTTGAGAGGGGCCCGACAGATGGTTGCAACGAAATGCATGAAGAACCTGTGTAGCTGGCATGTGAGACATTTGAAACATTTTATTTATCTTATGTATTATGACCACAGGACTGAAGCAACACAATGGCAAGAGGTCAAAGAGTTTCTATGAAAAGATATGCCAGTGCGAAAGAGAAATCCGAACACTAGATGAATGTAAACTCAGAAGATGATAAAGGCAAATATTAGAAGGATGAGAAAAATAACAGAGATACTAAGGTAACAATTACTTAGCTACTATCGGAAAGGGACAGAGAGCGACGATTTTTTTTACGACACACAGTCTCTGAGACAATGGACGCCGACTTACAGCCGATGTCTTTTATGATACGTGGGCACATTTGTAAGATGACCCTCACAAATGCACGTGACAACCATAGTTGCCCACTCATCGGTATGCCTTTAGAACTAACGTATCGCAGCACTTTATCACATACATGTGCCAACCATGTGACGGATGAAAAATTATTTCTTTTAGAGAGAGAGGTCATAGAAAAACATACATCTTTAAAGCAATGTATTTGGAAAGCTAAGATTATTTCTCTGGTTGTTTGTTTCTTTCTGCCTTGCGAGATATTCTCTTCCCTCTAAAGCTTGGCTAGCAGCCACAGTTCCTGCAGTGAATGCCAAGGCGGCCCCCTAATAGTTTCGTGCACACTGTAGTCATGTTGTTTTGAACCTTGAGTTAAGCATCTCCCTGTCTAGCTCATGTATTTTTCCGCTATAGGACATTCCGAGTGAATGAAGAGTGTGTTCAACGCATTCAAGAAAGCTTGATTTAAAAATTCTTGAGCAGGGCTGCGCCCTACTGGCTTTCCCGTTCATGTGTGTACACATGCGCAACAGCTTTTTGGTGCAGAAGACAAGCGGGGACGACCGCCTTTGTAGCTCAGTTGGTAGAGCATCGGACGCGACATCCGAAGGTCGTGGGTTCGGGTCCCACCGAAGGCAGGTTTGTCTTTTCATCCACTTTAATTCCTTTCTACTTTCCCCAGAATTACAATAACACAAGTAACTTCCCCTATGCTTTCCTAGGCTTCATTGTCTGTTTGCTCATTAAGTTGTTTCTAACAAATAAAGAACGAGCCCTTGACCCCTTCCCTTTCGTTATTTCATAGCTTGGGCCTCGTTGCGGCAGACTTGGTGCCTTAGGTAGCATGCGAGGGCTTATTGGGCAGCAGCCATCTCATCTAAGTTCACGTTCTACGTGACGCCTCCTGGCAAGAAAGTGTGTTCTACACACGCCGCCTTGGCTACGAGTGGCGCTGCCTAACACTCCCAGGATAATACTTACATAAATACACAATAAAGTGGACGGGGGGACGACCGCCTTTGTAGCTCAGTTGGTAGAGCATCGGACGCGACATCCGAACCTTTTGGTGCAGAAGACAAGACTGAAATTGCACCTGTCGCAATGACAGCTGCTCTCGCCTCCAAGTCTTCCTTTGTGTGTTCCCCAAAAATTCAATGCTGTTTGTCCCTTTTTTGCAACCTAGCCCAACCATAAACCTATTCTCTTTATGCTACTGTCACTTAAAATGTTCTTCACAGAGCAATAACCTAAGACAGCGACAACCTAATGAACCCAAGTGGTGACCGAAACAGCAGTGATGTAGTGGTTATAAGGACGCCCATTCCACCTTTCAATGAAACAAGGCTGTTCTTTCATGTCTACCCCCATGATAGGACAAAAATTTGCTTCTTCACCCTTTCTGGCACAGTCTGAATACCAGAAAAGAGAAGTCTCAAAAAAGTAGTGACAAACATAGGTGAGTGATCAACGTTGTAAAAAACAAACTGGAGCCGAGATCAAACAAGTGAATGTTGATGAAAGAAGCAGTGAAAAGGGCACAAGCTATAAATGTTATGGCGAGATGATCGATGGGAGATCAATGATCAATATATAACTCATTCCTGCAGTTCAGAGTATTAAGGCAAAATATAACTGACCATTTTATGTGAGATTAGGTTGTTGTGGAGGAATTCCGGAAAACAAGCGGCGTTCTACATTTTCCATCAAATTAGCACTTCACGAAGGCAAAGTGTAGAAGTCTGAGGAGCACTTGATAAGTTCTGGTGAACTTACATGAGCGTCGTGCGGCACTGTGGATTGGAATGTATTTGGTTATTGCAGGTGAGTTTTGAAGATGTAGTTAAGCCAAACAATGATTCCACTTCTCAAAGGAAAGTTCCGAAGTTAAGATGAAGTAATTGCACTTAGACCGAGTCAGTTATGCGAAGAGTTTTAAGTTTTCAGTGTTGAATTCCATGCAACTTTGTCTACACTGGACAAAATTAAATCGAGGTTTAGAATAATACCATGGTAAGGTGCATTAGTTTTGCGAATAAATACCCAGTCACACACGAACGTGTTCCTTCAAGAAGAACCTGATAAAGCTCATTCCTTAATGTAGATGAGCGGAAGCAGAGGGCCAAGTGCATATGCTGTATTTGGCACTTCATTAAGCTATCCAGTATAAGTATCCAGTAAGCTATCCAGAGAGCTCGCGCGCCGGGAGGCACGCGCTGAGGGCACGCCTCCCACACGTAGCATCATTCATTTCTTTGAAGGTAACGCGCTACTAGGAACAACAGAGGGACAGACCCAAACCTTAAGGAGCTTTGCCCCTAAAACATCTGGCGTAAAATAAGTTCATCAGATAATATATCAGGCAATCGCGATCCTTGACATCCAGTAGGTGAAGATAGCCCAACAATCGCGAAATCACATACGAAAAATTCAGTTGTGTCTTCCACTCAAAGAGAACGGGAAGCAAGCTATGCGCGCTTTTGAATATTGAGCTTATGTCGTGGGCTCGCAGCACCCAATAGCAGTTCCAATGTGGTGATTTTGTTAATGCGACGGGGCTGTGCGCAATGTTAGCGTTCTTTAATTCAAGTAGGCTATGGCTTATGATAGCACAAGTAGAGAATGGTACCCCTTACCTTCTAGCCATGGCTTGCCATTGCGCAAGAAATGTATGTGACTGAACTGACAACTTCTCGTTAACGTGACATCATATCCGTAATAGCGGAGTATCAGCAGTACTCTGCAGCATTTCTTCACACAAGGCAATGTCACGCGTTATCATCAAAAATGTCCTGGTGATTAGGTGGATCAGTGATTGTGGCTGTATCGCATTATGGAAAGTCCAAATATCCGCTCAGATTAAACGCGTTTGACATTCAGGCGCTGTCACGTTCGTACTGTTCCCGACATGGTATACTTAAACAGCAGCCGCACTCCACCAATATAAGCTTATATTTTTGCTATTTCAGACATGATCCATGAACTGCCGTTCAGTGACAGAAATCTGTGTAATGCGTTAAAAGTGATAGCTATTACGACGGCCGTGAGCCAGATCAATGGAGGCAGTGCCCACAATATCATCACAAAGCCTAAATAGTCTTAAGCGACCATACTCTATCTCCACATTATCATGGCATCTCACACCGAGTACTGTGGTGATAAGGATGACACGAATCCTGCGATGCTCTCTACGTTCCCGACATGGTATACTTAAACAGCAGCCGCACTCCACCAATATAAGCTTATATTTTTGCTATTTCAGACATGATCCATGAACTGCCGTTCAGTAACAGAAATCTGTGTAATGCGTTAAAAGTGATAGCTATTACGACGGCCGTGAGCCAGATCAATGGAGGCAGTGCCCACAATCATCACAAAAATCATCAAGCCTAAATAGTCTTAAGCGACCATACTCTATCTCCACATTATCATGGCATCTCACACCGAGTACTGTGGTGATAAGGATGACACGAATCCTGCGATGCTCTCTCAAAAAGCACTAAACAGGTGTAGGTGCTGAATGAGGTGAGTTCCACGGTTACGTGCGTAGCCTTAAATTTTTAAAATGCCAAGAAGGGATCCTGTACTCTGAAAAAACATCTCACGTAAAATAAGTTCATCAGATAATATATCTCTCAATCGCAATGCTTGACATCCAGTTGGCGCTGTTAACCGAACAATCGCAATATCGCTTACGAAACATGTAGTTGTGACTTCGACTCCAGGAGAGGATGGGAAGCGAGCTATGCGTGCTTTTGAACATTGAGCTTATGTCATGGGCTTGCAGCACTCAATAGTAATTGCAATGCGGTGATTTTGTTAATGCAGCAGGGCTGCGCACAATGTAAGCGGTGTTTAATTCAAGTTGTCTATGGCTTATAATGGCACAAGTAGAGAACGGTACCGCTTTACTTTGTAGCCATAGTAGCCATTGCAAAAGAAGTGTATGTGACCGTACTGACAACTTCCCATTCATGCGATATCATATCAGTTATAGCGGAGTATAAGCAGCAGTCTACAGCATCCCCACACACAAGGCAATGTTATGCATTGTCGTCAAAATGTTTTTGCGATTAGATGGATCAGCGGTGTTTCAGCAATTGTGCCTCTATTACAATATGTCCAAATTTCCCGCTCAGCACTTAACGCGTTCTGACATTCAGGCTCTACGTCACGTTCGTATCTTCCACATTTGAATATTTAAACACAAGCTGCATACCGCTATTCTTACTGCCATAGGTTTATATTTTTGCTATTCAAGACACGCTCCATGTATTGCCATTCAGTGACGGAGATCTAACTCTGTAATGTGTTAAACAGTGACAGCTATTACGAAGGCCTTGAGCCAGATCGATGGAGGCAGTGCCCATAATATCATTGCGGCTAAGCTACATTTTCTCACAGCTCACCAAAGCACAATTAGAGAGAATTCCATAAACAAGAAAAGTCCCGCCGAACTGCGTGGAACCACAGCCAGTGACGAGAACACAAGACCACCTGTTGTGGTCGTATCGCCAGTAGGCCACCGTCCCTCTAAGCCACGGGCTGAGACTGCGAAGTTGGCATCAACAAACATGATCATCGAAAGGGCAATAATTTTCTCTCATACAATAAATATAGGAGTTAAATTAAAACTGCCCCACAGACGCGCCTCAAAGGATGGTTGTTTCTTCGAAAAGGTGCAACATGACTAGGTAAAGTATGGAAATTGTACCTGTCATGAAAGTGAATGACATGCAGCAAAAGGCGAAATGCAATGCTTACAGCCGACGTGTCGCAGGCGCGGTGGCATGCATACTCTCTCTTGCTGCTCGCGTTCATGCTCGAGCCATGAGAACTAGAAAAAGAAGTTAACCAAAGATCAGAGGAGGGGGGGAAGGTGAAGAAATCTTATTGTTTTCAGGAGTTTGACATCCCAAAACCGCGATGTCATTATGAGACGGCGTACTGAAGCGGTCCGGAAATTTCGACCACCTGGGGTTCCTTACCGCACGTTGAAATCGCACAGCGCAAGGGACCCAGCATTTCGCCTCCATCCAAATGCAATCTCCGCGGCCAGGATATGCTCCCGCTACCTTCCAATCAGCAGCTAAGTGGTGTAGCCACTACACATCGCCTGCGGGCCAAAAAGGTATTTTTGCGAGAAAACCCATTTAAGAAAATGTGTCTTCGAAGACACTTTCAATGTTGAAGCACCACTGGCATGGCCAGTTATATAAAACGAGGTCAGTTCAAGTCGCAATCACTAGTTGGGAACAAGTCGTCGCTGGATTCTTAGACAAAGCAAGCGTGGCAGGGGGTGGCAGAAAGTTAGGGGGGCAGATGACATCAGGAAGTTAGCGGGGATAAATATGGCCCACTTAACATGGGACAGGGACTACTGGAGACCTATGGGAGAGGCCTTTGCCCTGCATTGGGCATGGACAGGCTGATGATGATGTAATCACTAGACTATGGTGTCAAACTGCAATCTGATTTATTATTTAAACAGATCTGGTCTGGCATCTTCACCGAATTGTTCCTTTTGTGGTGTCAACGAGACAACAGAACATTTCTTATACTTTGAACATGCTTTAGACAAATGCTTGAAATGACATAAGATTGTGAGTTGCGCCTGCTGAGATTACACTATGGTCTAAACAGAGCAGTCAACCATTGGGCATATTGATAGGATGGTTGGCAAGAATTACCATAGAGTAAAAAAGACAAAAGCTATAGGTACAGGCCATACCAGATATCCCATTACCATGGGGTTATAGGCGAGTGTAATGCAGGTGTTTGTGCATGAAGCAGCAGCACAACACATCAAATTTGTTCACTGGGAAATTCTTGTAATTATACATATAAAGAATATTGTACAAATCACACAAATTATATAACCATCACAAATTAACACTAAAGGAAAACACTACACTCTTTTCTTAGTCTCTGTGAGAGTTCTTAGAATCCAGTAAATTTAAGACATCACTAACGATTGTCACGAAATTCATTTGCAGAGATGCTAATTAGCCCATTCCACAGCTTTATGAGCATTAAGCATTTAAATTATATGAATAAACTTCTCTAATCATCAATAGTGCTAATTATTAGTTTCAATGAGTAACTGCACAGAATGGTCAAGCGAAAGATTTCCAGTGTATTTCGAGGTTTCATAGTCATGGGGATACTGGCAACGACTGGACAGGCTGCCGAGGTACTAACAAAGCGGAAACTCAAAGAACCTCAAATTTGGCCTCATTCACACATTTAGCACAAACTGTATGAGCAATAGACTTTATAACTAGGCACGGCAAAGCACTATGCGCGAGAAATTACCAGCTTGTCTACAAATGGAGTGACGTAAAAGTCAACCTCAACTCTTCAGCGCGATGTTATTAAAAACACTAATAACCACTTTCGCGACATACAACTTAGTAGGACATATGTATTCACAATCATTGGTTCAAGAATGTCAGCAGCACAAGGGTGTCTCCCTCTCGCAAGAGCAAAATGGTGCAGAATTTCTATACACACTAACAGGCGATTTATTCATGGGCATTCAGTACAGCCACTCCTTCTACGTACAAAGTACCATCGAGCACGTCTTGTCATCACTGAACACGTTTCAGCAGCAGCAAGGCTTTCGCACGTTCCCTTGTTATGGATATCCATTCGAATATTAAAAATTACTGCGCACAAAATAAACTAATTTGAAACAGGATGGATGTTACCGTCACTTACTGGAACTGTTGCACAGTTCTCGATTTGCAGCCTAAGTAAGCAAGCCCTCAAACGACTTTGAGCGAGCATTGTACCAGTCAAAATGTACTACAAAGTGTGTGGCCACATGTGCCGTGAAGTTTGGTTGCCAGGTGCCGTATTACCTAAGGGGTTATAGGCGAGTGTAATGCAGCTGTTTGTGTACGTAAAATAAGCACGTGACATTTGTTCACTCTAAAATTCATGTAATTATACGCATGAAAAACGCTGTACAAGGCACACAAACGAGACAAGCACCACAAATTAACACTAAATCAAAACAGTGTACAAAAATATGCGTATAGTTTCCACGCAATGTCCCACTGCTACTCGAGCCCACTGTCTCCCCAGTCCCCCTAGCTGAGTGGCCATAGAAACATCACTACTCAAGAAGGGCAGTATAGTCCCTTTGTTGGGGCTTGGAATCTGCTATCGCTGTGCAACTACCGGCATTGGAACGCATGGGCGTGGCTTTGGTTGCGCTGCTGCGTGCTTCTTGAGGTGGTGGAGTCTCGACACCTCCGAGGCAGGAGCAAGTCAGATATCACATCTCCAGCCATCAGAGCCCAACAGGTAAAGGGAGTTGCCCCTTTCACAAGACCAACAAGGAGACGCAAGATGGGAGGTCCGATTTGACACGATGTCAGTTGCGCCGGGCCCCATCTTCTACGCTACTTGCCGTCCGTGATGTCCTTCAGGCGAGCATGTGATGGAAGCTTCACCCAAGAGCCACGTGAGTACACAGCTCGAGACGGCGAGCAATCTGTCACTATGAACAGCACTACAGGCAGTAGCTGTGTCGGCTTGGGCGAAGAGTTATATTTCTTGATGACATCGATGCTGCCACTTCCTACAATCAGATGGAACCAAAGAGAGGTCCGCACAGCTCTCGTAATGAGCAAGCTCGTGCAGAGCCATTGCAGCAGTCGAGGCACAATGATCAGGCTGTGCATGAGGTGGCTCTGCACCCACTGATATATAGGGACGGCTGATGAGCTTCGATGGGTGAGAACACGCCGGCGTGCACGTGGCCCTTGAGCACGGCCCAGGAAAGGTGGCTGGTAACTGCATGTAGAATTATGAATGTCCTGTCAAAAGTTAGCGCTACAGGAAAACTGTGAAAGAAATAACCACATCTACAGAAGTCCAAGTACGAAAAGTACTTTAGTGAGGAATTCTAACCATTACTGCTCATGAAGCCTCATATTTATAGCCAGTGTCATCGTGTGTCAGTAAGAGCAGGGACAGTGAATTTAGTGTTACTGGCACACATGAAGTCTTCTGCACAACGCGTAGCACATAAAGGATTACTTGTAAGCAATTTCATTTCACTGTGATTTCTCAACCCTTTTATCACCTCTTTTAAGTGGTAACAATCCTTCTAATTTTATCACTTGTGTAATCGATTACAAAGTTACAAATGGCAACTTAATCGGGTGCAGGTATCAAAGCGTGCGCGATCAAGAACTCCTGCGCGAAGTGTCCGTAGGCTGCAACACAGCACATCAGTCTAGTGCGTTCGTGGAGAAGGTATTCACCAGTGGAGCGGATGTGCTCACAAAAAAGTTCGCGAGAATGACCGACCCATGCTTCGAGGGACAACTGCTGAAATTGATCAACAAACTGGGGACAAAGACGCGAGATAGGTAAACACAAAACACTTATGCGCAGTGTGGCAGAAATAGCAATGCCGCCTTTAAACTGTAAAAATCGACATTTGTACGTACATACCTAAAAATTTCCTGTCAATCTTTAAACAGTGTTGTGAGAGCACCAGTAAAAAAATTGTAGCCAACGCCGATCCCTTCCTTATGTGTCTGCTTGTGGCACACGCACCTCAGTGGTGGTGTCAACTCACTTTATGTACACTGCCCACATATCCAATGCAGTATTAGATAGACGTACACTTTCTCTTTCTTCCTTTCTGACGTGTGGTTAGAAGACCTGTATCCGTGCCTTACACTCACGCATCAAAAGCAGGCAGGAGTACTACGTGCTCGACCAAAGAAACACACAAACACAGACAGACAGACTGACAGACAGACTGTCTCTTTGCTCGTTTAATCAGTGCCCATGAACACGCTCATCCAGCTTAGTCACAAACTCGTCCAGAACAGTGTTGTATGGAACGTCGTTCCAAGGAACGACGTTCCTGGAACTAGTTCCTTTTTGGAGGAACGAAGGAACGCCATCGTTACTTTAAGAGTTAGTGGAACTGTAACGGTAACGCGTTACATTTAAAAGTAACAGCAGGGGGAACGATGTTCCTTCTGTAAACGTTCCACAGGCAGTTCCACATGCACAGCGGATAGTCCGGGCTGCAACCGCCAAGGCCGAGCCTCAAGTCTCCGTTTGCCTGTTAGAGCTGAGCAGTCTCCTTCACTCAAAAGAAAACACATGCAAAACGCCATTCCTTCACTATTCCTCCTTGAAGCTTCGACGAGGGCGAAGCTTCTTTTTCGCCAGTGTAGGCACACCACATGTGTATTTCGTTACTCCCTTACAGTGGCCGCACCCTGTGGCTGGACGAAAAGTTTCCGGCTATCTACGGCAACGCAGGCCAACCCGCAGCCAGCCGCGAAATTCCTTTCGTCCCTTCAGATCCCGCCGCCAAGGTTCCCTTCGAACTAAGACGCTATCAACGCGCGCTTTGCTCAGTGCATAAGTTCTGAGAATGCGGTTACGGCTCACACGTGTGGGCCTCGCCGTCAATGGCATTTTTTATGCAGGAGAACGCTCGACAAAGCAGACGAGCAGCGGCAAATGTTACACTACGGAGGCTATAGTTGCACCATGTTGTGAAGTCAAGATAACGTGTCCCCGCCCAGTGATCTAGTGGCTATGGTACTCGGCTGCTGATCAGAAGGTCGCGGGATCGAATCCCGGCCGCGGCGGCTGCATTCCATTGGAGGTGAGATGTTGAGACCCGTGTGCTGTGCGATGTCAGTGCACGTTAAAGAACCCCAGGTGGTCGAAATTTCCGGAGGCCTTCACTACGGCGTCTCTCATATATCAGAGCTGGTTTTGGGACGTTAAACCCCACAAAGCAATCAAGATAACGTGACGTGGCTAGCAGGCAGGCACGGTCTCGATCAACGTAGCTGTGTGCGGGCAGAGACACTTAGCAGCCGGAAAACCTAAAGCACGAGACTTTGGAGAATAAAGCTACAGGGCTAGCCAACACGACTGACTTGGCTGGGGCCTGTTAACAAAACGGCGGTGCGGTCTCTTGTCAAACATCCAACCGAAGATCGCTGAGAAGACGTCGGCTGCTGTGTTTCCACGGACGCTCCCGGCTTGCTTGAGTGGGGGATTGTACGATTCTCCGAAAGTCGGGTAGCCAGCGACCATTCCAATGCGGCGTACTCTACTCGACACGCTGCCGGCCTCTGCTGATGGAGCGACAACGTCCGCCGAAAAAGGAAAAACTTGGCCTTCCTACTGTGGCGAAAGGGGTCGACGAAAGTGCTGTAGTTATGGCGAAACAACTCTCAGGCGCCAGCAGGGGCGCAGGAAAGCGCGTGCGATGACACCAACGATGTGGGGAGGGATAGCAGTCTTTCGCTTTATTTGAGCCAGTCTGAAGAGCAAGGAAGCCTCGTTCTGGAAGCTGGACGCGCTGTAGAGATCTTTCACTTGGCATTCGAAAATCACGGAACACCACCTTGCCTCCTGTGCCATCTAGATTCTGTTGCAATGAGTTGCTGATGTGGAATTATAGATCGTTTCCGGGCCATGGATATCCCCGATGTTTCAACTGACTGAATACAACATCGCACGCCTGTTTTTAGCCCAATGTATGACTTGTGCTCCATCAAACAATACAAGTGGATTGTCGAAAAGATCGGCGAGAAACTTAAAGAAGCACGTGCAGGTATGGTTTAATGTTCTTTACTATTTGCATAACGAAAAGACAGCTTTGTGTTGTAAGTGTAAATCGGTCCATTTGTTACTTTCTTGTTCACATTAGGTATTTCTACTATGTCTTGATCTCAGGAACTAGAGCCACGCTCAGTAGCATGTGCGCAAGTTTTTGCTACTTGGGTTGTGCTGTTGTGCTGCTGCGAACCTTTTGTGAGTGACATACGTGATTTTTGCTTGCAGACATCATTTCTTGGTTGGTGTCCGGAGAAATGATGCACGTGAGGCGATTTATTTATTTATTTATTTATTTATTTATTCCCCACATATTAATATCATTTCGTCATTGCATGAGAGTGGGGCTGCTGTACAAAGTGAACAGACAAAGCGTACTCCTTAGGACGCCATAAGAAAAAAAAATATTCCCACGTTGTGTAAGTCGTCGGTAAGCTCATCAACTGATCATGCAGTTTGAATTCTCACCGACACACTCTGCACACCACCATAAATAAGAGCGAAAGAACAGTATCACAAATGCTTTAAAATTGTAAGAACTAAGCTAAATAATATATTCAGAACTGTCAATTAGACTACTAAAGCACTAAAAAGGCTACAAAATATTGAGGGAAGAAGTTTAGGGCACGAAATTATGACGAAATATCGGGAAATCTTGTTCCAGTATTTATAGGCGCGGGTGAAGCACAAGCTATTATATGCCAATGTAAATCGACAGGTCTACAGTATTTATAGCTTTTAGTGTTAAATGCGGGCTTGCTACTCACACGTATTGGTGAATGTGAGTGACTTTCTGTTTGCACAACTGAGGTGCACTATTCTGACTGCTCATTGGAAGACCCATTATGTGTTGCATTTGTAATAGACTGGAGTCAAAGTCGCTGTGAACATGTCGTGACTGCGTTCGGTGCTCCCTGAAAGTATGTCTAGAAGCATTTACTTTAATATTTTTTATCTCCAGATAATCTGTTGCCAGTAAGGTTCAAGTTCGCGCAATGTACGTAGCTCGAAGTGAATTTAAAGTGTTTAAGTCACTTAATTTCAGCTCACAATTTTACAACACTATACTGAATCTTAAAAATCCAATGTAACGTAGACGTAACGACACGTTCCAATTTTCGCAATGTAACTGGAACGCGTTCCTTTCTTATTAAAGGAACTTGTAACGGGAACTCGTTACAAAATTGGGAAGGAACGAGGAACGAGCTTTCGTTCCTATTTTGGAGGAACATGTACAACACTGGTCCAGAAACAAGCACTCCTAAAACAAGGGTGTCACTTGCTGTTCGGGCTACTAATAAGCTTTGAAGAAAATTTGAATTACGTAATTGTACACACGAGCAGGACCCATTCTTTCGACTAGATTTGCCAGCGGCATCGCTATTTAGTCCATGCTATATCTGTGCGTATGTGCTACAGTAATAAAATGTTCCATAAAAAGTAGGTGAGGGTGTAATCAAGTAACGTAGAGTAGTTTTTCGGTGGCATATTTTAGGGCTTGAATAGTCATTTATGCCATTACTTCTTAGAGTGAAGCAAATGTCACTGTAAATGGTTACATTTCTCAATACCCAATCTGACACTGCATCATTGCATCAAACAATGTCTTCTTGTACATACGTGCGCTCAGTGTTGATTGACATGACCAGATGAAACAAAACACAGGACTTCATCTCCTATGGGTGTGGCCGGTGCCGTGAGCAGTGCTGATGGTTGGAGGAGTTTCCTCCTTCTTAAGTAAACGCAATTGCTTCTGGGGCCAGAAGCACAAGTCATTTACGGTCAAATGTTCATGTAAGAGCAAAAGTTTCAGCTAATGGGATTCACGACACGAAAAAAACGTCATCGGACACCATGGTTCTCACATTGGCATCTACTATAATGGGCGCTGTGCTTGTCCTTTCATACATCACTGATGGTGATGTATGAATGGACAACAGGCCATGTTATGACGTTGCCAGAATGACTCCACTCCTTTTTTATAAGTGGTGCCTGTCGTATTTCATTTATTTCATTTCATTAGCTTTTCAGGGGGTATTACATAAGGGGTGAAACTACAGAAAAACAAACCAACAGCAAACAATAATTAACATTGAAGATAATGAGTTATGTGTTGTTGGCAACGATGTCATAAGGCAGGCCGTCGCAGTCTACAGCTGCTCTGATGAATAATGTTGCAGAAAACACAGTACTACGCGACGCTGGGCGGGCAGCCTGGAGTGGATGGCCGGTGCGGTCGGATATGTGCACCGCAGCTGTGATATAGGGTGCTTGATTAAAAGAAGAATAAAAAACAGACTTCTTCACCATGTTGCCACTCACACATACGAAAGCTTTTTATCACATCGTAAAAAACGCTTAAGAGCCTCTTATGAGGTTTCTCCACTCTTCACTCACGGCACGGTTGGTGAACATGGCGGCAAAAGACAGACAGACAGACTGTCTTTTTGCTCGTTTCATCAGTGCCCATGAACATGCTCATCCAGCTTAGTCACGAACAGATCAAGAAACACTAACACTGGTTCTCGCAACCTTTTCTCGCTTGATTTTCTTCACCATTCGATTGGATTTGCTGTCAGTGCCGTTGCTTTTCTGCACAGGAAATCCACATGAAAACCAGCGCCATTGTGCAATGACCCACGTTGAAGACTGCCCCTTATTGTTTGTAAATCGGGGATTGGCAGCCGCGTACCCTGGGTACCCAGACTGACGAAGCCTTCCTGGTGTGTTCTAAGGCCAGTTAGCACTTCGTCGTGTCTTGCTTTATAGATGTTACGGCATTCCTCACTGATGGCTTGAGGGGACGTTGCTTTATTATGCTGACATATTATTGCCTACTAACCTGTTTGTGCAATTTGATATTTTATGAGGAGTTGTAGACAATGCCGGGTTCCAGCGACAAGTCACGCAAATGTGTATACACACAGGGAACTTTTGAAGTGGCAGCGGCTCCCGGCCAAGTGTCATGCATAACATGTGGACGTCCCTGGTGTTGCTCGCTTTGTTGCAACTTCCAGTCCACTGTTGAAAATGTGGAAAGTGTAACCTAGACGAGCGAGTTGCGCACGGCGGCAGAAATGTTTGCCTGTTGCCTGCTTGTTGGCACAATACATCGCTGATGAAGAGAGCCATTTTTCTTAGGCATTTGAATTCAGTTGGTGTCTTCATGAGCCCATATTAGTGCTTGAAGACCTGAAGAGATGTTAATGCACATGTGTTGAAACATTGGTGTCAATCGCGGGGCCTTTTCGATAGCAACTGGCAACCAGAACCCTTATTACGTTGTCAATGTATTATTTCCCTCAAACACATGTAAACGTCAATGCCCAGAAGAACACGACCAGAAAAAAGTAAAACCAGAATCAAGAGCAATTACAGTAATGGAAAGAAAGGCAACAGCATGGAAACACGTAGCTGCATGTACATTAAACAAGCAGAAATTGCATTTTCTTCTTTTCACTTTTCAGCGGTTACGCAAGCTATAAAAGCCGCTGGTTGATGGGTTAGCATCATGATATGGTTATAAGGCACGCCATAGAGGAGAGCACCAGAAATTTTCACCTGCCAGGGGTTGTTTAACACGGACTGATAACACAGAGGACACGGCCTTCGCCTGCATCGAAAATGCACATTCTACAGCAGGGATCGAACCCAGCACCTTTGGGTCAGCAACCCAGCACCACAGCCACCAAACCACAGCGGCATTTGATATGCAGGCAAAGGCTGTGAAACCACCACTTATGATGCCTTAGAAATGAAAGCTACGATAATTAATGCAACTAAACCACTCAGTGTCTTTACCAGATAAGTGTAACTAAATACACGCATCCTTATTATATTTGCTCTATTTCCATCGTGTTTGCTTCTCCTTTTTGTATTTACGCATAATCAATATGTGGCTGCTGTAGTCGAGCTTGCGACATTATTCTCAGGGTTTGTTTGTGTTACTGCTGCCTTTTAAGGCTGAACATCATCTTGGTAGCCTCAGAGGCCGCACCAATAGCCGGTAGAGAGACTTCCGAGCAAGACGCAATCACTTATGGCCAGCGACAGAACATCCCAATTTTAGCCATTCCACTACGATCGAATTTGACTAATTGTTTGTGGAGCAGAAAGCAGTTTATGAAAATGTTTCTAAAATTTCGCTTGGGGAAAGATATGTTGCGCTGGCATCTTCGCATTACTTATATTTCACTTTGAATGCCTATCTACTGTTCCCCTGCACATGCCTAAATAACGTAGTGAACATTATTTATCGTCACCAACACCTTAGGTGTTTCTTCTTCGACCTGTGGTCTTCGGTAAAAATCGGCTTCACACATACCCGGTCTATTGCAGGACAAGTTTGCCGAAGTGCTGTAACAGACACCCGAAGTAAGAAGCAGAAGCATGGCGGAAAATGGCTCACTGTTATTGCACCATCTCGTTAGCAGCAGCCGTATTCCGAGATGTGTCACTAACGGCGATAATATGGCTGCTGACGTAATTGTGTCCCCTATGCTGTCACCTGCATTGTCACTGGCTCGTTGAACAAACAGGAGACCCGCTGTCACATTTACGGTCTGTTGAACCAAGCAATCAACACCGCAGGAGACACAAAAGGCAGCACAATTACATCACCACCGATGCTATGCAACCATACGTCTTTTCGTTGTCGTTTATTCGGCTTCCCTGTTTTCTCCTTGCACTCAGTACTGTGGAGTAGGTTAAAAGGGCACCACCGCTACCGTATTCCTTCTTGCTATGAGATCCCAAACCTAAGAATATGTAAGGGGAAGCTTTGTGAATTGATCGATTTGTGGGGTTTAACGTCCCAAAACCAGCTCTGATTATAAGAGACACCGTAGTGGAGGTCTCCGGAAACTTCGACCACCTGGGGTCGTTTAGCGTGCAATGACATCGCACTGCACACGGGCCTCAACATTTTGCCTTCATCAAAAGGTAGCCGCTGCGGCCGGGATTCGATACCGCGACCTTCGAATCAGCAGCCGAGTGCCATAACCACTAGACCACCGTGGCGGGGCAAGCTCTGTGAATTCGTGGGCTGAATTATAATAATGCATGAAATACTGATTCCTGGGCCATCAGATAGTGGTTGCTGCAAAACTTCTGTCATTTAAATCTGCAGTTCTAAAAATTTTTTTCGACTTGCACAACTGAAAACTTTGATGTTGATGGAAGAGACCACTTGCAGAAGAAATACCGTTGGCCGAAAGCAAGATTAGCAGCGGGTAACAGACAAATTTAGTACACAACCCTATGCTTGACTCTCGTCTGTTAGTGACACTCCCACGACACACAAATGTTCTGCGTTTTCCAGTTTGTCACTCTGCTTTGGAAAAGGTTCGGTAACCATGCTGATGGTTTAATGTGAATGAGTATAAAAGACCTGTGCTCTTATATCGTATAGTATACAACTCTGAACATTCCCTCTTTTGTACAGATTCTTTTTCGGTGTATTAATTTTGCAATTCCATTTTTAAGTTGTAAAAGAGAGGAAATAATTAGATTAATTATCCTGGTCACCATTTGTTATAAAAACCCTACTCTTCGGTTACTGATTATCCTGGTTGCTGTTTGGTATAAAAAATTCCACACTCTGCTACCACATCTATACCACGCAACTCTTACCATGTCGTGTTTAGCGCAGTTTTTTATAGATTTTCTTCAGTCCGAGGCAAATGGAAGAGTGTCACCCAGTGCTCGTGCCGCTAAGACAACTCTTAGTCAAATTCTCGGGTGTTATGTGCATATATGAGTGTTTACTGTAAGAGGTTCTGTACAGATGGGAGCGTATGCAGTACTACCGAGCAGTGGTGCAGTGGTGATGCAAAAACAAAAACATACCGTATTTACCCGCATAATTTGCGCACCCCTGATATTTAGCCAGCTTTACAAAACAAAATCCTCGCCTATTTTATGCTCCCCGTCCCGCCCGAGCCAGCTCGTCGGCGCACGCGCACGGACAGACTTAAAACAGTTGCACGGCCGTGGCCCTCGCTGCGCAGGCGAGAGCAGTCATGCGCAAGAAGGGCTGCGAGTGTGATGTCCCTTTTTCCGATTCTTTTCTCCGGAAGCCCCCGGAGCCCAAAGTACGGTTGCTAGAATAAAACCATGCGACAAAAACCGCTGAAGCAGAGATCAAACAAGCCCGGCCTATCTCCGTCGCCCTGTGGGTGCATGCGATAATATCACCCCGATCAGGAAACCTGCCGTCGATGCAGGGAGGAAACACCCTGCCCGTCTTTAACAAACATGAAAAGACGCGAGGGAGTGGGGGGGGTGTCGCTCCGCTGCCGAGCGATCGCATGGCGGCCGAGATAGCGCTGGCACACGCTATCTCAGCAGCTATCAGCGGGTGGCTCGTAAACCCTTCTACGTGCTGCGCTCTCAACACGAAGGGACTGTGAAAAGTGTACATAGAGCAGCTGTATTCTTTTACACCAGCGTTTTGCAGTGTTACGTGAGAGCGTATAGAAAAGAGTCACCGCGCTCGTTGCATTATATTATACATTATTTCGAATGTGTTAATGAAACCTCCACGTAATTTGCGCACCCCCTTTTCGGAGCTTTAAAATCGTGAAAAAAAGTGTGCAAATTACGCGAGTAAATACGGTATCATGATATTATGACCCCGTGGGGTTCTTTAATGTGCGCTAACCTTGGCGAGTACAGGGGCTTTTAGGATTTTTGCTTCATCGAAAATACAACCGCTGCTGCTGGGATCGATTACAATGGTCTGCATGGAAACATGCTAACCATCGTAGAGTGCCGTGGAGGACACTTCTTTATTTTTTGAGGGGGGGGGGGCGGACTATAAATTTCCCGTAGCCAAAAGAGATGGCGAAAAACATCACTTGGACTTATATGTACGCCCATATTTCAAGCAAGTTTTCACATAGCTTTACCTTATCGCTGCACATTACCTACTACAGCATATAATTTTAACCTATGTGATCGTGTTGTTATATCTACGTAGAGGCATGATTGTACGTAGTGGATGCACATAGAGAAGGATTATGCACGTAGATGATTATATGTGCGTAGAGGAGATCAGGAAATCCAATTGTGCATCTAATCAAAAAAAGGACATTTGCTAAAAAGGAAAGTTGACAGTAACTGTCAACAGAGGGCTCGTAATTCTCGTCTCAAAAACAAGCTCATCTCTTGGCGGGTACAGGGTGTCTACCAAGTTGACATTGCTAAATTCCCTGAGATTTCCAGGTTTTCCCTGAGTATTTTTGCGAAATTCCCTGAGTGGCACATAACTTTCTCTCATGTCGATGCAGGTATTGTTGTTGTGTGGGGTTTAACGTCCCAAAACCAGCTCTGATTATGAGAGACGCCGTAGTGGAGGGCTCCGGAAATTTCGACCACCTGGGGTTCTTTAACGTGCACTGACATCGCACAGCACACGGGCCTCAACATTTCGCCTCCATCGAAATGCAGCCGCCGCAGCCGGGATTCGATCCCGCGACCCTCGGATCAGCAGCCGAGTACCATAGCCACTAGACCACCGTGGCGGGGCGTCGATGCAGGTAGGCAATGTCATCACTAGTAAAGATGTTGAGCTCTTTGAAGGTCAAATGAAAAAAACAAAGAAAACAAACAAACAAAAAGAAATAAGCTTTCCCAGACGGTCAATTTGTGAAATTGCGGATTTTGAATGTACGAAATGCGTAAGGTCGGAAAAACATTGTAAAGAGAATCAGGAGCTGTATTTGGTGTCAGCATCACTTATACTGTATTTACTCTAATCTAATGCACACCTTTTTTTCGATGAAACGGGTCCAAAAATCGTATGCGCGTTACAATCGAGTGCAAACGAACGACACCGTTACCATACCGAGGCACGTAGGAAAATGGCCGCCTCCTACGCGCTTCGGGCGCTGCCAAACAGTCACTGCCGAAAAAACGAACTAGTGGCATGGCGGTCTTCGGCGCGCATAGTTTCTGTAGTTTCAATGTTGCCGCCGGTCCCCCGCGCAACGACGCCACGACGTACATGAGGCATAGGCCGATGATAACCGCCGCGCCAGCTTGGCCATTTCGCGGCCAACCAAAGTCCGAGATGCCCAGCCGCACAAACTTTCAATAGTGTTTGCGGGTGGCCGTAACGGGAGGAGAATAGATGTTTTCCATAGCCTTACGCAAAACGACTCATCATCGCATTTCTCCCTCATATCCATGCTGAGGACGAGCCGCTGCTTTACGTCCGAGATTGCATTGTGGCAATCTCGGAGACCACGCCCCGACAATGCTTATGCTTAGCTGCACCAGCCTGCGCAGCACACATGGCAGCATGCGGCAGCGGGCGTGAGGGTACTGCGACAGAATGGAGGAATGCAGCACTAGCCAGTAAATGATGTTACCGCCGCTTGCACGCGGCTACGCCCGGCAATGCGCGGAAGTTTCATCGAGACGCAGAAGCTATGAATCGGCACGCCAAACGTCTTTGAGACGCCGCGGATCAAGTGTAGCGGGAAAGCCACAGTGTAGCCGTTCGAGGGACAGCAGTGGTTTAAAGTTAGCAGTGCTTTTATTATGCAAGTACGTTCATACGCGAGTACGGCATCTGGTTTTATTAATGTGAGAAGGGTGATTACTAAGGACTTCCTTTTTTTCGTGTCCCGAAAAATGGGTGTGCACTACAACCAATGCTTCATTTTTTTTTTGTCTTGGGAAACTGGTGCGCATTACAATCGAGGGCACGGAAGAATCGAGCAAATACTGCAAATTGTTCAATAGTATTTTAGAACGTGGCATTCCTTGAAAAACGGGTCTATGCACAGCACCTTATCAAAGTCTGCACACATGAAACGCATCTCTGTTCTCATTTTGGAGCAACCAGCAGCTGTGTTGGCACACACACGGTATCTTCTCTGCGTATGGCTGCCTTGCGCAGAGTAAACTCGCTAATCGAGAACAGCAAGAATACCTCGTAAACGTAGATAATGGATTGATTTATGGGGTTTTACGTCACAAAACCAGCTATAATTATGAGAGGCCGTAGTGGAGGACTCCATAAATTTTGACCTCCCTGGGTTCTTTAACTGACATCGCATAGTACACGGGCCTCAAACATTTCGCCTCCATCGAAATGCAGCCGCCACGCCTGGGATTCGATCCCGCGACCCTCGGATCATAAGCATTGATAATAAACAAGCCGAAAGGTACGCCAATAAATATGAAAATCAACTTCCGCCGCCTCTACAAAAGAGTGCCATGCTGATGAAATAAACATCAAGTTTCACGCGCCTCCTGTTGCAATCACACTGAGAAATCAAAACCGCAAAATGGCGTTGCCCAGCGGCGTTGCCACAGACCACACGACACACCCAAGGTAGAAATAAGGTGCGTTTATCTCTGCAAGAAAGCAAAGCCCTAACCCCCTGCCCTAACCACACATACGTGGTACAACGCGTCACCGCGTGGCGTGTAGAATCGGCGCCGCGTCTTCTCCCTATGGATAGGGCACGCAGCTTCGTGTAGCTGCGCATCCTCTACCTCCACACAGTCTTTTCCACAATACTTGGGGAAAAGACTGTGTGCAAGCAAACGCACAATATAACAACGCTCGTGCACACACGGGCCGTATGTGCGCCGTAGCACATCCAGACACATACAGCGGACTTTACATAGATCAAGACATGACGACCAAAGCCAATTATAAAAAAAAGCAGCAGATTCGCACGACGGAGAGCGATGAGGAGGGGGCAGTGGGGGCACTCATTCCTTCAGTTACTGCCAGTTGCACTACAAACTCAATCGCAAGGTGCATTGTTAGAGCCAGCGTTACCGCGACTTTCGTACTTGAGCTGACTTTCCCTGACAGAAGCCCAAATTCCCTGAGTTTTCCGTGAGATTTTCCAGAATACTCATATTCCCTGAGATTTCCTGGTTTTTCCGGTTGGTAGACACGCTGCGGTTACCGCAAGGAACAAGCTAGTTCTTCTGGTCTGCCCTATTGCTACAGTGTAGCGGCCTATACGAACTTGAGCAGTTCATGAAATACTGATTAGGTATTTTTGCTAACTCTTTACAGGGAAATGACGTGCCCATAGAGAAAATAGAAGTGCATTCGAGCAGGCTGCACCATGCACTGTCGGTTGTTATGGAAATAAAATTATATGGTGCATTTTATGACTATTTTATGTGATGCATGTACTTCTGATAATCATTGCACAGTACACGCGACGTTTACAAAGAAGGAGCCTTGTGAAGTCTAACACAAACTGGTGTGGAATGAATACGGCTTAGGTAGAAGATTCACACCCTCTTAAAGGACCACGAATGTTGCCATTTACATTACACTCTATGAAACCCTGAATCCACATCACTCGAAAAATGCCATGAAACCTATCACAGCCAAATACGTGAATCCCATCTTCGGATAAAATTCAATGTGAATGCATGTGATGTTTTAGTTGCCCACTGGCAATGAGTGCACAGTATGGCCACATGTAAGGCGTCCTACTACCGCATGGGCAGCAGTTTCGCTAAAGTTTTCCCACATGCACTAACCAAATGTGGGACCCCTCCATGGCGAGGGTGCATAAGGCGACTGTAAGGGTAAGGAACTCAATATGGGAGGGAGCAGCAGAATGCTGTTGATGCTGTGCCGTAGAGTGCCAGCCACTGTAGAAGATGCGCTGAAGATGTTGCATCGTCCCTAATTGCCTCAGCCGTTGGAACTGGTCAACAACGTACCACGATGCGATAGCGCAGGAAGGTTGTTAAAAGATACTGGCGAAGATCAGCGTGGCATAGTTCGTACGTGGATGGGCCGGCTCTCTGCCTCCCTCCCACCAACCCTTAAAAATGGTGCGCCGCGGTGGAAACGGGTTCTTTTCTGGCAGGGAAGCAGCGATGCAGCGCTCTACTAATTAGAGGCCGGGCGTGGTCCGGGCAGGAAGTTCCAGTTTTTAAATATTGTTCCCTTTTTGTAAGTTCTGTCTCTATTTTTTTCTTGCGTCGCTTAACCTGTCAACTTGAAGTGTATAAAGTCTCTCACCAAGAACCTCCTCGTCAGACTCATCTCCACCTGGTATTCAGCCTGTGGCTGAACGGAAGAAGCAAAGGAAGAACTCACAAAATTACTGCGACCGTGACTTTTCTGATTTACTAAGTCTCTGTGAAGATCAAATGTAATCTTCCAGTTGGATTATTTTTCAACACAGCACTTCAGATTGCCAACAGGTAATTCTGACGTTGCCCATATACTTTTTCTGCGGATGCAGTAAAAAAAATTTAAGTCTATGTATCACCCTCTGTGCTATCCCATCCAATATGGCCTCATTAGGGACAAGTGGCTGAATAGATGTAACGTCCAATGCCTTTATGGTGACAACGTGCCATGATGTTCATTGGAGAATAACGGAAAAGTATATAATATGGGACGCTCATCCACGCGTGCCATATATATATGTGCGTGAGATTAGGGTAAGTGTTATATATGTAGTGAAAAGGAGCAAAAAGCGCCTTGGCATTTGTCGCTGTGGGCGCAATCATCGTTCGTCTTGCGTCATGTCGGCTCTCGACTGTCTTCTCGATCTAACTGCACCCTCTGCACGATAATAAATCATCATACGACATATAGATGAACTCACCAGCACCGAGCAGGCCTTTATGACAAACGCTGGCTTGGCAAGCGTTGGTAGCGGTGCGCCTGGTGGCAGGGTCTGTAGTGACACACATCATGGGTAGAACAGCCGTCACCTAAGAAATTAATGCTCTGAATGGAGGTGGAGCAACGCAAATGCATCAAAATTGTATTTGAGTGATGTTAACATCAGTACACATGCATAGAATATTCTCACATCCAGAGAGCACAAATGCCGCTTGTGACATGTTCTCGCTGTTGTGCTAAAAATTTATTAATGACGCACTTTTGTATCGACATTCCTGGTGTTAGGGTGGTTGACCTGTAAAATGGTTGTATCATCCTATCCGATAGACCAATGTGATGCAGCATTACAGATTTCGCCATGCACTGCTTGAAATGGTGGAGATCAAGACAGACGCTCTGTACCATTCCGCTCACGCTTCCATTTGGTAATATTAACTATGCGTGATCTTCACGTCACACCGCAACTAAGATCTGTTGCTACACAAGCTCTCTTTCCCTCTACAGAACAACGCGGCATCACCACATGCATGTGGCACATGAGTGCAGATGTGCTGGTAGAGGCTCCTCCTTCTGCTTCTTCTTCAAGCATCAAGCATTTGTTGTCACGGCTGGGTCTTGTAGAGTTAACCACTGTAATACTGGTGGTAGAGCTGTCATAACTCGATCGTTTGCCATCTGATGGCCAATGTCAAGGAGTTGTGATGAGCACTCTACCATGCGAGGCACAGAAATTTTCAGGCTTTGTGGGGCGTGAGTGCACGAGCAGGTGTTTATGGGTGTTCGGCTCGAAGTTTCGGGTTCGATTCCCGCCACCATGGCCGTACTTACAAATCATGAATTGCAAAGCAAAAAAGAAAGAGATCGAGAAAGAAAGAAGCACATGGATGGCGACATTATGGTGCTCCTTAACAGACCAAAACTGAACATTATTCTGCTGTGCTGCACTACGGTAGCAAGTCAGGCGGGCTAAGACAAGTAAGGAACAAAGAAAGATAGGAAGATGAAAGGTGGGAAGGATGAATGAATGACGGAAACAAAGGTGTAACTAACACAGATTCCCTGTTCGATCATCCTCAGGGAGAAAAATGGGCCCTGATTTCTTGCGTGTGGAACGTACAGGCGTACACCTACCTCCCTTTAAATACTATCTACCCTCACTGTTAAATATCTGTTCCCACACTACACTTGTGCTCTGATATCCCATCTCCATCATGCAACACTAATCTATAACTTTTATGGTCTTTTATTTTTTTCGATTTTTCTCTTTTGAGGTCACGTTACCACTATCATCAGGAATACACTGCGTGTCTTTCCTTATTATTATCCATGCTGAATTAGCAGCGCGCAATCATGTAACCATGCATTGTCCGCAGATATATGGCAATTTCATGACACACTGACATGCAGTGTAGCCCGCGCTGCTTTGCAAATCACACATATTTTCAGGTGACTAAAAAAGCGACAATATTTCAGGATCCTTGCCATAGAAAGAAGAGCTGTTAAACACAGTCAAGCAAAATGGTAGCACCTGCACCTCATGCTATGCACACTTTCTAAAGGCTGAAAAATGCGCAGCTGCTATAAAAAGTTATAATGACATACCTGCATCGTGGCACCGAAGCCACTAGCCGAATGGGTACAGTTGAACGAGTGGTGCTTGTGCGGGAAGCTGAAAGCCAGCGGATGCGGAGATGCTAGAGGCACTCAAGAGCCGATATATTTGCAATTCCTCATGTCCGTAGGCCTCCTGGATTTCCTCTACTGCATGGTCACGTAACGTCAGATTTTCCAGCTCCAGTGACACCTTCACCTCAGATGCAGTAGTAGAACGGCACTCGACCGGACACCTGCGTGATACAGTATTTGTACATGTTGCTTTGAAGATAAGTCATTCATACTAAGAGATCAGTACATGACAGCTTTATTCATTCTACCACTAAAGGCTCGTGGCCGATACTAGAGTTCTCACTTGAACCACAAGCAATGGTGCATAAAAGGAAACCCAAGCAAACTTTCACATTAGATTTCTTAACGGCCTCATTGGATGATTTCAACCACTCCAAGGACATGGGGCTATTTAGGTACCTGCACTGAGAATGTGCAATACCAGGGCCTCCAGCATTTTCGTCACCCTCGAAAATGCAGCTCCCACCACTGGGTTCCGACCCGATTTCTTCTGGTCTGCAAACGAGCACCATAACCTTTGCATACAGCGTAGTCGCCAGGTTTATTCTGTTTTATCTGTGAACACCCCTAACAGGTGATCCAAAATGCAAGGAGGTACTACTTAATGTGCCTGTGTGATGTCTCAACACGAAGCCTCTATTTTAAAACGGGTCATATCACTTGACGATTAATCTGATAGTGGACATAATATCGAAAGAAAAGAAGAAACAACAGGTAGCCCTTACGAGCGAAAAGTGTTACAATATTTGTTCAGCGGATGCCACATGCACGATGCCAGCTTTCATTTATTGCTCCTCGAAATAAATGCAATGTAAAGTCCGAGGACTTCAATGGATAATAACCAGGCTTTGAAGGGCGGCGGAAGACAATACGCCTGAAGAGCGCCGAGCAGCCGAGACGCCACGAACCGTTTATTCCAACCAGAAAAAACCCAGAAACACCATGTGCCACGCGCTCGCGATCCTACTTCTTCTTTCGCACCCGCTATTTCTTTTCTCTTTTTAACACTCCCGGCCCACGAAATGCTATGGGCGCATTTCTAGGAAGCACAGATGCTACACAGGCCACGTGTCTACTTTGCCGTTTCCTAACCTTAGGCGACATGCGCGCACAACTCCGTCGCTTCCCGTAAGGTTCTCCAGCAAATGTGCGAGTATCCAACATAACCTTGACGTCGAATCTTCGCGCACACCAAGTATACTGCTCGATCACTTTTTTTCACATGCAGTTTCCCTTTCGTCACCCAGAAGCGCTCTCGTAGTTCTGCGATGGTTGTTGCTATCCCCACATGGAAAAACTTTCGGTGCAGGTGCGTTGCGACGAGTTCAGTGGTGACGTGATGAGCGGGAAGCCGAACCGGGTGGTTGATGCCTTTTCCATCCCCAACGTTTTGCGGTCTGGTCTCCTTGCGCAGCAAACCATCCACCTCCGCCAGAAAGGGATGCGAATTCCGAATTGTAGAGGCCTTGAGAATATTTCGTCCTGCATAGAGGGTTGCTGATTCTGCACCAAATTGTTGCCTCTGGGTAATCGAAATGTTATACCTTTCAGAACTGGCAAACTCCTTTGCCGTTATGTGCCCCTCAGGAGATGGCAGGCCGCGGGGCGCTGCGACGAGCCTCAGCATCCCTGCATAGATCCGGAGTCTATATTGGCAAAAGTACAGCAACATCTTCAACATTTTGTTGTTGAGGCTTGGACCTCTTTCGAGGTGGTCATTCAGCGAAGTCATTCTAGTGCCATCGGAGGATGCGTTGAAGACAACTCTAGTCGCACATGACGATTCTCTGATCACTTCTCGATGGGCCATGTAATACCTTGTGGTATTCACATACTGTCAACCATCGCTGGAGAGAGTGAACCAAGTTGTGGTTTGACTTTAAGCTTGATTCTATCACAACAGAAAATCGGGCGTATCCGTTCGTACGAATATCCTGTGCTATAATTATGCCTAGACGAAATTGCCAGCCGACTGTTGTGTTAAGTGCTGGTTAATAAAAATGAGCGCTACCGTGAGTTTGTGAATTCGGCCCATAATTCTTAGCATAATACTGATAATGGCCACAAAATAGCCAAGGGGCTTCAGGTACAATATCCTTTACGAATATGGCACTACTGTGTGACCTCCCCAAGATAACTGCCCTTCGATAGAAATTCAAACAGTGCAAGTGATGCGCATCAGTTTCCAAAAATGCTTTTTCCAGAAGAACATTTCTCAGAACTTCTGGGGACAGCAGACCCTGTTCAAAAAGCTTTGGTTCTGCAAATTGTTCAGCAAGATAAAGCACGAAAAGCCCAACATCAATTCTGTGTTCTCTTACGCCCTAACGTAAAGCAATTTTGTGAGTTATGCAGACTCAAGCGTCTACAAGAAAAGCATAACTACCACTTTAACTGCATTTAACTAGATTTAAGTTTGTGCACATTTCCTTATTTTTATGCCCATATAAAGTATAATCTACAGTGCTCAGCAAACGAAATGCCACAATCAGCCCATATGACGGTCGGCGTTTTGTTACGCCATCACTCAGCCCTGCGTATGCTTACGGCTTGAAAATCCTGCTACATTGCAACACAGTTCCCAGTTCTATATGACACTACTACAAGCCAAGGTTTGCTTCATCAACGTTCACCATTCATGCGATAAAGCGTCAAGGGCCGTCAGGACCGAATATCGCCTTTCAGTTGCTGAGCACTGTAGTACATTGCACTGTCACCTTCAGGCAGTAACACATAAAACAAAGGCATATCCTTAGCTTTTTGAGTATATACCCATTATGTAAGCAGCAGTGTACCTAATCACTACTACATTAGCGCTTCTTGTACAAGCTGAAACCTTGCATCTTAAGCAGCAACCTGTTATTTTCCTAAAGCACATTACAGCACAGGTCGACCTCTGTGCCTTTCTGTAAATAAATCTCTCCTAAAGCAAACATATTCTTTGAAACATATCCTAAGTTAATGCATTGTTTCAACCCATTGCAAAAAAAATTTTTTCACTATCACTAGCTTTACATTTGACCAGCAGAACATTTACACAATATCCCAGTTTATTCACTTTTGCATTTTGAACCGAGACAATATTTTCAAACCCGCCACTTCACGCAATTCTTTGCACAACAGATCCTTATTCAGGCAACTGAATTGGAGGACTGATATAAATGACGTTTCTTGTCAACTCATTTCAACATCGGAGAGACCAAGTACTCCAAGCAAAATTGGCCGACCATCGCCTTTTGGCCAGTGTTGGTCCTCACTCGGCTACGGGTTCTGTGCCGACTCAGTTGCCGTAAAAGTTCGGGTAGTACACGGGCGGGCATAGGCTGCCGACCACACCGGCGCACCTACCGCACTTTACCGGCGCTAGCTTGGCCATCGACGGCGGCACGAGGTAGCTGGAGACTGTAGCGCCGAGCGCGCACTTTTGTGCTGGCCAGAGGGCTCGTTTGTGCGTCGGCCAAACGTGCTTGACCGAGTGCGGTTGTGCAGTGCCTTTTATTTCCATTTCACAGCCATCCGAGTTTTTTCTTTTCGCGTTGTCTGCGGAGGGCAAGGGCGCCGGCACGCTATCATGTTTTGGCTCCAGTAGCAGCAGCCTCTGAGCTACGAAATTCTTGAGAAAACCTCCGTATACCCAGAATAACATAGACCACACGAGTGATTATCTTAGGTTCTTTACATAGATCACACGAATGACAATCATTGGTTCCTTAAGCAAACACTCAACAAGTACTGAGCCCTAAAGATTCCACTAGAATATTGTGGCACCGAGCCCTGCTTATCGCAAGAAAAGTAATGTCTGTGCGAAGCACGCAAGAAAGAATACGCCAGGTGTACCAGCCCAAGAATGGTTCGGCGCGAACTATTTTAGAAACAGGCAGCCTCCTTCATTTCGGGATCTGCAGCGACCTTCAGCCATTACTGATAAATACGCCCTTTGTCTGGAGGATGCAAGTACCGACGAGTTGAAGAAGAGAACAAAATGCGACCGCCGTTGCTCAGTTGGTGAATTCTTCGTATGAGCCGAGGTGGTTGTGCACAGGTACAATTTAGACTATGACGAAGTCTTGCACTGGTAAAAAAACACTACCGCAAATGCATTTTGCATTATCATGATATTGTACCAACCCCTCAAATGACCAGAAACCTGTAGCGACTACGAATTCAAAGCACAGTAACCGTCTCAGACTGGGGTCCAAAACAACAACAAGCAGTCGGCTTCACCCCCGGCGTCGCTCATAATGCACACGGTCCCTCAGAGACATGGAGAGCAGAAGGAGCCGTGCTTCTTTTCTTCCTTTTTTTCTGTAGTTGCCCACTATTCACCCCACCCCGCTGCGTCAAACCACAAATCTTCGCCCCTCGTTGCACTGATACACGGCTTCGCTCTGTGTCGTTTCCGGTCGTTTCGCGCACGGCGTTTTTTTTTTTACCCTTGTGTGTGTGTGCGTGTGTGTGGGCGTGTGCGTGTCCTTCGGAAGCTGCTGGGGACGGGCGATTTGCGGAAAAGTCTTCATTCCAGCCTTGCAAGCACCTCGTGTTGTGTCTTCTGAGGGCTCCTGGCAAGAAGCTGCAAGCGCGGTGCACACACTCGCAAAGTGGTTTGGAAGAGGAAAACGCTAACTCTGCAACCCTTGAAGAGAGGAAGGCTCGACGACACCCCATAGTGCGGTCTGCGACAACTTCGACCACCTGGACGTTGACGTCGCACACTCGAGTATTTGTAGCGTATTGCCTCGATCGAACGTTCCTACTTCAGGCACTCGCTTGGCTTGCCGTTCGACTTGAGGATCTCCAAAGTTTTTCTAGGTAAGTAGGATGTTCCCCGCCATGTTTATTCTTTTGCACGTATTTTTGTCACAGCGTGCATCACCGCCTTTACGGCGCGTGTCAGTTACATTCATGTGTGGTGATGGAAAAATGTAAGGTGAGCGTCGCTGGTGCCGCGTAACAGCATTGAAGCCACAAGTGTCGGCCCAACGCGTGATCTCCTCGTTAGAACACCTGCTCATTGTAATGCGGCGATGTTACGGCAGCGCAGACGCACAAATTTACTAAGGCTCTCAGAGGTCATGTGACACGACCTAATTACCGAAAAAAGGAATCGCAAGGACCAACTCTCTAGTTACGACTGTGTGAATTTGCTTCCTCCGTATGCGCATGTCTTCGGGCTGCTTTTGTTGCTTATGCTCATGCGTATCGCATTCTTGCTCCACCACTTACAATAAACGAACATCAATTATTTTACTCTGTTCACATTATTATTTCCGTTTGTTTGATGGTAAGTGGTTATGAAACCAAAAAAAAGGATGACCATCACTTTTTCTTACATTTCGTGCCGTATTGCACTTTGATACGGGCAGGACGGCGTGTGGTGTTTGTTTTCTTCTCTTAAATCTTATTTTGTGGCTATTTAGGAAGTTTCATCATGATCATCATCATCGTCGTAATCATCATCATCAGCCTGTTTAGGTCCACTGCAGGACGAAGGCCTCTCCCAACGATTTCCAATCCGCCCTATCCTGAGCTTGTTTGTTCCACTTTAAGCCCGCAAACTTTTTATTTCATCGCTCCACCTAACCTATTGCCTACCTCTGTTGCGTTTTCCCTCTGTTGGTATCCCTTCCGTCGCTCTTACTGTCCATCTGTTATCTTTCCTCCTCATGATATGTCCTGCCCAGGTTCACTTCTTTCTTTTAATTGATATAATATCAGCTACTCAGGATTTTCTTCTGGTTTCAGTCCGGTACTATATTTAAAGGCGCTGTGCGGCCTAGCTTAAGCTGAAATTTGAAGGTAGCATAGCTGTTCCCACATTTTTCTCTTTTTAATTTTTTTTTTGTTCTCAAGGAATTGTAAACGTTTCGGAAATTACGAAAACCGCTTATGCAGCAATCTTGAAAAGTTATGAAGCCTAGGAAATTTTTCCGATGCTTATTTTTGCTGCAGGTACTTGCAAAAATAAAAGCTAGATTTGTTGCGCCAACGGGCGGCGCATTTCGGCGATACCAGCTTGACGAACCGCAAGAAAGAAATAACCGAATTCATTTTGGATTCTGATTCAAGCACGTTCCATTTCGCTCCGGCTAAATTCCACTTCGCATAAATAAAAATCTACGATGGTCCGTGAACCTGTTCTCAACAATGAACCAGCTCACGAACCATTTCGGCAAGGTAAAATCAACACGTTCTACACTTCTTGCTTAATTATGCTAACTCAAACACTCCTGACAGCACTGCTCAAACGGCTACACAGCCTGCACTCATAAGTTTCCCACTACTCGTGTTTTGATGTCTTCACTTAATGTTTTTCATCATTTGGTGTGGAGAGCTAATGGGCCAACCGTAAGCTTTACAAGGATGCGGGAGGAAGTGGCCGTCAACTGATTGGAAACAGACATCCATGTATTTATATAAAATAATTTCAGTGGATACAGCTACAACTGATATGCCCAAGAACGAGACCGTGAATAAGTCGAAAAAGAAGTACAAGCGCTGAGTACACATAAATATTTTAGACAATTGCTTAGTCGGAAAAATCCTTGTGACCTCCAGCCGATTCTACGTCCACCGCTCGACGTCGAATTTGCCCTGTCGTACTCGAGATGGTTCTATTTTATGGCTGCGCGCACTTTCTTATTTCATCAACGCTCACAAACAGGCAATGCGGAATGTACTAACAGAGTACAATAACTGATTCGTAATCAAAGTCCCATCTCAACCTAATAAATCGGAACAGACAATAATAAACTGAACGAGAACGGAAATCTGGGCGAGTTGGTGATAATTCATATTGACCAGCTTACAGCGCAAACGGGGACGAAGATGAAGGAAAGATGCTCGTGTTGTCACCCAACACCCGACCTGATATAAACATTTTCTTTCAAGAGTGTTAATCATATGTTTTCAGTCATGTATACTTGACTTATTCGGTGTATGTGTTTACTTATCGTATCAATGTATTATATTTTTATACTTAAGTATTTTGTATTGTTTGTCCATCATTTTTCCTCTGTAGTGCCCTTCCTCATCATCATCATCATCAGCCTATTTAGGTCCACTGCAGGACGAAGGCCTCTCCCATCGATTTCCACTCCGCCCTCTCCTGAGCGAGTTGGTTCCACTTTACGCCCGCAAACTTTTTAATTTCATCGCTCCATCTAACCCTTTGCCTGCCTCTGTTGTGGCCTTCCTGCAAGTGCCCTTCCTGCAAGGACCCATTTGTGGTCCGCAGTATTTTGTAAAATAAAAAATAATAATACTTTGAAACGAGTGTCAAATTGATGGTCGCAAACAGTCGAGATTGTCAACATACTTCCTCTGGGCCTGCAAAGCGCAGCCCAAGGGACTGTCGGCTCCAGTACCCGTAGCGTGGGAGAGGAGACTCACTCCTTTCCAGCCGTTTCATGGCCAGCTTGTGAAAGAAATTCGATATCCGCTTCGGCACGGCGAGCGCGGTGCGCATTCATCACGGTGTGCGTGGAAGAGGGAACTCCTTGGTTTCGGCGGCTGCGTTTGTTCGCCTTCACTGACACTTTCGAGCAAGAGAGCCCGGACCCCGCTGCCACACGTGCTAACGATTCGCATACCATGCTTATCTCTGGAGGCATAGTCGACTCCGTGACCTTGTGGCGGCGGGTTCCTCCCAAGAAGTAACACACGGTCGTTCGAACACACGGCCTCCGTTTCGGGAAAGCAAAGGAGACGCTTGCCCCCCTCAAGCCGCACCATCATCCACAGAACTGTTATTATTATATGGCTCTTTCTTGCTTATTTTGTTATTCATTGAATATGCATAGGTTGCTGCATGAAAAGTGCTTGCATGCGCCTTTATCATGTAGGTAGTCGTGCCGTTCTCATTTCCTCGTCAGAAAACTGCCTGTATTCGTATCTTGAACATGTGTTTAGGCTCTCTGTTTACATGTATTTTCGTTGCAGTTTCCGAAAGAGCAGCTTCCCGGAGGCGTCGGCTACTGTATGCAAGGGCCTTTAAACGTGACTCATTGGTGCATATTACAGGGACGGACGGCTGCAACAGAAGACGTCTATGATTGAAAGTAGTTCGTTACGATTGATGTCATTCAAAAATAAATTTATTGTTGAAAATTGATAATTGTTTCCGCTTGGTTTTAACTGGTCGATGCCGCTGAACGTGTTTCTTAGAGCAGCAGCAGCATTTACCAGGTTTATGGGCGCGATGTGTGCAGCAAGTACAAGTGGGCCTTGTTATTTATTTTTTCAGCGCAATTAAAATTGCTTGTTGGAAGAACATTTGAATTATTTTTTGTTCTCATCATTCGAAGCATTAATAAGCAAAATGTTTTTCTAGTCCCTGGCGTTTGCTTTAAGCGCTGTGTGAATTTGAGTCGGAACGGAAAAACTATTCCTTATTTCAATAAATAGCTCAAAATAATATAGGTTTATATGAATTTAATTTAACATATTTAGCGGTGAATAATCCTAGAGGCAAGTGCTCGGGCCGCGCGTGTGGCCCGAGGCTGGCCCTTACAAGGACAGCCGGAAACAATGACGTCGGCTCGAAACCGTTGGCCGACCAGTTGCAGACGGTCGGCAAACAGCCCGGCCACTTGCAAGAAACGAGATCGGGCCCCACTTTCTTGCCGACGTCGGGCCGGCTAGTTTTTGAATGGCCACTGACGTCGGCCCTACCTACTGCCTAGCTCATTTTTTCGCTTGGGTACATTGCCCGAGTTTTACATGCGGGCACTATAGCACAATTCGTACGGAGTACATGCATTCTTCGACGTTTTAAATATTACTCGGCAAGGAAGCTATGAAATCAGCTATTATGTAATGACGTAACCTTCTGCGACATATCGGTACCAGAACTCACAAAAGCGAGTCACATGAACCAATATCCACAGAGCACATTGAATGATTACACGAACCACTCTCTTCATTCTTTTCGAGACTACATTCAGTTATGTTTTATTGTCTTTCCTGACTGAAAAAACAAGAACACTTCAATAAATTATTCTATGTATCTGTGCGCATAGTGCAACGACTGTTAACTGGCCTGCGGTGACCACTGTTGATTTTTAGGATTTCAAGGATGCATTTTTTTCATTGAAATACACATGTTATAAAAACACAATGCCAGCAGGGTGCCTGTCTTTGCATACGAATGTAATTATCCACTGCCAAAACAACATTGAGCAATGACCAAGGCCTCATTCACTAATGATTTAATTATTAACTTGAACGCGGTTGGTTCGACGACGTTGAAAGGCATGACATTTTATGATATACTGATTTCTGAAAGCCAAAAGTGATCTGGCCCAATTTCAGCTATTAATCACCAAACTGAAATGCCGATATGAAAACTGAGATCACTGAATGCCCAGAAAATGCGGTGGTGTTCTGTTGCACACGCAATTTGCGTCGAGAAGTATAGTAACGAACTTTGAATTCAGGAGCTTCGTAGAAGGATGCTAGCAACAAAAAATGGCAATTCATCCGAAATGCACAAGTGGACCACTTATTCCTTGCTCGTGCTGTATGCTGTCTCCTAAAGAATAAATAGGTGCCTGCCACACTGCGCACAGAAAGTATTGACGTGGAAACAGTCGAGAAACTTAGCTATATATCAAGAATAGAAAGCAGTCTTACCGAGTGGAGCTGATGCAGAGCTAGCGGTGACAATGCAGAATTACCAACAGTGCACTTATGTCAGGCAGGCATTTTTCCTCAGAAGCCAAGTTCGGACACTGTGTTGCCTGTGAAAGATACAATGACAAGCACGAGATAACCGCAATTTGCTGCAGTTATTTTAAACATGTTCACGCAGGCACTCCTTGGAAATAGGTATGGTGAAAATACTGACAACTTCTGGAAAAAATACACAAAACCATTTTACCTAAATGGGATGGTGCTCAGGCAGAGGAATGGAATGCTTCCAACCTTCGCTGTGTAGACCTGATGTCTGGTGCCCATTACGTTCCTGCAAGAGGCACGAGAGATAAAACAGAAAAAGAGGTTCGCCGAATATCACAAAAATGTAAAAATAGAAGAAAAGAACAATTTATAATGTGGTTAATTCAGATGGAAGAGTTGGCAAAGTATCAGTGCATGCTTAGAGACCAGGGCACCGCTGCTGCCATGCATAACATTGTACACACTCAGCTTTTTGGTATCTGGCAAAACTTACAAATACAGTTTTTAATGGGATGTCAAAAAAAGCATTTAAAAAAATGAGAGATGTGATGAATCTGTAATCGAATTCTACCTGAATGTTCAATTTGATGTGTGCATATCAACAACGAATTGAAATAGTCAGCCAGTGAGTCAAGCCTATCAATGACAGCATTATTCGTAACAAAATAGAATGCAGTGCATATATGGATGAGAGCACAGAACTCTAAGTTAGTTCTGTGATGTGTCGCTATGAGAGAGTCACTCTGAGGTGTGTGAGTATGGCATTGCTGCTTGTGGCCCAGTGTATACGCCATGTGAATTGCACAGGGTATCTCTGTCGCCGTGTACCGGCTTCAAACAAGAGAACATGGTTCAGCTGGCTAGAAGGTGGACACGCTGGGCTTAATCCGGTAAGCAATACTGAAAAGTGCGTGCTGCCGAAAAAGCACTTCTCGGTGCGACTAAAAAGTTTCAAGGTCATGGTCAGCGGGCTAGTGGAACGAATATGACGGTGGCTGCTTAGCGATAGGGTTATAGGGTGAAACGGCATTATGGGCTATAGCTCCCCGGGCTGAAATTCCGGAAGGCAATGTGTAGCACCGTCCGGCACACAGAGAAGTATGCATGTGTTCGGGCCCAGCTGTGTATATTGAAAACTTAGTAGCTCCAGAGCTAGCTACCGACGGCAAGAGCGGGTTAGCTACTTCCGCCAAGAGACGCTCTGATGTCACACCATAGCAACAGCGACACTACAGTGGACTCCTGGCTGTGCTCCTTTTGCCACATTTTCATACGTGTGTGGCCATGCCAACATGTGTCAGTGGGAGTACCACGCCGTGCGGGTTATCAGCTGTTCTGCCTCGAGAATGTGGAAGAAATTATGTCTAAAAAAAGAAACGCTGCAAGTGGCCGTATCTAGTGAAACGACTTCTGTGTAGTGAATGAAAGGGTGAATGTGCGCCGTCATTTGTCGACGACGCACACTTGCTTTGTGTTGTCATGTGTACGATGAGTTGAACCATGTCGGCAGCTTTCATTGCGAATGTATCTGCATGCCGTTTATGCACATAAAATGGCAGGTAACTTGGAACTACGCTGTTCGTTTGTGCGACTGCAACAGGGTCTGGCCATAGTGCGTGTTCAGATAGTTAGGGTTTGAAGACCGTCCGAGTGCATGTGCATGTGGTGTTTTCAATGATTTCATCGTCAAACAAACTGGCTGGTGCTGTGGTCACTATGCAGAGTTTACTTCCTTCGTGGTGTGCACAGATTTGAGGGCAAACGGTGTGGCGCTAGGAAGACAGGAAACAAAGTGAGATGAAACGACACTGCGTCATTTGTTTCCAGTCTATTTAACACCACACCTTTTAATGAACCATCTAGCTCAGCAGCGTGATGAGAACCCTACAGTCTCAAGCCTCTGATCGTTGTGCACTAATTTCTTAATTATGTTGTCTGGTTTGGTAGCGTACAAGACAGACAAGTCTCACCATAGGTGATATATCAGCAGTGCTAAGCACTCGCCCTACTACGGGAAATGCGTTTGCGCAGGGCCTGCCTTGCTCAGTAATCCTATCACGTCTGCGTTACAACACATTAGTCATTCTCACGGCCGTGTTCACGTTATGGTGTTTGCGCTAGCTTACTCACTTTCTTTTCCACTGTGGCATAAGCCGAACATGACAGTTAAAGCTAATATGTAGCATTTTCAACACGCAGTTTCTTTCTTTGATCATTTTTTTATACGTTGTGACCCCACTCAGAATGTCAGCTCACCAAAAATATTTAAGAAACCTGCTTAAGAGATCCCTTGAAATGTGCGTGCAGGAAAGGTAGCAAAACAAAGCAGCCCAGAGAAATTAAGGTTGGGCATAACCATTTATCACATGATATTTCAGGTAACTCAACAAATGGTGGAGCTCCATGGGCTTTTAAGGCTATTTAGGGGCCCCTCAAGAGGGCATACTACATAATGCATGCACATCAGGAAACCACGTAGTACTGGTGTGCATGAAAAGCTTTTGTCCGTTGACATGAAATTGCAGCAGATTTCATGACAACTAATTTGAATAATGTCGCAGCTTGTATAAGGTATGTTTCCAGCAGCCGTTACTGAGATTGATTGTTTCTTTGATCAAGTAGACAAGATGTGTATTTCAAGATGCCAGCAGTGCTACACCGAATATGCTACTGGAACGTGGGAAATCACTTTCCGGGCAGTCTGGATTATAATATTCCACAGTGCTTCCATTCCTACTAACCATTCCACAAGCTCTAGCAATGCAGCTTTGGTGCAGTTGTCAGCATTGTGGCACAGGATGCTGTATATGGCCATACTGTCTGTGCAGATTTCTACTGTAACTGCCTAACTTGTGCACAATTGGCAAAGTGGTCTGTGTCTCACAGGCAAGGTGACCGAAGAGTTATAGCCTCAAATCTTTGGTGCAGTAAGGACACGCTCTGCAAGACTTGACATAGGCTTGTGACTGTGATGGAGGGATGTGGCAGAGTACGATACCAGCACAATGCTTTACCATACTGACATGTGCTGTCGGGCTATCTGGTTCTTATTAGCAGTAAAACAGTGCCAGTGAACACAAGAGGACAACACAAGCACTACACTCGGCCTCCTTCATTCACTTCCTTTACTATCCCTCATGTTTGCTTGCACCATTTTACTAAGACTTGCAATGCCCTTACTTTGCATGCAATTACACTCATACCTTTATTTATATAATAATCCTTGGAAAACTTTGTGCATACGCTTGCACCCTGGATACATGCATCGTCAAAACATAGGCATATCTGTAGTTGTTGTTTTGTGGGGTTTAACGTCCCAAAACCAGTTCTGATTATGAGAGACGCCATAGTGGAGGGCTCCGGAAATTTAGACCACCTGGGGTTCTTTAACGTGCACTGACATCGCACAGCACACGGGCGTCAACATTTCGCCTCCATCGAAATGCAGCCGCCGCGGCCGGGATATATCTGTAGTTGACTAGAAACTCAAGAGCACCATAAATATCATGGCTTACATTGTTTTATTTGCTCAATGCTAGAATCGAACTCAGGTTTGACTCAACATAAATCCTGGCATTAGCTGAAAGTGCACTTATGCAACTTCATGTAGACAAAGCAAAGCAGTTACTAAGCAAAGTAACTCAAAAATTGAGAGCACAAATAGCTCTGTAAGATAAACTTATCAACTTTTATGAGACCTCTACGATGGACAACACTGTAAAAATCGTAATAGCACGCAATAGGACAAGGCTCTAGCAGTACTTCAGGCATACATTGAGAGATCCCAGGCCTGCGCATAGGATGCAGCACAGTGGCCACTGATCTCCACTAGGGGGTTCTGGATGCCGCTTTGCTGCTGTTGCGTGCGGGCGCACGCACGGTCGGCAGGAAGTGGGGAGACTCGTCCCGGAAGTCGTGTGTCTGCTACGCCACTGAGCCGCTGGTTAGCGTTGCTGAATGCGTATTTTGGCCTTTATTTCACGCAATATTGCGTCTTTAATGAAATACATTTTCTTCAGATCTGAAAACTAGGGTAACAAAACATGCGATGTGAATATGAGGCAGAATTTAGCATGGAAACAAGCAAAATATCACAATGGTCTTTAGCTTATCCGCTCGAATAGAATTAATGCTCGCGAGCGGACACTGCGGACGGTGCTAATATGTGCATCTATTTACAATAAACTAATGTTTGTGAAGGTGTTTAGATTAGCAGAAAACCAGCTAGCACATATGAAAATATGAAAGAGTCCAATATTGACACTCTAAAGGGCTGCGTGATATACGAGTGCAAATTGTTTAAAATGCTACCTGCTGGCAATAAAAATAACGTGAAAATGACAAAGTGCATCCCTTGCTCGCAACATTCACAGCCAATACATCAGAATCCTTTGCAGTCCTGCGCGCAAAGGAATCTAAATACATTTTCAAAGAAACCGTTATCTATCCTTTTAAAATATGCTTTCTTTTAACTGTCAGGCTTTACCGCTAGTTTTCAGGGGCAGTTACGTAGCGGCTGCCTGTGATGCCTATTTGTGGCGAACTCTATGAAGCTTTTATTGAGTGCCACGTAAATTTGCAGCATGCCAATTGAAAAAAAAGAAAGAAAAAAGCCACACAGCAAGCATGCTCAGAAAACAGGTCACGAAATACCAGCGATTTCAGTGTCTGGTAATCAGTGGCATACACTGCAGCTCAAGTCAAATGTATATGCTTAGTGATCAAAATTAGGTGGCTTAACAGTATTTATTTTTCTCACAGCCACTAAGCCGAAATGCCAAGGTTTTCTGTCATCGACTGTGTATGCAGTGTTTCAGTTTACTTGCGCTTTAATTGCACATTAATTACGAGAATGGAAGAAATTAGTGTTGTTTACTGCTGTTTTGACCATCCGAGACTATTTTTAATGAGCTCAGGTAACATTAATTATTTACCAAGTTCTAAACAGTTGCTTAAAATGAAACATGTCCATTTTTAAGTTGCAGAGCACGTGAGCTAGTCTACAGATAATGCACTTCCATAATAACAGATGCAGCGGCTTTAATTTTTCTGGGAATGCAAGCAAGCGCGAAGTTTGAAAAAGGGCCACATTTCTAGGCGATCACATGCAATGAAATCGGCACTCTGAAATGTGCTGTAGCGCAAAACGACCAATGATGCACGGAGACCGCAAGCACAAACAGTTAATGTCACGGCACCCAAGCGCCTAGTCAAATCTCATGCACATTCTTAGAAGCCAAGGAAAATTAAAATAACTGCACTTGTTAGTATGAAAGTACGTTATGCAGATACTAAATGACATTCTCTACAACTTGTCCACTGAACATTTTGCGTTTAAGGCGACAATTTAAAAGTTCGCCAATTGATAAAAATTACCTAAGTTCATTAAAAATGACCTCAGATGGTCAAGACGGCAGTAAACAATACTAAGGAGCTTGCATTCTCGTAACACTCTCATGGATAAAGCTTCATGCATGTTCATTGAAACACCTGTATGATCTTCGAAGGAAAACAATGTGGGAATTCTTCAAGCCGTAGCCGAGTTCGTGCGTCGGTTCGATCGAAACAAGTGATCATAATGTGGTAGCTACAGAGTCTGCTGCCTGGTGATGGTGTCTACTTGTCTCTGCTTAAGTTGTCGAAATTCCCCTGGTACAAGTCAGCTTAGAGCGAGGGAGTCTGCGTTACAATACATACAGCTCAAAAACCGACATACGACCTGAGCATTTTGCTGCCTATCGTGCATATCGTAGGCAGACAATATCGTAATTACAAGTGAAACGTGTCTCCAGACAGATTCTCTGGTCTGCTATACAGTTTACAAAGCAAGAAGCAGGCATCTTTGGCGAAATAAGGACGACACCGGCCCATACACAGTGCTTTCCATGCTATCACAGCGGCCGTTTGGACGACTTCCGGGATGAGTTCACGAGCTTCCGGTGACCGCGCGCCAGAGAGCTTGAAGCGCCATCCAGCAACCTAGTGAAGATCAGTGACAGTGGTTGCATACGTCAGACTTTGCTGTGTGCTCTCACATTCCTTCTCTTTTTGTATTCATCCGCAACCGCTTGTCCTCTCCTCTCCGCTATTGCTCTTCCGTTGTCTTTTTCTGCTTCCCCTATCAGCATCTTATTCATTAATGCTTTCTCTTTGTGGTGTTTAAGATGGTTCAGCACTTTGGCTAGTGGGCAGTGGCACGGAAGAAAGATAAGGAAAGGTTTTCAAACATTTATGTATATAACAGTGTCCCCAAGAACAGATGCACGCACAGGCCAGATCAGGTTCCGTGCCATGCAGCTCACAGTTTTGTCACGATGCCGTCAGTCCACCCGTGCTTCAACTGGCTGTGAAGACGACACACTTAGGCCCAGCCGGCTTGCCTCTCACAGCATGGCCCAAGCTTGGGGCAAGTACTGCATTGGTAACTGGCAGGCATTTTCCCACACAGTCAGGCATGCGATGCCCAGCTTGTATGCTACTCAGCACCCATGTACAGCAATCGCACATAAGGCTGGCTGTGTCTAGCACAGCAATGATGCTGTGCCAAACAATAACACTGCTTTGCACAGCTCAATATGCAGCAGCTCAGGGATCAGCTCATGGCTTGGTGCAGGCACCTTGCCATACACGTCCCACCCAACAGCACTTGGTACCCAGCTACCCATCAAGCAGCCATTCAGGGCAAGTACTCGTTCACACGAGGAGCCCGGAATTGCTCCCCGCCTTGTGAAAACACTGTAAGCACACCTTGCACTGCCATTTTCCTCATGCACCCCGCTGTCTTCTTTGTTCTTCGTTGAGCCTGGGCGCCATCTCTGAGTTTCCCTCAGTACTCTTTACATTGTTCTTCCTTTTCTACTTCGTTGCTGGCTTTTTCATTGTCTTCCTCTACTTCCTTCCCCTTCATTATTTTCGTCTCCCTCCTCATCTTCAATGATGAAACCAGAGCCAATGGCCGACGACACATAATGCCCTGAAACACCACTCCTACCATATCAGAGCCATGGCGGAGTACTCGACTACTCCTGTTTGGCTGGGTTCGAATCTGCACAGGCACTGGTGGAGACAGACACCGTCGCCACCAACTTTGGCCATTGTAATGAGCCCATGACAGCTTGTGCTTTAAAATAAAGTACAGAGGCTACGAAATACACAAAGTTCATTATAATATGAGAACTTTGTAAAGTAGAAATGAAAGCACAAGTATGCAAATTCGAAGGAAAATGGCATCAAGTACGCACACACACAAACACACTGTGCTCATTGCAAACACTTAAAGGGCCCCTAAACCACCAAGAGGTCGAAATTTAGTTCTGGTGTTGCTTTAGTGCCGGTGTCCGCAACAAACACGTAGCCACAAGAATTTTTCAAAACGGTGCCGAAATAGCCGAGTTACATGCGTTTGATTATTAAAACGCGGCGCTTGCTTGTTTCGCTCTCTCCTGCGCCCACCGGCCACTTGCCAGTGCCACCTCCTCGCCGAGTGCTCCTCCGAAAGTCACGTGACATATATCGCCGATGATGCGCATCTGGTAGACGTGCCTCCGTCGGGCTCCCGCGTTCGCGCAAGGGTTTTGTTGGTGCTGTGCCAATGCTCTATGTTAGCTCTATCCGTCGTGTTCTGACAGTAGCTGCAGTTTCTAGTCGGCTGTACCTCACTTGCACTTGCGTAGCGTAGCGCATTTGCGAATTCACACGCAAACACCACACGAACGACACATGACGATGAAAACAAACAGGCAGGGAGCGCGTGCATTTGCTAGCAGACTAACCAGAAGTCGACGTTCTCCTTCGACCAATAAGTGGAGCTCGAAGTGTTCTAACGTCACCAAAAACCACAATGTCGTCACGGCTAACTTTGGTATGCCGGAACTTGCCGGAGAGGTGCATGGGATTGTTTTTCGAGTTTGTGGTGCGGCCGCGGCGCGTAGCGCTGCTGCATTTGACATCCTTCATCGTGACGGCATTCTCAACTTGTTGCGTGTGTGAACTTTAAATGTTGAAAAAAATGTGGGGGTGGTTTAGGGGTCCTTTACGAAGGCAGCCTGCTCAAATCGAGCAAAGCGAAAGCAACAGTCTCTTCTCCATTAAAGACAGCTGGCTGGCTACTGATGCCACTTGCTAAAATAAGCACTGTCATTCAGCAATCTCTATGCGCGGAAGGAGTCACTGCATTGTGTTAGCATTACAGTGCAGGAAAACGGACAAGGACGCCATCCAAGTACCGTGGTGTCATAGCTATTCTATGCACGAAACAGGGAAACCGCACTGTTAACAACGGCGGAAAGATCTTTACAGATTCGACTATACGTGGAGTAAAGCATTGGCAAAATAACGTGAATTTTAAGCTGATGTAATTCACCTTCAAATGTCGCAAACAACAATAATTGCTGAGTGTTCACGCTCCCAAACTGTAATGTGATTATGACGCATGCCGTGGTTGAGCTGTAAGGAAATTTAGACCAGACGAGGTTCTTTAAGGTACAATGAATTCACGCACTAAGCAGGCCTGTAACATTTCGTTTCCATTGAAGAGCGATCGCCACGGTGGGCATAAACCCACGTCTTTCGGATCAGCGACGCAGTACCATAACGACTCTACCACTGCATCAGCCAAATGTAACTGACAAATCTCGCATGACAAAGTGTTCCTATACCATTAGCTTTTAATATACGAAGACTTTTCTAACGTAGACAAATACATAACTACAGAGTACAAATAAAAGAACTGAAAGCGTATCAAATGGCTCATGATTCAAATTTAGAGAATCGCTAAAAACAATGTTCAATGAGACTGGACTTGCGGAATGCATAAACAAATGGCGGCGGACCATAGCACAAATAATTTGGGGAACGTTCTTTGCTTAAAGCCTGCCATTGCACAAAGCACAGTTCTTTGATCGTTCCCATTTTAGCATATGACGTGAATGTGGTAAACGTCTGTGGTAAAAGAGAGAAGCCCCAGCTTGCAGTGCACGACCTGTCTGGAATAAGCGGCGCTCTCCGCACTTGCTGTCGGAATACAGACGCAAACGTCTGAAGAGAAATGTACTCCGCAAGCACCATGGCTGCGAGAAGTAATGAATGCAGCACGGCAGGCAACCCCCACCTCCTCCCCATTCTGACAGCGCCTCCTCTATTTAAAAGAAGAGGAGGCGCTGGTATACATTAGTGTCCCTGTATATGCTCCCAACTAGGTGCCATTAAGGTCCCTAGATAAAAAGTTTTCAAGGTAGCAACACCCTCTCGTTTTTCTCCTCACTTATTTGCCCAGAGCACCTACACAAAGGGTTAAAGCTTACACAAAGAGGGCAATGTTCCTCTTGAGTTAATACAGTGGATAGAAAAAATTACACTTTAATACAAGGAAATGAGATATGGAATAAAGGTTTACTTAGTTGAAGATAAATGGTACACCTTAAAAAGAAGCATGATGTATGTTATGGTCGACACCACTAGTCATGGCGCCTCACATCATACATCGTAGTTCATTCGGTTTCTGAATGTGCTGTTCTGCTCGTGCATATGATGTGGCACAATTAACATGCTTTGTGCTAGACATTGTCAGTGACCACAGGGCAGCAACTTGTTGTGACGAGTGATCATAACCGGCTTTGGCACAGAGCAAAAGCCCCAGCCAGATTGGAACGAATGCTTCACTAGCAACACTGCAATCACAGTTTTTCTGGAAAAGTGACCATTTTCACAATTGTGATGCCAAGTGATGCTACGATATTCCTGAAAATGCATTCATTGTAAGTGCGTTCAGCTGCATTACACTGTAAGTGCACGTGCACAAGTATTATTCGAACAACGGGCATGCACTAGACGTGCATTAGACGAACGCCTCCGTGTCTAACCAATGCCTAGGAGGCGTTGGTTAGACGCACCTTCCGTAGCATTTCAACAAAAGCCAACAAATCACCTGTCAACGTCGTTGCACGGAAGTCCTCACGTGAAATGTTTCGTAGCCACACTTCACAGCATGCACCATTTCGAATGCCACGAGATGTGTTCAAGAGAGCGAAACTGTCTTCTGTTTTATTACTACAGCCAACAGCACAGAAAACTGGCATCATAAAAGACTGACAAGTAGCTGTTGCCTTGAACTGGAACACTTCTCCTCTACAGCTTATATTTTGGCTAAGACATCTTTCATCACGGCAAGAATCCGACTAAGGACTTTGTACGCGTGCGCACTCCATTTAGAACCTTTTGCATAATTACAAATATCAACACCAGCCACTAACAACATCATGTGCAATGAGTTCACCAATCACAGACGCGGATGACAAAGAAAAGGCGGAGTAGGTGCGAGAGTGAGTAGGCCAGGTGCAGAGAACAATGAGTGTCGCTACCTTGAAAAATTTTTATCTAGGGACCTTAGGCACTGTCGGCCCTTCGCGCGGGTTACAGTCAAGCCTCTGCCCCATTGAAGCACCTCCGAGATGCACCTCTGCGATGTGCATATCACTAACAGGGAATGGTGTTTATAAAAGGCTCGCCGTTAGCTGTTATCATAATGCTTGCAATGTGGCTGAGTGTGTAGTGCATCACGCTTTGGAGCGAGGGGTCGCACATTTGATTTCCACTCAGTGCAAAGGTTTTTCTTTAGGGGTGTGCGAATGTACAAAATTTCGAACTGCATTTGCTATTCGATTTGCACCTTTACTGTTAGAATTATTTGAAGTTGGTAGTTAATGGAAAAAAATATGCTGTGTCTCCTGGCAAGTGACCCATTCCCGCATGTAGCATGCTTCACTGCATAGCACCCATGTACCGCAGCGAACTTAAAACTCGTGAAATGCAGGAAAGCTAACACTTGTGTACTACAGTGAAGTTGGCTCAGCATTCTGTTGCGCAGTTCTCTGTTGGACTGTCCTTCAGAACTTAGGAATGACATGTGAGACTACACTAATCATGCAACAAATCTTGTTGCCCTTGCTTAGCAGCACATTTTGAATAATTTGACATATAATTAAAAAAATATTTGAAAATTATTTTATTTGATTTGCACTTCAACATAAATATTCGAATTCCCTTCACATGCAAAATTATGCTATTTGTACAGCTCTAGCTTATTTCTTTCTGTGCATCTACCTCAAATTTTTGCTCACAGACAACGGTGATTTTGCATTTACAACCCAATTACACCGGTGCCAACACCGGAATTTCTACAAAACGAGCTCTTTAACGCTCTTGCATTAAAAAATGGACTGCATTAGCCTACCATTTACATTAGGGAATGTAGTACTACTACGATTACACTAGGGAATGTAGTACTACGTAGTACTAAATTCTCTAATGCAATCGGCAGGCTAATGCAGTCCATTTTTTCAGTTCGCATACAGATCTCGCTGCCAGCAATATGGTGCAGAAAATGTCTGGTGTTTCCAGAGAGGTGGCGCACCAGCCAGTTCTCATTGCTCCAGTCTCCTCGCCTACCCTCAGCCGATAATTTTTCTTGCCAATGTAAATGTGACTACACCTTGTCTGTTACGAAATCGCAATAACTTGTAGTTGCATAAAGTGATGGCTAGACCACACCACTTTCACAAAATCAGTGTCCAGCACCAAGCCATTTGAGAGGTAGAGAAATGCGATTCCAAGACAGAACAGCGACCACCGGCTGTCTTAGCAAAATTACTTGCTCTCCTTCTATATGACTGATTGTAACATTGAGGACATTGCACATAATAATAACGCAAAATAAAAATTCAAGTGTTAATCCTGCTAGCAAAGATATGTGCTGAAGAGCTCTTGCTGGATTGAAAATGGCGTTGGTCGCACTAGCACCTAGCTAGGCCTACCACATCCTATCAGTGGCTATCAGCTAAGCCATCACGACAGTGTAGTGCTGTCAGGTGCTTGGCTCCCATCAGCAATGCTCTTATTGAATGACATTCGTGCTAACCAAAGCAGAATCATGTAGAGTTGTTTGTGCTGTATATCTTGATGATAATACGAAGTCTCCAGAGTGCGAGTACATGCTGGGTGCTATACCTGTGCGGAGCCTGCTTGCCATGCACTCATTCGACATTCACTTGTTGCTGCGTGCAGTTGGACAGGCGTAAATACCAACCAAATACGATCCTGTCATCTGCACTGTATGAGTGAAATTCACATACTCGAACATGGGTGACTACAATGTAGTTGTATAGAGAACACCTCTTAACAACCACAGTTAGCCGTAATAGCAAAAAACACGCAGCTGTACACAAAGTGCATTCAGCTGCTTCTAGGCCCACACAATGATGACACAAAGCACCTAAACCAAGCTGGGTCCCGCTACAAGGCTTGCAATACCGCCCGTGGCACCCACAGCGCATTTACGTCAAGATAGAGCTGTTCACTTTAGCTTGTGACAGTTATCCATCTGCTTTTGGAGTTCATAAAAAAATGGTAAAATAGCACCACAACCTCACTATGTCTATAAAAGGGCCTTGGTGTCCCTTTAGGTCAGCAGCACTCTTCAGCATGTCAAAAATGAAGTTTACTGCTCTGAACCGATTTGTGAATCTTAAAGTGGCCCTGAAATGCGAATTACGTATGTTTCTTTCACTGTACATTTGCTTGATGTTGGACTCGATGATGACCGTAGCACGTAGTACTACTACGATTACACTAGGGAATGTAGTACTACGTAGTACTAAATTCTCTAATGCAATCGGCAGGCTAATGCAGTCCATTTTTTCAGTTCGCATACAGATCTCGCTGCCAGCAATATGGTGCAGAAAATGTCTGGTGTTTCCAGAAAGGTGGCGCACCAGCCAGTTCTCATTGCTCCACTCTCCTCGCCTACCCTCAGCCGATAATTTTTCTTGCCAATGTAAATGTGACTACACCTTGTCTGTTACGAAATCGCAATAACTTGTAGTTGCATAAAGTGATGTCTAGACCACACCACTTTCACAAAATCAGTGTCCAGCACCAAGCCATTTGAGAGGTAGAGAAATGCGATTCCAAGAAAGAACAGCGACCACCGGCTGTCTTAGCAAAATTACTTGCTCTGCTTCTATATGACTGATTGTAACATTGAGGACATTGCACATAATAATAACGCAAAATAAAAATTCACGTGTTAATCCTGCTAGCAAAGATATGTGCTGAAGAGCTCTTGCTGGATTGAAAATGGCGTTGGTCGCACTAGCACCTAGCTAGGCCTACCACATCCTATCAGTGGCTATCAGCTAAGCCATCACGACAGTGTAATGCTGTCAGGTGCTTGGCTCCCATCAGCAATGCTCTTATTGAACGACATTAGTGCTAACCAAAGCAGAATCATGTAGAGTTGTTTGTGCTGTATATCTTGATGATAATACGAAGTCTCCAGAGTGCAAGTACATGCTGGGTGCTATACCTGTGCGGAGCCTGCTTGCCATGCACTCATTCGACATTCACTTGTTGCTGCATGCAGTTGGACAGGCGTAAATACCAACCAAATACGATCCTGTCATCTGCACTGTATGAGTGAAGTTCACATACTCGAGCATGGGTGACTACAATGTAGTTGTATAGAGAACACCTCTTAACAACCACAGTTAGCCGTAATACCAAAAAACACGCAGCTGTACACAAAGTGCATTCAGCTGCTTCTAGGCCCACACAATGATGACACAAAGCACCTAAACCAAGCTGGGTCCCGCTACAAGGCTTGCAATACCGCCCGTGGCACCCACGGCGCATTTACGTCAAGATAGAGCTGTTCACTTTAGCTTGTGACAGTTTTCCATCTGCTTTTGGAGTTCATAAAAAAATGGTAAAATAGCACCACAACCTCACTATGTCTATAAAAGGGCCTTGGTGTCCCTTTAGGTCAGCAGCACTCTTCAGCATGTCAAAAATGAAGTTTACTGCTCTGAACCGATTTGTGAATCTTAAGGTGGCCCTGAAATGCGAATTACGTATGTTTCTTTCACTGTACATTTGCTTGATGTTGGACTCGATGATGACCGTAGCACCAGTGAGTGTGCATAATCACAGCATGTTATATTTTAATTTGTATCTGAAATTGGCTCCCATGCCGACTGTAACGTTGTACATCAACAGTTTCTGCAAGCGGATGTGACGTTGCTATGCTGGTTGTGCTGTAGTCGGAAATAAATATACTTGTTGCACATGTTTGCAATGGACTGACTATTATGACTTTAAGATGAAAACATGTTGCATGCTTACTGCAGGTACTAAAAGAAATTTGTGCATTACAATTTCATTTTGTGTGCATCTGTCACAAGGAATGCTGTGTGGCCCATGTGGTTGCTTTAGCCCAAGGCAACAACACTGTCGGAAAATGCAGTAACCGTCGAAATAGGAAATCCGCAATGGACAGCACAGTTCCGGTACCACAAGATGGAAGCCCCATTTTGATTGGAAGCAGCGAGCAAGTCTCTGGGTGAGTGAAATATGAAAGAGGTGCCAATATTTGTAGTCTGCTCTTATATTGAATTTGTGAGTTGAATAACTTCTCGCAGAAGAACTTCTTGCTGGGTGAATTGGTGCATGACTTACTTTTCGAGTATGCTGCGCGAAGAAGGGCGATCACAGGAAGAACAAGGTAGATAGAAAGAGCGCAAACTATGAACTGGTTTATTCGTTCTTGAATCAGCTTATATAAGCATGTTCAAACGTCACAAAGAAAGGAAAAAGGGGTTGAAAGGGGAAGCATACAATTCAGAACAACTTACGTCAACAAACACCTGCGCAGAAACTTGTCTTCAGCCTTATACAAGGTAACAGAAGTGTCGCTTACGCATTTATCTCCTTTATTTAGAACACAGGATTGGGAACAGGAGGGTGTAAGGGTTAATGAGGAATACCTCAGTAACCTAAGATTTGCTGATGACATTACTTTGCTAAGTCACTCGGAAGAGGTATTACAAAGCATGATTACTGACCTAAACAGGCAAAGTAGAACAGTGGGCCTGAAAATTAATATGCAGAAAACTAAAGTAATGTTCAATAGCCTTGGGAGGGCAGAGCGATTTCAAATAGCTGGCGAGGCACTGGAAGTAGTAAGTGAATATGTCTACTTAGGCCAGGCAGTGACCCCTGATCCGAATCACGAGGCTGAGATAATGAGAAGGATAAGAATGGAGTGGAGTGCATTTGGCAAGCATTGTCAGATAATGAATGGCAGCTTACCATTGTCTCTGAATAGGAAAGTGTATAACAGCTGCATCCTACCGGTACTCACCTACAGGTCAGAAACTTGGAGGCTAACTAAGAGCGTTCAGCTTAAATTGAGGACAACGCAACGAGCTATGGAACGGAAAATGGTAGGTGTAACCATAAAGGGCAAGAAGAGAGTGGAGTGGGTTAGGGAACACACGTGTGTCAGGGACATATTAATAGAAATTAAGAAGAAATGGGCGTGGGTGGGCCATTTAATGCGAAGACAAGACAACCGTTGGTCATTAAGGGTAACGGAGTGGATTCCTAGAAAAGGCAAGCGTGGCAGGGGGCGGCACAAAGTTAGGTGGGCAGATGAGATCAGGAAGTTTAGAGGGATAAATTGGGCCCAGTTAGCACAGGACAGGGATAATTGGAGATCCGTGGGAGAGGCCTTTGCCCTGCTGTGGGCGTAGACAAGCTGCTGCTGATGATGATGATCTTTAATAAACAATACTTCTAATATTTGACGGCCTACTCTGGTCTGGCTCCTTCCGAGTATCTTGATCTTTTTTAGTAAAGGCTCGCATCCCATGCACTTGTTGCAATGTGCGGGCAAATGCGCTCTTTTTTCTAGAGACGAGGCATGCTCCCCCGCACGTTCATTCACACTGTGATGTTATTCGGGCAGGACCGCTCCAGAAAGAACAAGCCAGCACGCCAGTGCACAAACACACGTCCAACTTCTATTCTACCTTTCACGCATGGACAACACACACATTACGGGAGCTCATAACAAAACCTCGCGGGCTAAACTAAATGAATAAATAGAACGTCCGGCCTACAGTTCAGGTCGTCGGGGTAGTCGCCTGGGCCGTCGTTGGTGTCCCGTCGGCACCTTGCAGTGGAGAAGTGGACGTTGTAGCGCCGTCAGCTGCCGTGACGAAGTTGGAAGACGCAGGGTCGCCGCGTGGAACTCCAGTGGCTCTGCGACGAGCTGGAGCTGACGAAACACGTGTTCTGGTGGCAGGGAGTTGTGCCCTTGAGCACCAGCCGTCCGCCTCGGAAACCCACGCCAGCCCTCCTGGAACAGTGGGGCAAGGGCGGATTCAGCAACCCGGCGCCAGCTCTCCACGATCAGTGGGACCAGGACAGGTTCAGGAACCCGGCGCCAGCTCTCCTAGACCGGTCGTCTAGCGGAGGCTGAGCTGTCCACTCAGCTGGTAGGAGTGTCGCGACGTGGCCGGGGTCGTACCTATGGGCCAGACGCCCAGCGAGGTAGTCCTGCCTCGAACGACGAACCTTGCGCACTGCTGAAGGCACGGGCCACGCACCGTCGAGGCCGCGCCTCACGAGCTGCCGTTGTCTTCCTCGTCGACACCGCACGGCACATACGCGCACACATCACATCCTCTTCGCCACCGCACGGCACACAATCGTCGTTTTTTGGTTTCAGTTTCGGTTTCGCAGCACATATTATGACATCACCCCCTTTTCCGAGAAAGTTGTTTACAACTATTCTAGTACAATGGTGCGGGGCGAAACGAATGGTCACTGCACTGCACGTTAGCCTCAGGGGTCGCATGTACATAGTAGCAGAATGTTCACAGAAGACTGCGTACAGTTCTACTGGACAACTATCGTACAACTATCGACTCGCGCTCTTCATATTTTTTGAGCATGTTTATATGGAAAATCTTGTTTCTCCCACACACATCGATGACGTAGTCAACATCATTTTTCCGTTCGATGACCTGGAACGGCCCTTTCCACTGCATTAACAGCTTGTTGGAGTCAGTCGGCAGCAGAATTAAAACCTTGTTGCCTGGACATAATTTTCTAGGGCGACTTTTCCTGTCATAGTAGATTTTTTGCTTCGCACGAGCCTTCTCCAGCTGTTCATGGGCTATCTTGCAAGTCTCCTCTAGGCGATTGCGCAAATCAAAGACGTAGGTGTAAGTCGTCCGCGTTTCTGCGTCTAGCCCCTCATTTGTCCACAGTTCTCTCAGTACGGTTAGCGGCCCTCGGACGTGGCGACCGTAAATGAGTTGAAACGGAGAGAACCCGAGGCTTGCCTGGGGAACTTCCCTATACGCAAAGAGCAGTGGTGCAAGGTACCTGTCCCAAGATCGAGGCCTCTCTTGGCACATTCTCTTTAGCATTGTCTTGAGTGTGCCATTGAACTTCTCCACGAGACCGTTCGCCATCGCATGATATGGGGTCGTCTTCAGCATCTTCACGGAGAGAAGCCTGCTAACCTCTTTCATTAATTCTGAGGTAAAACTTGCCCCTTGGTCGGTGACGATTTCCTTTGGCAAGCCGATGCGGGAAAAAATCTCGATGAGTGCTTCCGCAACGTGAACTGCATCTATTGCGGGCAATGCTACAGCGTCAGGGTAGCGAGTCGCAAAATCGATTAATGTCAGCACATATCGGTTCCCACGGTCCGATCTTGGTGAAAATGGGCCGATTAAATCAACCGCGACCCTTTCAAAAGGTGCCCGGATAAGAGGCATGTTGCCTAGTGGTGCGACTCCAACTTTTCCTTTAGGGGTAGTCCTCTGGCACTTGTCGCAAGACTTGACAAAGCGCTTTACGTCTCCGTTCAGGTCAGGCCAATAAAATTCTTCTAGGACACGATCAGTAGTTCTTTTGATGCCTTGGTGTCCCGCCATGATACTTCCATGAGCAATGTCCAGTATGCCTGCCCGGAACACTTTCGGAGTGACCAGCTGTTTAAACGTCCTGCCAGTGGCAAGGCGGTAGCGTCGATAGAGCAATCCTTTATCTTCGATGAAATGGTAACAGTGGCCCTTTCCCGATTTGAACTCTTTATTCACCTTAGCAAAGACAGCTTTGAGTGTCGGGTCATTTCGCTGTTCCCCGACGAGTTGTGCTCTCGTAACGTCAGGTAAGAGCGTTGTTGACACGTACAAAGGCCTAATCTTTTCTTGACCTTGTTGATTGGCTTTGGTTTTTGCCACGCTTGAAGAAGCAGATGTTGAGGTGACAGGTGACTTGATCGGGTGTGCTTGCGCCGGTAACTCATCCACCTGGGTACGAGCCGCCTGCTTCGCCTGCTTCCAGTCAGAATCTGGATCGTACGGTCGTCTGACGCCAGGAAGATTTCCCAGCACAAGGTCATAGAGGGGTTGATTCATACAAGCCACTTTCAGCATCCCTGTGAAGTACGGCGTGTTGACTTGTACAATAGCTTCCGGGAGATGGCTAGTTGACCTGTCTAGGAGAACGACGCTGATTTTCTTGCCTGTTAGGCACACATCAGGGACGAGCTCCCGTCGGGCGATTGCCATGTTGCATCCCGTATCGCGTAATACTCGAACCTCTCTTCCTAGCAGTAGACCTTCGACCACTGGCATCCCGTCGACCAGGAAACGTGTTGTACTCTTCAAGTTCTCGTCCTCGTGGTGACGTGAGCAAGGAATCTTCCCTCCTGGACGTTTGGATGCTTTTCTAGCACCCGCCCGGGCAGAGTCAGACTCGCTAAATGCGCACGAAGAACTCGGTTTGTTGTCCCCATGCTTGTTTCGGCAAGTTTCTGTTACATGTCCCGTTTTACCGCACAACTTGCACTTTAGCATCTGCTTAGGTGGATTGCGGCAGTCAGGAGCCAAATGTCCGAAACGATGACACAGGATACATTTGAGTTGCGGTTTCCGCGACGCTTCGGTAGGCTTTCCACCGTACTCTTTCGCGGGGTCAGGACCTTTTCCTATATTAGACAAATTCTGTGCCTCAAGGAAGCGATCCGTCAAATTAGCGAGTTCCTCTAGTGACTTGCACTCTCGCTCTTTTAAGAAAACAACCAGCTTTGGATGGCAACAACGCAAGAATTGCTCAGAGATTACGTGGTCCCTTAGATCTTCGTAGGTTTTGGATATGTTTGCCATGTCTATCCAATGGTCGAAATAACTGGTAATTCTTGCTGCTAACTGTCTTCCAGTTTCACCATCTACTGCTCGTGCTTTCCTAAACTTTTCTTGGTAGCCTTGAGCCGTGAACTGAAATCTCTGCAGTAGAGCTTTCTTTACTTTTTGGTAGTCCAGCGAATCAGCGGCAGTCATTCGGCCTATCACGGTTAACGCGTCACCCGTTAGGCACATGCTAACAGCGAGACCCCATTTTTCTTGCGGCCAATCCTGTCCTGTGGCTACGCGCTCGAATCGCTGCAGATACGCGTGCAAATCATCGCGTTTCTCGTCAAATAAAGGCAGTAACTTCTGCGGATTGAGGGGCGAGGAGGTGCTGGGCATAGTCAAAGTGTCATTCCCTGCTACGGGCATATTCTGAGCTCCTTCCTGAAGCTTTAGCTTTAGCTGCAGAATTGCACGCTGCCTCTCGTCAGCTTCTTTGGCTGCCTCTCGTTCTGCTGCTCTCTCATCCCTTAGCTTAGCCGGTTGGGCCTCCATCCACTTGTGAAGCTCTGCACCCGAGAACCCTAGCTGGAGCCCTATAGCGGTGAGTTTTTCCAAGTCCATGTTGCAGTCTGAACGTGTGTCTGCCTCGAGCGAAACTGCCTTCTTTCACTGGTTTAACGAGCGGATCCTGGCAGGCTCGCCAGTTTGTGATGTTATTGGGGCAGGACCGCTCCAGAAAGAACAAGCCAGCACACCAGTGCACAAACACACGTCCAACTTCTATTCTACCTTTCACACATGGACAACACACACATTACGGGAACTCATAACAAAACCTCGCGGGCTAAACTAAATGAATAAATAGAACGTCCGGCCTACAGTTCAGGTCGTCGGGGTAGTCGCCTGGGCCGTCGTTGGTGTCCCGTCGGCACCTTGCAGTGGAGAAGTGGACGTTGTAGCGCCGTCAGCTGCCGTGACGAAGTTGGAAGACGCAGGGTCGCCGCGTGGAACTCCAGTGGCTCTGCGACGAGCTGGAGCTGACGAAACACGTGTTCTGGTGGCAGGGAGTTGTGCCCTTGAGCACCAGCCGTCCGCCTCGGAAACCCACGCCAGCCCTCCTGGAACAGTGGGGCAAGGGCGGATTCAGCAACCCGGCGCCAGCTCTCCACGATCAGCGGGACCAGGACAGGTTCAGGAACCCGGCGCCAGCTCTCCTAGACCGGTCGTCTAGCGGAGGCTGAGCTGTCCACTCAGCTGGTAGGAGTGTCGCGACGTGGCCGGGGTCGTACCTATGGGCCAGACGCCCAGCGAGGTAGTCCTGCCTCGAACGACGAACCTCGCACACTGCTGAAGGCACGGGCCACGCACCGTCGAGGCTGCGCCTCACGAGCTGCCGTTGTCTTCCTCGTCGACACCGCACGGCACATACGCGCACACATCACATCCTCTTCGCCACCGCACGGCACACAATCGTCGTTTTTTGGTTTCAGTTTCGGTTTCGCAGCACATATTATGACACACACACTGCCCTGTTTGGCCCACGTAAGACCTTCCACACCTGAGGGGTATTTCATATACCACCTTCGTGGCACACTTCACAAAAAAATTGGCCACGTTGGATTCCGCAACCACTGCCTCAGGCATCCTTTCCACTAATCCTAGGACATAACCCAGCCAGCTTCTTAGGTGCTGAAAACATCACATCAACACCATGCCTACTTGCTACTTTCTTAAAATTGAGGGCGACCTTGTACATGTATGGCACAACAATGGGCTTCTTTCTTGGCAGGAACTCAGCACCTCCAGATCTTCTTTCTTTATCTTCTTAAGGAGATTGTCAGCCACTGCTGCAATTACCTCGTAGGGGAAGCCAGCATAAATCAGCCTGCTAACTTGACTGTGGAAACTTTTGTGCATTGCATGCGGACATGATTTAGTAAGGGCGGATCTAAGGCACAAGCTTGCAACTGCCCTTTTTATTATCTTCAAATGTGCGGAATCAGAAGGCAGAAGTTCTTTCTGCGGCCGCGGTGCATATTTCCAGCAAACATGGCTTGTTCCCAACTGTAAACTAATGTCTAAAAACTGCAACGACGCTTTAGAATGAAGCTCATGTGTAATATTTAACCCTTTCCCATGAAGCGTGAAAAAGGTTTGAATACTACTCACCGACTCTGAGCAAGTCACAGAACTTTGTCCGGATAAAATTATTAAAAAATCGTCTACATATCTGAGGGTCCTGACAACTCCTTGATTACCGAGATCATGCTGCAGTGAGCGGTCAGTAGCGGCTTAAAAAATTTTACGTAGTAGTGGGGCAACACAAGACCCGATACAAATGCCTTGGCACTGAATGTAGAATTCATTGTTATAGGAGATGAAGGTGGCCTGTAAATAAAACTCTAACAAGGACATGAAGCTGTCAAGCGACACACCGGAAGCGTTTTGAAACCTTATTACGCCGTTCTTTTCAATGCAGTTTCTGACAGCTACGAATAGTTCAGGATGTGGCACCAAATAGAACAAGTCTCCAACATCAATGGAGAATGCATAGCCCACACAAGCACTGGAACTCATGAATCGCACTAGTTCGCCAGAGTCCTTGGTGGCAAAAGGGTCGCCAACGTGCAAGGCACTCAGATGTTTTTGCAGAAACTGGCTAATAAGGCACTGCCAGGAGCCCTTCTCGCTGATGATTGTTCTAAATGGTACCGAGTCCTTGTGAGTCTTTGCGGTGAAGAAGATGGTGAGCGCTTTCTTTCTACAGCCAGTTATTCAGCTTGCAAATCTACTCAGTTCAAGGTCCTTGCACCTTGCAGCGGCTCTGCTCTTGATCCTTGTTGCACTTGGTTTAACACTCACAAAATTCTTGGCGATGGCTTCATCGGCCCTCTTTCTGAACTCCTCTTAACACCACAAATCCCCCATTTTTGTCTACTTGAAGTTGCCGCAGATTGTTTGCATTGAAAAACGTAACAACATTCCTAGTCGGATCCTTGACATGCTTGGCAGGCATTGTGGTCACAGTTTTCCTTAGGGCATCTACACCTTCCAGAAGGCCCCTTTCCCGCCCCTCTTGATCAGCTTTACTTGAAATACTGCAATTAATCGCTAGCAGGTCACGCGCCGTAACTGTAGGTTCGAAACTGTACTTTGGTCCCTTACTGATAGCGCCAGGTACTTCATCAGGCAGCACCACATCTCCCAGGACCACAAAGCTTCTTGAACCATTGGTAATGCTGGTTGCTCTCCTACTGCAGAGCGCCTGTTGAAGGCAACACGGTCCACCAAAATTCCGTCATCTGCGCTGCAAGTCTTCTGGCAGCTCATAGTTTTATCTCACTACCCAGACAGGTACCGCCGTATAGCATAACGTCTTTAAAAGATCTTGTATCCTCCGAACTTGGCGCCATAGTTCCGTTCTTAAGTATCTGCAGATACACCTCAAAAGATTGTGCAGTACAAGTCTTCCACAGTTTGTTTGCCCACATCAATCTTGCAGTCTTTTTGAATTTATCTCAGGGCATTGCGAGGAACCTGTTTCATGCATAACTTGGCAAGTAAAGTTTGGCTTCAGGGCCCTTTTAATAACTTATCTCTCTGAGCCAGAACTACATTCAATCCTAACTAAACTCCAATTTTTTCAGCACAACATTCTGGTTCTAAGTGCCAAAACCACAACATGATTTGTAATAGAGCTCCAAAAATTTCAGTCACATGGGGTGACTTAGCATCCATTGCCACTGCATAGTATGTGGGTCTCCGGCATTTCGTCGCCAGTGAAATGCAACCACCATTGCTAGGGTTGAACCAATGTCTTCCAGGTCAGCAGACAAGTGCTGCAACCACTCGACCACTGTGCCATCCTAGTATAGCAAGTTTAGCACATTATGCATGAGCACAATGAAAACAAGGGAACACCCAACACGTTCATATGGCACTTAAATAGATGCCTCACGTGCTGTTTACATAGAGTCATTCATTTTCAGGTAAAACCACTTACACCTGGAACATATTTCAGGAAAATAGGGTATGTGACGAGGTTTACTCGCAGTGCATCACTACGAAGACACAGCGACCGTATAAAGCGGCGAGGCAGCCAGGAGACACCGGCAACTAGAAGTGCACGCCAAGGGAGCCCGGCGTTGGCAATGCGACTGGCGATAGCGGCGCTTCTTCTTCACAGTGGCCCCCATGCAAAAAGAGCCATCCTGGCGACCTACGAGTTGGGCAGCAGAGGGCCGTGATAGGGCTTCAGACGTGAGATGTGGACAATGCAACGTCCACGCCGGCGCATGTTGTTAGGCGGTGACAGTGGTTCACTCAGAAAGTTCAACGGGGACGTTTGCTCCAAGAGGCGATAGGGACCTTCATACTTGGGCATGACTTTCGAGGAAAGTCCAGGCGTTTGAAGAGGCACAGACAACACCACACAAAAGAGCCTGGGATGTAGGGGGCGTTTGGAGGCATGCCAGCGCAGTTTTCTTTCTGTCACTGCTGTTGTGCAGTAAATGTGCGCGCGAACTGGTTGCGTTCTTCGGCTTGTTGTGCGACTTCAGATAGAGGTGGGCACTCAGACGTCTCAGGAAGGTACGGCAGGAGTGTGTCGATAATATGAGGAGGGTCTCGTCCATACAGAAGGAAGAAAGGCAAAAATTCTTTAGAGGCTTGTGTGGCAGTGTTGTACGCGAACGTGACAAACGGAAGGATGCGGTCCCACTTGCCATGATCAGATGCCATGTACATTGCGAGCATGTCGCCGAGAGTGCCGTTAAATCATTCGGTGAGCCCGTTAGTCTGCGGGTAGTATGCTGTGCTCGTCCGATGAATGATGTGGCATTCCGAAAGCAGTTTCGACAACTTCGGAGAGGAATGCGCGACCTCTATGACTAAGAAGTTCTCAGGGTGCGCCATGGCAGAGGATGAAGCTATGGAGGACAAAGGAAGCCACGTCCCGCACTGTAGCACTTGGTAAAGCAACAGTTTCGGTGTAGCATGTCAAATGGTCAACAGCAACTGCGATCCACTGTTTTCCATCTGGCGTCGTGGGAAGTGGTCCATATAGGTCAATGCCAACGCGATCGAAGAGTTTACCAGGGCACGGGAGCGGCTGCAGGGCGCCAGACGGGCGGAAAGGTGGCGGTTTCTGACGTCTAAAGTCAAGACATGACCGAACAAACTTTTGCACAAAAGTGTACATGCCACACCAGTAGTACCTGTGACGAATGTCTTATGTCTCAAATACTCCGGTGTGGCCATAATGGGGATCGTCGTGGAAGGAGGCACATTGTGACCTTAAAGGGACCGACAACTGACCAGAACGTGCGATTAGATTCTGGCGGGAATGAAAAAAACATGAATTATGGTGACAGATTCAAGCATATTTAATGGGGTTTTAGTGGAATTTGTATTCTTAAATTGAGTTTGAAAATCACAAAAAAATGGGTATGTCGCGCAGCGTAGCCGTAGAGACTTCGTACTGCTATATGGAGTCTTCGGTTTGATGTGCGTAGTCAGATGCTTTTATACGCACCATAATTAGTGCTCAGAGTTAGAGCAAGCATATTATTAAGCATTCCTGCTCTCTTCTTCTGTGCTGCCCACGAGGTACGAAACAAATAAGTTGACACTGCATGAGAAGCGGCGCTGCCTTCGCGGCGCAACCGTGGAACGATCTCTGAAGGCTGCGATGCATGTGCGCGCCGTTTTTCTCTCGTGTCTACGAAACCGGTACCAGAGTGAGATTTCGCGAGTGAGATCACTAGTCATAGCAACATTGATTTCTTTACATTTAGGGCTTCACTAGTTTCCTTTTCCCATTGCGGCCTTATAATCGCTATCGGCCTCATCTCCCACTGTTTGCAACTCCGTGGCCTGTAAAGACTGCATAGTCGCCGCAGATAAAATTCGGATTTTATATGTTTCGTGGCGTTTTCGGCGTTACTACTGGGTGATTAGGCACTCTGACCGGATAAGTTTTCAGTTGCACTGATAAAAGCAGGTACCACAAAAATTGGTTGTCGGTTCCTTTAAGGTGCGGGGAACCACCAGAAGCCATCTACGGCCATCAGGAACGTAGTTGCATCGGTGGAGCAGCTGGCCCCGAATGGCAAAATGAACTGCTTGACATCGAAGGGATCATGATAAAGGGATTGTCGATGAGCCAGAGAGATAGTCCAAAAGAGAAGCGACCCACGGGTCACGGCGTTGTGAGGTGGCGATGGAGTCCATGTCCAGAGATGAGATGGAGTGTGCACAAATTACTCAGGAGGCCGAGGCTGAAGGTAGAGGTGAGCGGGAAGGGGCATCAGCGTCGGAGTGCTTGCATCTGCTGCGGTATACGATGCGAATATCACGTTCCTGGATGCGGACTGCCCAGCCGGCTAGGTGGCCAGAAGGATCTTTCAACGTGGCGAGCCAGCAAAGTGCGTGGTGGTCTGTGACTAAGTCAAACAGGCGTCCGTACATGTATGGACAGAATTTGCTGAGAGCCCATACTAAGGCCAAGCATTGTTTTTCGGTCGCACTGTAATTAGACTCCGCCTTCGTTAGTGTGCAACTCACATAGGAGACAACATACTCGGAGAAGTCTAGCTTTCGTTGGGCAAGGCTGGCGCCAAGGCCGACTCCGCTGTACCTCAGTGGCAGCTGTCGGGTCGAAATGGGTGGAGAGGTAAGGAGACGACGCATTGTGGTAAAGGCGGCGTCGCATGCAGGCAACCAGGACAAAAGGTCTGCATCGCGTAAATTGATTAGTGGAGTTTATTGGCGCAAGGGCCAGATGTGGCCAAAGAGCGCCAGAGCGATGATAATGAACTGTGCGTTACGCAGTGTGGATAAAACAGATGTGACGTGGCTGTAAATGGGCCTAAAAACACTCGCTGTAAGTGCGTAAAATACACATAGGGTAAAATTATGGCAATGACAAATGATGTGTGCTATGGAGACATAAAATGCATTAAAAATGATACGAATATCAAATAAAAGCTTGGCGTGGAGCACTAGTGCCTCAGCAGAGCCCTTAAAACAAGGGCATGGAGGCATGGGCTCATTGAAAGCTGCTATCACAGCGGCATCTTCTGGACAGAGGATGCGCTATGAACTTATTGGGCTAAAAACATTCAATACAACATCTTTTAAAAAGCCAAGGACTGATTTTGCGTCAAAAAGCGGTTCTTCGCCGAGAAACATAATAGGATGTAGGGGAAGATGATAGCGGTATGCTAAAGGAAAACGTTTCTTTCTCTCTCTTTCGGCTTCCCGACACTCCAGGAGGACGTGTAGGACGGTTAGCCTCTCACCACATCTACCACATGTAGGAGGTTCATCGCCAGTCAGCAGAAAGCTATGGGTACCATATGTGTGTCCTATTCTGCGGCGACATAATAGGACATCAGTTTGCTGTGTTCTAGTAGCGGAGGGCCAGTAACCTAACTGCGGCTTAATCATGTGAAGCTTATTGTTTATTTCCGTGTCCCACAAGCGTTGCCAGTGGCTTCGCAGTTTCTTACGTAGGAAGGGTTTTAGATCTGTTGCAGGGACAGTAGCGGTAGGGTTAATAGCGCGCAATGTAATTGACGTGGCCATTTGGTCAGCTAACACATTGCCCTCGATGCTTCGATGGCCAGGTACCCAGCAAATAGTAATATGCTGGTTGGACATATACGCTGTACACAGAACGGAATACAGCTCAATTAGTACCGGATTTCTGAATCTCAAAAGTGACCTTAATGCATTTACGACGCTTAACGAGTCTGTAAATATAATTGATTTTTGTATGTTTGAGTTCCGTATATGCTTCACAGCCGACAATAATGCATAACCCTCAGCCGTAAAGATACTTGTTTCCGGGTGCAGTACACCGGATTCCGAGAAGGATGGTCCGACGGCTGCATAAGCCACCCCGGCATGCGACTTAGAAGCATCGGTATAAAACTCTACGCATGAGTAGTTGGACTGGAGTTCTCGGAAATGCATTTTAATATGTGCTTCTGGTGCGTGTTTAGTGATTTCGACAAATGATGTGTCACAATCTATGAGCTGCCACTGCCACGGCGGTAACAGTTTCACTGAGGGCATAGGACAAAGTTCAAGCAGAGGAACACCCATTTCCTCACTTAGGTTTCTCACACGCAAAGAGAACGGCTTTCTCGCTGCAGGTCGATTATGGAAGAGTGTGGCAGCGGTCATATCGTTTATAGTTGAATAAGACAGATGTTTGATGTTTGCGCGTACGTTTATAAAATATGTGAAACTACTATATGATCGCTGCAGGTGAAGTGACCACTGATTGGAGTCTACGTAGAGGCTCTGGATCGGACTTGTCCTGAAAGCACCGGTTGCGAGTCGGATACCCAGATGGTGGATGGGGTCTAGGATTTTTAATGCACTTGGCGTTGCGGAATGATAAATTATGGCTGCATAATCAAGGCGCGACCAGACAAGACTTTTGTACAACTTCAAGAGGCACTTTCGATCACTACCCCATGTTGTACGTGATAGAAGCTTTAGGACGTTCATTGCTTTCAGACATTTCATTTTTACATATTTAATGTGGGGAATAAACGTCAGCTTAGAATCTAAAGTGATTCCCAGGAATTTATGCTCGCTGCTCACAGAGTTGGTCTCCCTTGATCGCAATACTTGGTAGTGGCATTACCCCTCGTCTGTTGGAGAAAAGTACGCAAGTACTTTTCTGGGTGTTTATTTTAAAGCCATTCTCATCCGCCCATTTAGAGAATTTATTCATTCCAAGCTGCACTTGTCGTTCGCAGATAGACATATTGCATGATTTGAAACTCATCTGCACATCATCAACATACACAGAGTAAAACATCGCGCTTGGAATTACTGACTGCAGAGGGTTCATTTTTACAAGAAAGAGTGTGCAACTAAGCACGCCCCCTTGCGGAACACCAGTCTCTTGGGTGAATGATCTGGATAGAGCATTTCCCACTTTTACGTGAAAGGTTCGGTTAGACAGATAACTTTCAATTGTGTTTAACATGTTCCCATGGATGCCCATGGCGGCAAGATCGCGTAGAATCCCGAATCGCCATGTGGTATCGTACGCTTTCTCTAAGTCTAGGAATACCGAAAGTACAAACTGCCTATGAATAAATGCATCTCTGATGTATGTCTCGATGCGAACAAGGTGGTCTATTGTCGTCCTTCCCTCTCTGAAACCACACTGAAGGGGGTCTAGTATGCTGTTACTTTCTAGAAAGCAGATTAAGCGCCGGTTTAACATTTTCTCGTACAGTTTGCATAGGCAGCTTGTTAACGCTATTGGCCTGTAGCTGGCGGCTAAGGATGGGTCTTTGCCTTGTTTAAGTACCGGAATGACTATCGCTTCTTTCCATGACAATGGAATATACCCAGCTGCCCACATGGTATTGAAGAGAGTTAGGAGTGTTTTTAGTGCTTCGGGGTGAAGGTGCTTGATCATTTCGTACATTATACGATCGCCACCTGGCGCCGAGTTTTTGACGCACGCAAGAGATGCCTTAAGTTCAGCTAATGTAAATAGGCAGTTGTAAGCCTCACTGGATGGACGTTTACATTAAGGGGCTGCCGCTCTTCGCGTTCTTTGAATCTTAAGAACGTTTCTGTATAGTGCGATGCACTTGAAACATATTCAAAGTGTTCGCCTAGGCAGTCCGCCTGCTCTTCCAGGCTCTCACCTCGGCTACTTACCAAGGGTAGGGGGTGTGACTCCCGACCCATTAACTTGTTTACCCTATTCCAAACCTTCGTTTCATCGGTGTAAGAATTTATACCGGAGATGTACCTATTCCAACTTTCTTTCTTTGCAAGACGACGCGTTCTTCTGGCTTGTGACTTAACCTGCTTGAAATTGACGAGGTTTTCAGCTGTTGGGTAATTGCGGAGTAATCTCCAAGCTTTATTTTGACTGTTGCGCGATTTCCGACACTCGTCGTTCCACCATGGGATGCGACGCTTATTAGTCATTCCGTTAGTTAGCTTAATGCATTTCGGTGCAGCGTCAATGATAAAACCTGTTAGGTATGCCACAGCATCGTCTATATTAAAATCAGCAATGTCATCCCCGTCTAAAAATGTGTTTTCTCGGAACAGTTCCCAGTTGGCTGACTCGATGTTCCATCGTGGAAAATGAGGCGAGCACGTATCTTCTTTTGTTAACTTCAACATAATCAGGAAGTGGTCACTCCCAAAGGGGTTCTTGAGAACGGACCACTCCAGATATGGAATTAGTGTACTCGAGACAATACTTAGGTCTATAGAAGAGTATGTGTTGTGTGTAGTGCTATAATACGTTGGTTCTTTTTTGTTAAGTAAACATGCGCCTGACGAAAACAGAAAGTGTTCTATTAGGCGTCCTCATGCATCCAAACGGGGGTCGCCCCATAGGGGACTATGTGCGTTTAGATCACCAACGACTATATATGGCGGAGGAAGTTCATCAATGAAGCATTGAAATTGCGTCTTCGAAAGTTTATAGGACGGAGGAACGTAAATAGAATTGTTAGTAGCTTACCGAACAGCACTGCTCGGACAGCAACTGCCTCAAGGGAAGTTCGGAGGTTCAACGGCTTACAAGCAACACTTTTGTCGACTATTATAGCGACGCCGCCCGACGAGGCGGCAGCGTCGTAACGGTCTTTGCGGAAGATGGCATATTGCCTTATAAAGTTTGTTTGTGTGGACTTGAGATGTGTTGCTGTGTGAAACACAGCACCTTTGGAGTATGTTTATTAAGAAGTTCTCTAATATCATCGAGATTATGGAGAAGTCCTCTCACATTCCACTGTAAGATCTGTGTGTCCATTTTAGATGTGTTTTGTGCTGTGTGCTCAAGGATGGAAAATTAGCTCACGGACCCTTTCCAGGGGCCGTGACACGAGATTTCTCTTTTTTGGATCGGTCGACGGAGTCGCGCCGATCCTTAGGCGCTGGTTGCGCCCTCACGCTTGGTGTTGTGTCCATTGCCTCTTGCGAGGCGCTGGACACGCGCTCTTGCGAGCGCTGCGTTTGCTTTGAGGGCCTCGCCTCAGAAGACGAGACCTTCGCGCCCCCCAGCCCGGAGGTTGGTGGGTCCTTCTTGGATGGTGGAGCAGCACTGGCTGCAACCACCGAGGGGGCGGATGGCGTCACCACCGGCTCACTACGCGTGTGCCAGACAGCCGCCGGAGGCCGTCGTGGCGCTGCCCCCTGACGCGCCACTTCGGCAAAGCTGGTTTTTGGCAGGTAGGACACCTGCCTTCGTGCCTCCTTAAATGAAATGTTTTGTTTTACTTTAATTGTGACAATTTCCTTTTCTTTTTTCCAGCTTGGGCATGACCGTGAGTATGCGGCATGCTCCCCATTACAGTTGGCACAGTGAAGAGGGTTTTCACAGGCATCAGACGTGTGTTCTTCAGCACTGCATTTTGCGCAAGTTAGGCGGCCTCGGCAGTTCTGTGAACTGTGGCCGAATCGCTGGCATTTGAAACATCGGAGAGGGTTTGGTATATATGGCCTCACTCGAAGCCTTATGTACCCAGCCTCGATGGAGTCGGGCAGTACACTTGAATTGAAAGTAAGTATCAGGTGCTTAGTCTGGACTTCTTTTCCATCACGCCTCATCTTAATTCGTTTCACATTGATGACATTCTGTTCGCTGAAACCTTCCAGGAGTTCAGCCTCAGTGAGCCCTAACAAATCATCATCTGAAACAACGCCACGGGTGGTATTCATAGTTCGGTGCGGGGTTACTATTACTTTGGTGTCTCCAAATTTCACTATATTATGCAGTTTTTCAAATTGCTTCTTGTCGCGAAGCTCCAAGAGGAGATCACCACTTGCCATCCTCGATGCTTTATACCCTGGGCCAAAGATTTCGGACAAAGACTTGGAAACTAGGAAAGGTGAAATTGCTCGCACTGGTTTGTCTGGAGTTTCTGAGTGTATGACATGGTATCGGGGGAAAGATTCTCTTTGTTGGCCAAAAAACTGAAAAATTTCATCGGTGCGCCCTCTTTTCTGAGGGCGATCAGGGAGTGGAGGGTAAGAGCTAGACATATTGGATGTTTAATTTTCGGCAGCGACGCCAGCCACCCACCATGGAGTCCTACAAGGGGACGCTGCAGGGTCTGTAAGCACAGGCCCTGCAGACGCCAGCTGTACGCCACCACTATAACCGAATATGGTGTATCCAAGGTAGGATAGCCACACAGGGTTAACCCTTGCTGCCAGGAAACACGGAAGTCAATAGAAGAGAGTAGAGGACAGGAAAGATTTAAAGTAAGAGAAAAGACGAAGATTCGAGAAGAGAGAGAGAAAGGAAAAGGCGACTGCCGATTTCCCCCGGGCGGGTCAATCCGGGGGTGCCGTCTACGTGAAGCCGGGGCCAAAGGGGTGTGTTGCCTCTTCCGGGGGGCCTTAAAGGTCCAATCACCCGGCGTCGGCTCAACCCCCAGGATCCCCTTTTCCCCGGACACGGTTAAGCCACGCACGGCGACACGTGGGAGGGGGTCGAAACCCCCCCATTGGCTCGGGTCCGTGGTGTTGCCACACACCAAACGCCTGCTCACGCAGATGCCCCTGCGGGGCTGCACCGCGTAAAAGCCGAGTCAACGGTAACATAATGTATGCAAAATTCTTAACGAAGCGTCGGAAAAATGAGCATAGGCCCACAAAACTGTGGAGTTCTTTGATGTAAGGCTTCGAAAACAGCGACTGCACGAAGTTTGCCAGGATCAGGTAGAACGCCGTGTTTGGATACAATGTGGCCTAAAATGGTCAGCTCGTGCATGGCAAAGCGGCACTTCTTGAGGTTCAACTGCAAGCCGGCGTTTGTTAGGCATGTCAAAACATGTTTGAGGCGAAGCAGATGGGTCGGAAAATCAGGCGAGAAAACCACGACCTCGTTATCTAGATAGCAAAAACACACAGACCATTTGAGACCACGCAGCGTGTTGTGCATGAGTCGTTCAAACGTGGCAGGGGCGTTACAAAGCCCAAAGGGCATCACGTTGACCTCATATAAGCCATCAGTCCTAGTGAATGCCATTTTGGGACGATCGGCCTCAGCCATCAGTCAGGGTAGTTTTCAGATGGTTCGTATGGGTTAGCGTGATGATTTCCCGGATTAATTCAGCAGTAATTGCTGTCCCTCGATTGGTTATTGACAGAAGGGGCCCCATGACGTAGGACGATGCCATATACAAAAAAATGGTGACTTCTGTAGCGGTTGCACGGGGAACTGGTTTGGTTTCCGCATACCGTGTTAGGTAGTCGATTGTGACAACTATCCATTTGTTTCCTGTGAATGACGTGGGCAAAGGACCAAGGGATCCATTCCCACCTGCTGGAATGGTGCATGGCAAGGTTCCAGGGGTTTCAGAAGACCAGCTGGTTTTAAAGGCGGCACTTTGCGTCGCTGACAATCCCGACAGCTTCTGACGTAGTGTTGAATGGAAGAGAATAGCTGGCCAATAGCACATTTTGCATATGCGGGCTAACGTCCTCGTGAATCCTAGGCGACCGGCACATGGGTCGTCATGGCACACATGCATCACTTATTCGCACAGAGAAACTGAGGCGACAACTAGATGCGTTTCTTCGCTGTTGTCAAAGTTTTTGTAGAGAACGTTTTTGCGGAGGCAGTAAGAAGTAAGCCCTCGTGACGTAGGTCGCGGTACATCGGCACCCTGAAAGTATCTGATAATGGGCAGCAACGCAGTGTCTTCGCATTGGCGATCGGCCATTTCAACTATATCGACTGCGCCAAGAAATGGGAAATCCTGCTCCATGTCACTTGGCTTCAAAGCTAGAGGCGCACGTGAGAGGCAGCAGTCGCCATGCTTCTGTCTGGACCAATACGCCACTGTGATGTCGTACTCCTGAAGGCGGAGACTCCAGCGAACAAGGCGGCATGACAGGTCCCCAAGATTCGCAAGCCAACACAGTGAGTGATGGTCACTTACTATGCGGAAAGATCTGCCGTAAAGGTAAGTCCGGAACTTGGTGATAGCCCACACCACCGCCAAGCACTCCTTTTCCATTGCGGAGTAGTTGACCTCTGCGTTCGTAAGACTGCGGCTCGCGTAAGCTACTACCTGTTCAGTGTTGTCTTGCCGCTGGACAAGGACAACACCGAGGTTCACGTTGCTGGCGTCAATGTGGATTTTCATGTCAGCCTTGCAGTCCAAATGCGCCAGTATAGGGGCTCTTTGCAGGCGGTTTCGCAACTGTGAAGGCTTACTGTTGCGCTTCGGCCCACTCGAAGGTGCATCTTGGCATGTTAGTCTCGTTGAGGGTTCAGCGATCCTTGAGAAGCCTTCGACAAAACGACGGTAGTATGCGCAGAGACCCGAGAACCGCTGAAATGCCTTCTTGTCTGTGGGATGCAGAAACTCCACGATGGCAGCTAGCTTTCCGGTGTAGGGTCGAACACCATGGGCGCTGACTATGTGGCCAGGAAACTAACTTCTGAAAGCCAATGTAACATTTTTCAGGCTTGATAGTTATATTTGCTTTCCTGATAGCAATGAGGACCTGCTTGAGCCGTTCTAGATGTTCATCAAACGTACTTGAAAACACGACATCATCTAAACAGACCAAGCACGTCTAAGTCCGGCGAGAACTGTATCCATAATCCGCTGAAACGTTGCCGGTGCCGAACACAGGCCAAATGGGAGCACTTTAAATTCATATAATCCATCGGGAGTCACAAACGCAGTTTTTTCTCAGTCGCACTCATCTACTTCGATCCGCCAGTACCCTGACTTGAGGCAAGGTCAGGGTCGGGGGCAAGGCAGCCAGAAGATGCCAGCAACCAGAAGTGCGCGCCGAGCGAGCTCGGCGTTGGCAATTTGACTGGCGATAGTGGCGCTTCTTCTTCACAGGTAAAATTATTAATTCCCAGTAGCACATAATGAATTTTTAATGTTGCAAGGGGTTTGATGCGCTAGCAACACCACTACAGGACAACAAAGTTGCATCCTGCTGGCTCAAGTGACCACTGATATACTGAGAATTCTACAAGATGCCTATAGCACTGTAGACGGTACGTGGCTCTCATTAATAAATTTAAACTTATAACCATAACCTGCAAAAATGGAAATTTGGGTATGAAACAGAAAAATTAGCATCCACCTGTTTGTAGCTCAAGGCTACAAGGAAATCCATGTGGATTTCTCAGAAAGGAAAGCTTCACATTTGCCAAAAAATTCGTCCTGGTTCGGGCTCGAACCCAGGGCCAACGCCTGTCATATGCCATGTGCTTCGAGTTGTCGATGCATTTGCCCTCACGCTGTCGATCGCTAGCCTCCTGGTTAGCTCAATTGGCAGAGCAAGTTCCCCGGACATGTGTTGGTCCAGGGTTCGAACCCCGAACCGGGACGAATTTTTCGGCAAATGGGAAGCTTTCCTTTCCAAGAAATCCGAATGAATTTCCTTGTAGCCTTGAGTACAAATGGGTGGATACTAATTTTCTCCTTTCATAAAATGTTACTCCGCCTTGTGGGTTTACACAGAGCTCATTTGCCAAATTTGGTACGGCTCAACAAAAAAATATAAAAACCTCCCCACTTATGTTGAAAAAGAGTACCCAGTGCTTACTCCTCCGAATTAAAGGGACCGTCTACCGTCCCTTCATCGGTCCCCCATTTTTTGGCTCAATAGAAAGCGTACCTTTCAAAGTGTCCCAGCGTGCAGTGGTTTCTCTAGAAACTGAATAGAAATTATTAAAACACAATGTTTTATCTACGGAGTCACTCCTTTCCCAGTGTAGGCATGCCAGCAATAATGGTTACCGCGCATGATGCGTTGTTGTCTCCCTGGAAACCCTTTCGGGCGCGGGAGGCTTCTCAACAAGAACCGGTTTCAAGGTCGACGTTCCAGAGGTGACGAGGAGGAAGAGAAGCTAGGGAAAGTCGGCACACGGGGGGTGCGCCTCGTACATGCAGCGCCACATGCATGACAAGCGCAGTATTTACAAGCTTACATGCTTACAAGCGCCTGCGCAGGCAGACTAATTCGAAGGCAGCGCCACCTGCGCCACCCCAAAAGCAGCGGGGAAAAAAAAGAACAAATTGCTCTTGCACACTATTACAATGTGTCTCATAGGGTGAAGTACTTTTGTAAGGCATACATAATAGTTTTTCAGCAGAATATGTATGCCTGCGTGGGCTGGTTCTCGTACACATGGAAAATGACAAACACGCTGTTGGGTGTCACTAGCAGCGTTTTTTGCACCACTTTCAGAGCAAAATTAAAAACCTTATTCCTTTTTGTGGGGTGAAAGCATGCTCGTTCCCGTAAATGTGATGCACGATCTGCCCAATTTTACCACAATCTTAAAAAATTTTCTGAGCAGTAGGCAGTCCCTTTAATGTAAAACCCTAAAAACAAACACCCCTACGTATACAGAAGTGTAAGGGAGAGAATGCTTGCCATCGCTTTCAAGCACCTTTCAATGACTTATTTAATGAAAGCTACTAAGTGAAGCAATGCCTAATGAAGTTAAAAACATGATACATGAACAAAGAGGAAGCAAACATACTTTTAAGCAGAACACACCATCAAAGAACACCTGTTTCATGCTGCATCTGGCCAGAATTGCATTGCACTGAAAGGCAGTGTAATGCCATGTAACCTCTGAAAGGGACACTAAACCATGCAAGAAACATAGTGCTTATTTTGCGCAGAGAAACTGCTAGTTAAATCATAGTTATGTGGTCAGCATGCCATTAGAACTGTTCAAATTGCCTTCCGAACCAGGTCCAGTGACGACTAGCCGTTTCCTCTCTTTAATGGCCGACAGTCCAGTCAGCTGTACAAAATGTGGGAGCGCACTTTGATGGTTTTTCTCACAGGGTAAGGAGGACGTCGAGGCACTTTGAAGCCTGGGGTGAAACGTGCTTATGTGAGCCTACCGGCTTGCTGCATACTGCCGGCTCAACTACGTCGCTGCACCGAGTCTGCTGGATATCTTGCAGGTGCCGCAGGCTTTAACATGCATTTATCAAAATTTCTTGGTCAACATAGCAGTAGCAGGGATAATACTGAACTTTCTGATGTTCTTAAGCACTCACCCACAATACTAACAAAAAAAATTTGTTTGCCTTACGGTCCCTTGAAGGTACTAGCTGCTACAAGACACATGATAAGGACTTTATTCCAGAGAGCTGTGTGCCTATGACAGTGATAGGCGAGGAAATAGGAAGCTATAATATGGGAGCCTGAATCAATGAGAAACACCATCAGAAATATCACTAATTATTTTCATTCTGCTTAACTAGCTGTGCGAGAAAATCCAGAAATGAATTCTTTTAATGACTTAAGGCGTAAGGTGTTTATCACAAAAGTCACCTTATGTCAATAATTATGCTGCACATGTATAGTCTTAAAGCATGCTTGGAAACAGCTTTTTCCATGAGCGCCAAGTGGAAACATGCTTCTGCCGCATTTTTGCTATAAGAACGAATAGGAGAGCCTAAGGGTGCTGTCTTTTCTTTATGCTTGCGTTTTAGATATCCTATTGGAAATATGATCCGCCTATGTCTTAACATGGCTTGGCCTTGCGAAGCCGTTGTTCTCGTGTGTAGTATTAAGCGGCTTACTCTAGAATGCAGAGTCTGAACCGCATAGCAACACTTCTGAGCTATGTGAGACTCTGGGCTTACGCTGATAGTGTTTTGCATATGGTTTGATTTATATCGTTCAAGGTGACCGCCAGCATGTTGTAAGCCAGGGTGGTAACAAGTGCTTACATGAGAGATGCTCTGTGTATTATTAAAATATCTGTCTGTATTATTAAATTATCCCCCAGCACAGCGGGAACCACGACGGCAACCAGTGCATACGTGAGTGGTGTTTTGTGTGTGTTTTAATTGTTTGCTGCTGAAGGTGACCACTAAGAGAGTATGAGCTACTATATGGCTACAAGAGTATACATACCAGCTTTAGACATGCATCAGGGCTACCGAAAGTGAAGAGAAAGAGCCCTAGAAGGTTACAAAAACGGCCCAATACTGCCCTTGAGCAGTCTGCTCCGGTCTCTAGACAAGAACGCCGAGCAGCTCCCGAGGTTCAACACAGCTAGCACCGCTTCCAGATACGACGCCTTGCCGGCCACGGGGGAAGCCTGGCACTGACTGCGTCACGCTGGCTTCAAAGGTACCTCGCAAGCGTCACCGGTGTGGAAGGACTGTCACTGCACCCGGTCTCTGTAGGTTGCTTTGAATTTATAGTGGACTGCAGACTCCATTCTCTGTGCTTTTGCTGCTAGCCCAGTTAGTTGATCTTGTTGACAGTCGATCGTGTTGCGAGAACCTGTCGAAATTGTAATGCATGTCGCTTAATGTTAGTATTGTTCGAGACGATTTGTTCTTATTTTGTGTAACGTCAACCAGGATACCCTAATATCATTATGTACTTGGCTTTTATATCTTATTAAATTGTTTTTGTTCCTCGCTTAGAAAAGGTTCTGGTCTCATCCCTACTGGCCACTGGTGCAAGCCAGTCACCAGAGGCCCAACCCTCGTGCCACCTCTTGGGAGGAGCTAATGCTTCAACCCCCCAAGTCGTGACAGGGTTATATAATGATCCCTATGAAATAAATGCTAAGAAGTGGTCAACAGCATCTTATATTTTATGCATAACACATGAGATGCTCTACCAAGTGAATGTCAGTGGCAGTAGTCCCTGATTATTACATAAGTGTGCTAAGTTCGGCCCCATGGGTGCTAGTCAGTGCCACTCACGAGCGGTAGCTGATGATACTTACATGATGCACTGTAATAATGGAGCACAGCCAATGCAGTGGCACTGAATTGAGTTCCATGATGAAATTCAGAAGCTTGCAGATGACCTCGGCAGGCATAAGACATGGAAAACCTATTGGAGCAGCTGTCATCCTACAGTGGACAGAAATTGGCAGGCAATAACATGGGTTGGGAAACATACAATGTGAACAAGCATAAAAAATGTAAATAGCTGAATGAGCAAACAAAATGGAATGTACAACCAAGAGAGCCCATGTCTGATGAGAACTGAGCATTGCAAGCACTGGCAGCCCACATTTAAAATGGAAAGCCTGGGACAGTTGGGCCCCATAATGAGAAGGGATAAACATTTCACTTGCAAGTGTGCAAGAGGATCAACTTTTATAAAAAAAGTGACAGGACAATGGTAGGAAAGCATGCGACTTAGCTGCAGGTATTCAAACTGAAAAATATAAATAAATAGATATAAGAACACAGCAACAGTGAATGACAAACAAGAGGAACAAGACGATGGCAATCGCTTCCAACTGCATTTTGTAAGAAATTATCGCACACACACATGTAATAGCATGCTCAAACACTGATGTGGAAATAATCTGTCCTACCGTAGCCTTTTCACCGAAATTGAACTGAATATGTGACTGAGACTGTGATACAGACACAAAAAAAAAATACACTGCCACGGTGTCATAGCATTCTATTGAATTGCTTGTTTTAGTGATAGGGTCCCTTATGCAAGAGTGGCCACACACAAAAATGGAGCAGAGCTAAAACCAATCATTGTGGCTTCTGACAAGATTATTTCCCCACAACCATTGCATCATGAAATGCGTTAGGCAAATTTTCTGGAATATTATGCTACACCTGCGTTGTGTGATCAAATGCATTTAACGTGCACTGTGCCTTGTTTAACCTGAAAATTATGAGCGTATGTATTACACTTTCTGGCAACTCGTTATTATTATCATAACGCTGGTATGTGACAGCACATTTACTGGAGCAACATGAGCATTTGGAGCAACAGTGCCCTTTCAGCAGATGGCTGTACATACCTCGTTATACGCCGGCAGCAAGCCGCCCTTGGAGCAGCTGTAAACAAGGCTGAAACAAGTGCCAGATCTTGTTGTGCACCGCAAATGTGAGCAGAAGCTGTAAAGCGAACACAAGCACACTGTTAATAAGTAGGCCAATGCTGCACACATACAATGTGGGGTACTTACATCGCACATGTAGAAGTAAATGCCCATCATGACAACAAAAACAGATAGGTTTAAACAACGTGACTACGTGAGCACACTGCCCGTGTCACTTGTTTGTCTTACTTTCACACTGTCGATTACGAACGCAAAAATGTTGGCGGGTTCATACACTCATACTCGGTCGAGCCCTTAGCACCAGCAGCAGCGAAGTAGCTTCCTTAAGCTCCTGAATAATAAAAAGTTCCCGTAAGAGGTGCTATAAGTAGATGTGAATTGCTACGAATAATGCACGGCGCGCCTAGGTACAGGCCTGCACGTACAGTACGCACAAACGTCGAGAAAGAGTGCAACCGTATGTATTACCACGGCTGAGTGCAGCAGTAACCACCAACGCAGAAGTAAATACAATTTATATAATCCAAGGCTGAAGGAAATAACATACACATAATTACGACTCTCACCTAAACTGCTTCGTTGACGCATAGGAGCTACTGCCGATCTCTTCACGTCGATACAAAACCATGACAACCCACGCACGCTCCTGATTACTGTCAGTGGTTATATATGCTTAAAGAATGTAGAGGAACGCGTAAGAAGTGCAGTGCAGCGCTCATCGAAGGCACGAATTATCCTACGAGACATACGACAGCCGTTTTGTGCTCCGTGGAATTTCGAAACCGCATGAGCGCGCAGAAGTTGGAGCACCAACAAGGGCTTGACCGCACGAAACTCTCAGCGGCAAACTCACCTGCGTTTCTTACGAACCTTGCACTTATAAGGCTTGCACACAACGGGTGGCTCTGACGCTGTAGCAGCACGGCGGCCGTCGTAGTCGCACTCGAAAAAAGGCGCGAAATGTGCTCGTTTTTTTTCGAGCCGGCGCGAGCAAAAGCTAATGTGCGTTCGAGAGTACGGATTTCAAAAAAGCAAAAAATAAGCAACAGTGCAACGTCACATCCGGCACCAGCATACAACAGGTGATGCAACAGAAAGCAATCCGCGTGCTTCTAAATGAAGGCCGTTGATCCGTGACGTCACCAGGTCACGTGCCCTAAAACCTAAGGACAGAATTTTCTGGGGAATTTTCATGCTTGCACGGCTAGGGAGCCAGCATGACTGCCTGTCATGTAGGCTCCCTAGGTACGGCGAGTTCGAATCGTCGAGGTCATCGTGGTTCGGATGGTGCCAGCCGCGTGATCTTCAGCGTGGTTCGGTTGTTGGATGGCTCGACGGTATCCTTCGACAATCGATGGATCTCTCGCTGGTTGTGCCAGAGCGAATGGACGTTCATCGTATCACTTCCATCAATTTCTGGTTCCTGCACCCCGCTAAATCCTTCCAAGGACTCACCAAACCGCACAACGGATCTGGTAGGATGTGAGAAGAAACCTAACCAACGTAACCGCTACCATCTTTTGGATGTTTCCGATGATCTACGCTGGTAACTGGGCTAGTCGGCACGGGTTCATTATTGTGAAACGGCGCCACAAAAGTAAGACGAAACGCCGAAGGGCAAACACCTGCGCCTAACTCTCAACTGGGAGTCGAGTTCGGCGCTTGTGTTTGTATCTTTTCTTTCCGTGTTTCATCTTACTTTCGTGGCGCCGTTTCACAATAATGAACCCTTTAGTACCTTTATATGACACCGCCTTTGGCGGCCACGACGCTGCACCAAGCCTCACCTCTTCGCAGCGGGCCTTGCCGACATGCTGCGCTCCCCACTCGCCAGTACATTGAGCCAGCGAACTGACCGGCAGGACTAGCGACCTCTGTTCCGGTGCATCCAAATGCTAGCAACGCCAGTACGTACGTATACGTCGATCGCCCGACGCTACCTCTGCGACCGATCAAGACGCGTTCGAGATGCAGCAAATGCGTGATGCATCATGCGTGCTGTTGTTTACTACATACACAAAAGTAAACGCCTCGCCGCGCTACCAGCAGGAACGTCCCGCATTGTATTCCACCTGTGATGCGGGCTTGTCCCCGATAAACACCCAGCTCCAAGTATTCTACAAGCACTGCATGCCGCACCGGAGCTGCACAATACTGGCCGAACCGCACATCAGCAGCACCCTGTACCTGCGTACATCTCGGCCCTACCACCGGCGCAGTCAGGATTTCCAGGCCATTCTGGAATGAGGCGCCAGAGGAATTCATATGCGACCTAAGGTGTTGCAACCCAGAAGCCAAAATCATAGCATCCCAATCCATGGGGAAAGTAGCTTCCACCCTGATAACGTTCACCTCTGGTCCTATGCTCCCCAACCATAAAACACATGTCTGTGATACAGTGATGCACCAAGTGCAAGGGCAGCCGTCATGCCTGTACTGATTTCCAGAAACCAGCTCACATGTACGATGTGTGCCCTCTCCCAAAAACTGGATTGTTATTGGCAATGTGGTGAGAAGCATAGAATGCAACGGGTCCTCTGCATGCCAATGTGCACTCTTCGTCATGGGGATCATCTTACTGGCACAGGCTCGTGCAAAACTAGGCCACACCAACCTCCACAACATACATCGCTGAAACCGAGGCCAGCAGTGCCCACGGCCAAGGACTTTCCACCCCTAGTGCCCCATCAAGATCACCAGCGAGCCTGGACCAAAGCCACAAGTGCACCCCAAATGTCACTGAGCAAAGAAGAGGTAGCATCCTTGTGGGAAGGGGTCAGCCAACTAAGGGCAACCATCAACTCTATATCTTCCCCCACCCCTCCAGCCTTCTGTTGTTTCATTCCCTCTATCACACCCAGCTTTCCAGAGCATCTCATCAAAAGCAATGCAGGCCATAGAACACTCCAGACACGAAATCCAAATTCAAAGATTTTGCAGAATGGCTACTCAGACTCAAAAGCACATTGAAGCCGGCATTGCTAAGCTTGCAAAAATGACCGTCAGTCAAAAGTAACCACAGCTCTTATGCAAAAGCTTCCTCAAATAATTGCTAAAGTGCCTTCACTTGCTGTACTTGGCATTATCACCAACTACTCCCATCCTTTACCCCCCTACCTTTCAGTGATGCCCATCTGACAGCCAATAATCTCCTATTGCACATTCTACAATGGACCTGCAGGGGGTTTCATCGCAAACAAAACCCTCTGCAGCAGCTACTCTGCTTCCTCCACACCCCCTGATATAATTGCATTCTAGGATGCTGGCAGAAATGTATTGGCACCAGGATAAGCTCTGGTGCTATCTGACACCACTCCAAACCACAGTGTTGCTAGGTACGTTCAGCGATCTGTGCTGTACACTTGTTGTGTAGCGAACTCTCTGCTAGTTCACCCTAGGCTTGATTCCATGAACTCAGAAGTCCCATACCCTCTTCATCCTAAACTGCTATCCCCTTCCGAGGCGCCTGGTCTCAGAATCGATTGCTGTGATTTAAGCTGGCTCCATTTGCGCAGAGGTCTCTGTGCTTTAATTCGCACATGTGGATAGGGGCTGCATGAGCACCAACAAAAGAGGGTTGGACTCGTACAACATCTTTCTGATTCAGGGCCTATCAATATGTAGTGATTTCAGCATCATACTCCTGCTGCGGCACATCCCTGTCACCCCCTTCATGATTATCTGTGTAACACTGTCATACCATAAATCCCCACCCTCTGCATTTTTGGCCTATGCCTACAGGACACGGGGAAAAAAAACATAACCCTGAAAGCATTAAACAGTCAGAACTTTTTGCTGGGCTAGTTGGTATGCATTCATATTAGCTTTAAGGTGCCGAAAGGCACGAAGCACAAGCAAGTACAGAGGGCAGAGCAGGCAGAGCACCTCTGTCCTGTGTGCTCGCTTGTGCTTCTTGTCTTTGGGCACCTGAAAGCTAACATGAAATTAGGACTGTCTTCTTACGGTGTCATACGTCATAGAAGATTCTCACACTCACGTGCACGTCTAAACAAAAAAGACAGCCTCAAGGTGCTACATGCCTTTGTGCCTAGTCACATTCTCTATGGCTCTCCTTACTGCAACCTCTTCTGCACAGAAAAAGTTAAGACCAACACATTAACCTGCATGGCTACCAAAGCAGCTGTTAACCTCCTGAAGAATACTAGCATGAAGTGGCTCTAAAAATTAGGAACCCTGAACACTATACATGGCCTCATATGTGTATTTCGACAGTTGCAGTAATTTTGCCTGGGTGTTATGGACTCACTCGGAATTTGTATACCCGCACATGCTGCAGAGTCAATCTCACTCCCTTGTGCCATGTACATGGCACGCTTATGATCAGTGCCCTCCCTAAGAACATCCACCCAGAATACCACCAGCCCTGCCTCGTCGCGCCAGCAGTAGCTCTCCATAAGGAATATGGCACATTGGAGGACATGCTCTGGGTCCATGTGTGGTACAGACTGTTCGGTAGCTGTATCTTACCATCCATTAAATTCCCAGCCTAAGCTCTTCTTAGATCCCCCTGTACCTTGGAGGAAGCAGAGTAAGCTTCTATATCCTTAGCCATCGCCCAGGCCAGTGCCACATACATGATTAGAGATTGCAAAACAGCTGTTCCCAATTTCGCCTTTAGTCGCATAACGCCTATGCATGGCATATATTGATAATATGCACCATAAATTTCGACAGACATATTGAACTCGTATGGGTGGCGACTCATTCTTTCAATCCCAAAACTGAGGCTACTAATAACATCCCGTGTACCTCTTATTTGGACAAATGGCAACCATAGCCGAGATTTCTCAAAAGAGTGGGCACACATTTTTGCTGAGCTGACCCAACAAGCACACCTTTCCCATCACGTCTACGTACCTCATGACCTCAGCTTTCCCAGTCCCATCAAATCATTTGGAGGTGACTTCATACCCAAGCTTTTCCCACCCTTAAGGTCCTGTCCCACTTCCGTCCCATTTCTCCAGAGTGCAGTCTTTGGAGACCACCCGCTGCCTTTTAACTACATGCTGTTTGGCTACCATGCCTATTGTTGCCGGCAATAACTGCCTACCACTGGAACATGGCAGAAATAGGAGGCCCTTCTTGAATCGCAAGAGCCGGACGTACAACTTCGCTGTGTGAACCACAGTGCCATGGCCCTGTGTTGTCTAGACACTGATGCGTAAAGTGAGGGCTGCACGGTGGCCCATGTCCTTTCAAACTCATTTATTCAATAAAGTTTTTAGCCTCCATTCATTTGCAAGACAGTGTGCTGCAACAGTGTGTGTTCTGAATTTGGTGAACTTTATAAAGTAGTTGAACGGTCAGCCCTGACAGCATAAAATCCACTTTCCATGGTTCACATCTTGAGAATGTCGTGGCCTAGACCAAAATATGCACGTGGCACCAGCGTTTATGCAAAAAGCAAAGCATATATTGGCAGGCTTTCTGCCATGACTTCTCTGTGTATGCTGTTACGACTGAAACGGCACATATAACGAACTCCAAGCAAGGTACTTGGCTGTGAAGCCTGGCCTCCGAGCCAGCGTGTTTCAACTCGCTCGTCGTTTGTGGCGATTGTGCATGTGTACTGTGTATGTGCAGGGTAGACGTGAGCCCTTCTCTCCTCCTTCAGAAGCTCGTCCCACCCCGCTGCCGACGACCCGCAAGGTGCCAGTGCGTCTGCTTTACCAATGACAGGTCCCAACAAGCGATCATCGTGATGAAAACTGGGGACGTTTCACGAAAGGGTATAAAAGGGGAGAGAGAACGCGCTGCCCAGTCAGTTGCTCTCGGCAACCCCTTTGCTCCAGTACGTTGCTGTGCACACATTTGTAATGTTCCTCTGAGCGCCTTCGCTCACCAGTACAAATGTATTAGACGTTTGTTGTCTGTTATCTACGTCGCCTCGTCTTCCCTGCTGGCCCTCCTCAATGGTAAACCTGGTTTGAGCTCCATGCAGGTGTTAAAGGTTTGCCACACCACGCTGCCGTAACAATGCCTCTATATGCCTTGTGCATGCTAGTATCAAGAGTGGAGGTGCTGTGGTCTGCTGCTCTAATGCAACTGTATAATGATCCAGTCCCCTAATTTAGAGCCTTGCCTCTGTCAAATGAACAGGTCACATTATGTGAGGTACAATGAGGCAGTTACAATAAGCTTCCCTTGCCATGTTGAAGGATTTGTAGACTGCAAGCACAGTGTACAAATTTTGTTGCATGTGTAAGAACACATGTGCAGATACGGGTTTTTAGATTCAACAGACTGCACATGTCCAAAATTACTTAGCGGAGTAAAGAACACTGCATGTGGATTGTGACAACCAGTAGCCATTCAGTTACATTCAGTTACCTTTTTATTTCTGCACAGCAAATTGAGTAACATTGAGCTTCTTTCAATGGTTGTTTAGATGTGACTATGTGCTGAATTAATATTACAGAGCTGCTCTGTAGAACAGCTGAAACAACCAAGTAGGCTACAAAAAAGGCGCTCACTTGTTGATTTTGTCATTTCGGTTTATATTGTTAATATTGGTAATTTTTTTTACTTATTTATCAGGAGCTCAGAAAAAAAAAGTGGTCTAGGATGGCAAGGCTAAAGGCAGAATGCCTGCGTGACATAACCCTTATACATAGGATGATCATGCAGAATAGATTGTAGCTTCTTATACACCACCTTGGTAAAAGCAGTTTGAACGAAAGCATAAATGTTTACCAGCAGAATAAGAAACTGTCTTCAGAAATAATTACACATAATACACACAAGACGTATAATGTAGAACCTGGCAGTCAAGGTCTGTATCACGAATAGAAAGGCAATATGTTCTCGTAGCCTTTTTTGAAACAGTTCAGTGACCGAGAGACTTGGTGATCACGTTCGGATGTGAATTCAGGGAGCATGAGATTAAATATTGAGAGTCATCTTGTGCTCTAGGTGGTCCTGCAAAAGGGAAACTCTAAGGCGGAAATTGTACTGAGTGGAACTTTAAAGGCAGTTCTGATAAACACATTGAGCACCTTTCACAACTGCATCTTTTGAAATTAACTGTGTAAGATACAGTTAATTTTTAAAACTGTTTTTCCGGCAAGAATGTGTGGTATGATTGCGGTGCCCTAGGTTTTAAATGTAACCAACCACTTGCTCTCATAAACTTGGAAGACGATTAAGATAGGACTGGCACGTGTTACCTCATAACATACTATGGCTTCCTGACAAACAAGTTTACCTGTGAGAGTCAGCACATGCTTTCCATTCTCAAATTGTAAATTCGTGCCACAGCAAAACCACACTGCAGGAAAGCCAGTCATGGAAATTATGCTACAATTGCTCCTATCTGCTGCATTTCATTTATTAGAGCTGCAACATCCATACTACAAACAAAGTGTACAGGAGGGCTTTTGTTGGAAGCAACTCTTAAAGTCGCAACTGAGGGCCATTTGGTCAGTGCAAGATAGCAGTTATGTGAAAACAGCTGTTTTGTGTCCTGCCTTTCTAAAAAATAAATGGTCATCAAGCTAATCAGATTGAGTGCACACCTGCACATTATGCAGGTTGAAGTTCTGTAGATGCTGCTGTGTACAACTGTGTGTTTGGGCACTTTCACATTTTTCTCTCGGCTCTGTATCCACAGCTATTACATATGGCTTCCAAAAGTTCCATCTCTGCATTCACGTAGGTGGCATGCCCTTTGTGGGAGCAGAGATTTGCGGCGCCCATTGTCATGGCCACCACATTTTCTACTTTGTGACTACGTGTTTAGTAAGGTTCAAAGAATCAACCAACACCTTGTACTGCACTTGCCATTATGTATTCGTCAAACAGGAACCTTGCAATTCGGTTTTACCATACAGCATGCAGGACTTCAAGGGCCCCTCACCAGGTCTGGCCATTTTGAGCTGTCAAATGCACTGTGTACATTGATTGTGTGCTCACGATCATGCCTGCCAAGAACTGCATTGCTATGCATCGCGGAAGGTGCTTGAATTTCAAACTGAGCATCGCTTCCTCTCTTCTCATATGCATCATGCGTCAAGAGGAGAGGATGATGCTCCGCACTGCCACGTGTCGCTGCATGACCACAGCACCACTAGAAACCATGCTGGCAGCCTGAACCATGAATTATCCTATCAGGAAGCAGCAGTCCTTGGAGAGGACAAACAGCTTTGCACTTTTTGCCTTATTTTTTTGTCTTTTTCTTACTTCACCTCGATACTTGGAGCACATGGCTGCCAATGCTTTCTACGTCATAGCTTTACGCTGGGGACACTGAACTAATTTGTTGCAGTGCTCGGAGAAAGTTGGACGCTGTTTGAAGTGTTGATTCAGCTAGGTCTTTCTGTGATCACCCAGTGCGCCCCAGTAGCACAAAGTGCACTGGCCACCACGTGGTCCTAGTACCGTATTTCATTTGCTAAGCACTATACCTACAACTGCTTCACATTAGATGTAAAACATTTGTTCACCCTGCTTAAATTTAATTTCCTTGGAAAGCTACACACCACCACCCATGTGACATATGATGGCCTTTAGTCCTCGCAGCACTATTTTAAGTTGTCCCATATGTGTGCATGTGATCTAGTGCAATGTCACAAATGCAGGGATTTATACGCCCCCCCCCCTCCATTTGAACCCCCCCCCCGAAAATTATTCCGTTAAATCAAAATTCTAAATTAACCCTTGAATCACTGTCCTGCCATAAATACTTTATTTCACAGTTTCAGAAAAGCCAGCAGGCCAAGGGATCATTGTGAAAATGCAGGAACCTTATTTCTGTCCAATACTTTGTGATCACTGCAGCAATGCTCTCTCGTGCTACAGATGAGATGGCTCTTTTTCTTCAATCCTTTTCTGGAGTTTTCTCTCTTGAGTAATGTTGATCTCTCTGCCAAGTGGGAAAGCTCCTTGTAATTATGGCACTTCTGCAGGAAACAGAAGGTGTAAAATGTAACTGGGCAACCATAATTGCTTGAGAAAGCATTGTGTATTTAATCACAAAAAGCACCAGTGCTGCTGTGCAGTAAATGTAAAATGCTACCATTATTTAGACGTTTTCACTGCAGAAGCCACCTACTGGTCTCTGAATGCAGAAACAATGCCTGAGGCATGAGAGAATATCAGGGCAATGATTATCTTCACTGTACAGGCCACCACATGAAATGATTCTCAGAAGTTACCACTGATTGGTGTTCCCATCAAGGTCCCATTTCTTGAAGGGAAAAAATATAAATGACATCACAATGGTCATTGTGACTTAGTTTCAGAGTGTAAAAGAAGTAACATGTTTGCACGCTCAAGGAAACCCCTGACAGGGGACAGCTCTTTTGTGTGAAAAGGTGTGTACGCGGGGGTGCTTGGTACATGTATAACAAGAGGGATATTGATCAAGGGCTTGTTTGTTTGATACAATGTAATGAATCCCATTCGCAGCGAGGCCAAGGAAGGCATAGGGCAAATTATATTGTCACGTGGTTGTGACATCTGGTGGAGTTTTTAGCTGTAGTGTAGTAACTGCACTTAAATGAAAGGAGAAGTTTTGCTTCTCTCTTTAACTACAAGGCCGTAGCACTCCCGAATTCAGCAACTGGTTTCAACATATTGCAACGCAGGCTCTGACGCCGATCAACGAACACAGAATTTATTATCACGGCGCTTCCGTGAGTGCGAGCTAGGTTGCTACGTATCCTTTTCCCACTTCTTGGTTTACGCCCTCCTCCCTCCCCCTTTTTATCTCCCTGAGACAACCACCTTGCTGCAGTAGAGAGAGAGACAAAAGGGAAAGATAAAGACGATGCACACTGTCAAAACTAAGCATGACGGCAGGAGGAATATGGCAGAAACAGACGCGACGCAGTCGAGACAATTAGCCATGCCTTCCTGGTATTTAAAATCAGCGAAAGTGCTGCATCGTGGAAATGTTGAAATTCATCGCATCACAATTCGTGAGAGGGCGCAGCAGGAATCTGTTCTTAAACACATCGGCAACCCGGCAACCCAGATGACTTGGCCATGCTTTTGTAGTTAGACCAAGGGGTCCCGAGTTCGAATCCTCGAGTGCAAATGTTTTTTTTTCCTGTATCTTTTGTCTTTTCCCTACGCTCCTGAGGTATCTTCTTTCGTTTCCCCTGCTTCCCTTCAACAATTATACCCTCACCTGACTTAACCACACACTGCACCCCCTCCCCCGACGGAGCATTTGGACAAATGATGCATACAGGCTCCCACTGCCATCATGGCTCATCTGAGTAACTCACCTGAGCACCAGAACAGGAACTGGCCTCCCTAGTGCAACACCATGACCAACATCTCCCAAGTGATCGAACCAACCAAACCTTGGACTTACGACGGCATCAACGGAGCTTCTAGTCGCGGATGCGACCACACGGGTATGGGAACAAAAGACTCTGGACTCGGACAGGCTGTCATTGGAAATTAAACATAGCGACTCTTAACACGTGAACTCTGTCAAGCGAAGCCAGACTAGCTGAACTAGTAGAAGAATTAAGGGATATTAATTGGGATATCATTGGCCTTAGCGAGGTTAGGAAACCAGGAGAAGGATACTTATAGCTTAACGAAGGGCATGTTTTCTGCTACAGAGGACTGCCAGAGAAGCACGAGTGGGGATTCCTTATACACAAAGACATGGCGGGTAACATTGAAGAATTCTATAGGATCAATGAAAGGGTAGCAGGTGTCGTCATAAAATTAAATAGGTGATACAAATTAAAACCAGTACAAGGTTACACACCAATGACCAGCCACAATGACGAGGCTGTAGAAACAGCAATGAACAAGGTACACACTCAATATACGATTGTTATGGGAAACTTCAATGCGAAATTAGGAAAGAAACTACGAGAACAGGCAGTCAGGAACTACGGAGAAGGAGATAGGAATAGCAGAGGAGAGACTTTAGTGGAGTTCGCAGAAAGAAATCACCTCCGTGTAATGAATACTTTCTTTAAGAAACGCAACAAAAGGAAGTGGACGTGAAAAAGCCCCAACAGAGGAATGAAAAACAAACTATATTTCACAATGTGCAGTGATCCAGGCATCGTACAAGACACAGAAGTAGTTAATAATGTAGAAATTTGTGACCACAGAATAGTAAGGGCGAAGATAATCCTCAATCCAAAGCGAGCCAGGACAAAGTTCATCACGCGGAAACAGGCCAACCTCGATGGCGTCAGGGCAAAAACAGAATTTAGAATTGCCCTTAAGAACAAGTATGAGGCTCTAGGACAGGAAGAAGATGGGGATATAGAGAAGATGAACGAAGACATTACTAAGCTGATCACCGAAGCAGAAATTGAAGTTGGGGGCAAAGCACTGAGACAAGATGTGAATAAGCCCTCGGAATGTACTAAAAATTTAATCAAATAATGCCAACAAATGAGAATAATTAACTTAAGAGACAAGATAGAATTTGCCGAGCTGTCTAAGCTCATCAATAATAGTAAAGTCAGGGACATACGTAACCACAACGTGAAAGAAATAGAAGCAGCCGTCAGAAAAGGAGTCCGCATCAAAACAACTAAAAGGAAGCTTTGTGCGGGAAAGAACATTTGCTAACTTCAGTGATATAGCCAAGGTGGCCGAGGATTTCTGTTCCGAACTATACAGCTCAAATACGAGTCTCCCCACCATGACAGTATTAAATGTCGAGCAGGACTCCAAAATTCCATGCGTCACTGCGGACGAGGTTAGGAAAGCAATTCAGGGCATGTCCCGCAGAAAAGCTGCTGGAGAAGACGGCATAACCGCTGACTTGATCAAAGGTAGAGGAGACCTCCTAACTAGAAAGCTTGCGACACTACACACACTATGCCTCAAAACTTGAAGTGTGTCAGTCAGCTGGACAAATGCAAACATTTCCTATTACATAAGAAGAGAGATGTTAGACTTGAGAAACTACAGGCCGATCAGTCTACTCTCAGCACTTTACAAAATATTCACAAAGGTTATCTCAAACAGAATAAGGGCCACACTTGAATTTAATAAACCAACAGAGCAAGCAGGGTTCAGAAAAGGACACTCCACCATAGACCACCTACATGCGATAAATCAAGTAATCGAGAAATCCGCTGAATACAACAAACCCTTCTATACGGCTTTCGACTCGGTAGAGATTCCAGCACTTCTGGCAGCATTATACCATCAAGGAATATGTGATAGCTACGTAAACACAACAGCCAACATCTGCAAAGATTCTACAGCCACCCTATTCCTCCTTAGGAAAAGCAGGAAAATCCCAATACAGAAGGGTGTCAGACAGAGAGATTCAATTCAATTCAATTCTTTATTTGCAGACGGGAAACATACAGAAATGCCAAAACTGTTTGGACCCATAGCCAAAGGCTAGTTGCGGGTCCAAAAACTAAATAAATAGGAGTTCCATGAACAAAAGATATATATATGACACATATACAGATAGCTGTCGTACATCATTAATTTGTGCAAGCGAAACAAAGGGAAAACGAAAGTATCGGTAAGTGCACGAAACAGGGGTAAACAAGGCATATTGTTGCATTATTATAAAAGGTTAAAATATACATAGCTGATCTCGAAAACAAAAACAAATCACTGGTTGAAAATGGTATTTTTAACGGTATCACAAATTACTGACACAAACACACACGAAAATGACATCATAATTGTTCACATTGACAAACACTGTTCATAGTAAGCAAGTATTTCTTAAGCACCGATGGAAAATTTTTCGATTGTTTTACTTCTGCTGGTAGTTTATTCCAAGTTTTTGGCCCTGAAAACTGCAGCAAACGTAAAATCTCCAGTGCTATTTACTGCTTGTTTGGAAGAAACCTTCAAAAGCCTAGACTGGGACGAGAAAGGGCTAAGGATTAACGGTGCTTATCTGAGTAACTTATGATTTGCAGACATAGTACTCTTTAGCAATGATGGCGACGAACTGTAAAAGATGATTGAAGACTGAAACCAAGAAAGTGCTAAGGTAGGATAAAGAATGAACATGCAGAAAACGAAGATAATGCTAAGTGGCACGGCGAAAAGATGTGTCTTCACGACCGAAAACCAGGCATCAAAAGTCATAGAAGACTACCTATATCTAGAACAGCCACTGACAGGAGCACCCGCCCATGTAAGAGAAATCCACTGTAGAATAAACACAGGATGGCGCGCATATGGGAGACATTCCCAACTCATGAATGGAAACCTACCACCATCACTCAAGCGGAAACTATATAACTACTGCATCTTGCCAGTACTGACTTAAGAGGCAGAATCTTGGAGAATTACAAAGAAGCTAGAGAGGAATTTAAGAACCACACAGCAGGCGATGGAATGAAAAATGATAGGTGTTACTCTAAGAGATAGGAAGACAGCCGAGTGGGTCAGAAAACGGACGGGGGTCGCTGATATCACGAACGGTACTAAGAAGAAAAAATGGACATGGGCAGGGCATGTGATGAGAAGGCTAGATAATCGATGGACAGTTAGAATGACGGAACGGATACCAAGACAGGGTAAGCGGAGCTGTGGGCGGCAGGGAGTAAGATGGGGGACGAAATTAAGAAATTCACAGGCATCAAATGGAATCAGCTCACGCAGGACAAGCAAGGATGGCGAGTGTTGGGAGAGGCTTTTATCCTGCAGTGGACATAAGATAGGCTGATGATGATGATGAAATGAAAGGAATTGCCTGAGGTGGACGAAAAAACACACATGCGGGGACCGAACCTCTGACTTGTACATGATGTGTGCAATGCCCTACCAAATGAGCTACAATGGCGGGAATTCCCTCATCCTCTATATTGGGTATTTCTGTACATTTATACATGGGTTCCACACTTATAGCCATGGTGGAAAGTGTGGAACACGTTTTTGCCAAAAGGTGTCACGTAGCACATGACCACCTCAACATGGGTTGGCTGCTGATGAATATCGTCCATTTTAATTCCTTTATATTTATGTCTTAATTTCTACAGTACAGGCAAAAACTGCAAATAGTTTCCCCTATGCCTTCCTTTGCCTCACTGTCTGTTGGATTCATGAGGTGTACATATATAGGCATGCTCTTTTGCAAGGCCAAAAAGATAAGTTACCTACTATCTCAGCTACAAGGTCATCACATTAATTTCTAAAATTAATTAAATGGGATGAGACTGTGTACAAGATTTGCGAGGATTTTCCAATACTCATTTAAAATATGAAGGGAGGAATAGTAAAGTTCTGAACTGCAGTATGCTTTGTCAAACCTGCAGGTGCAGCTTTCACGTTGGTGAGGTGCCTGTAATCATTTGTGTACGGCCACGAAGTGTAACTGAGCTGTGAATGCATCACATGGTCCACCAGAATTTCTGAAATTTCCGAGTAATTGAAAAGAACAGACTCTTTTCCACACGTAAGCAACCTGTAAAGGTGGTTTCGTAGCAGCATAGGGTCACTACACCGTGAAACAGCCCTTACGTAGGAAATGCACACTGCCGTGAAGGTACACTCAATGTCAAAGTATGCAAATTACCTGTACCCCAAGTGAACATTTCTTGAGTCTTAGAGTGGGTTATATGAGCTTACATTGGCTACGCTATACTGTGAAACGCCTCTTGCAGGGGATATGCACACTATTGTGAAGCCACACTTAATGGCGATGTATGTATATTACCTATACCCTGATTTAACAGACTTTTTTGTTTTAAGATGGGTTATATGAGCTTATACTGGCTAAGTACAGTTAATGTGAAATGCAACATGCTTTTATAACTTACACTCACTACTACACATGCCTCGGTGAAATAAACCCTGCTTAACTTAGAACAAAAAAATCCTGCAGATCCCACGCATTGTGGGAATCTGTGTTGTGCGAAGCACAAAGCGAGGAAGTTGCTTGTTAGACTCAGCTGGGTCAGCCTTATGCTACATTACTGTGACTATGATAAATACAATATAGACACAAATAAAAGCCCATTACTTGCATCATAGTGATGACTCAAAGGGCAACACAGACAGAAAGTAAGGAACAAAGAACCAAAGAAAGAAAGAACCTCCGCCTGTCTCTTGTCTCAAGATGCAGAGAAAAGAAAAAGCAGACATGCTCTTGCCCTTGGCCCACTGCCACGTGTAAGTGACAGTGAGAGTGAACTTGATACCGTTACCAGTTATTCCACGATCAACGATAGCAGCACAGCTTCGCTTTTGCCGCAGTTTTCACAGCATGCCTATGTGAAAGCATTACACTGCATCCTACCACCCCAACTATTTCCGATTAAGAGGATCATGGTGATGCTACCAAGCAATCTGATTTGGAGCAATTTTTGAAGCAGCAGAAATTTCACTTTGGAGCACTTCGGAGCAGGGTATTTGGAATTTGGAAGCGCCTTGTAACAGCTAAATTGACATTCTGCAGTGTGTTGGAGAAGAAAAAGATGCATTTTGCATTCCAACACCTATATAATTAATATTGTTACGGTTGAAAGGTCGAGCGAAGGTTTATTTACAGGAGAGCGCGGAGCGCTAGGTAGCTGGTACAGCCAAGGCAAGATGGCGTCCAACCGCTAGACAAGATATCGTCCTCGTCGTCTTCCACCCTTGCCTGGCTCATACCTTGACTGCCCGTCTGATACCGTAGCACTCCCCGGCTCACAGACGAAGCCCGCGGGGCAAGTCCAAATCACTGGAAAGCAGCAGGGTGGAACCGCTTGAGACGCGCGACGTGTGTAAACTGCGTTCGGCTGGAACGACGACCAGCTGACATTAAACGGGCCACCACGTACGTTAAGTCGCTCAACCGATCGACAACCACGAAAGGTCCAGTATACTGGGGCAAAAACTTTTGGCATAATCCACGTTTACGCTGTGGGGTCCACACCCATACCAAGTCCCCTTTGCTGTACAAGATAGGCTGGTGTCGGCTGTCATAGCGCTCCTTAGATCGGTGTTGTGACGCCACGGTACGAAGTCGAGCGATTCGACGTGCTTCTTCTGCAAGGCACAGCGTCTTGGCAACCGAGTACTCGCTGTGGGAGCCAAACGGCAGTATTGTATCAATACTCCTTAGCGGTAGACGTGCGTACAGCAGATAAAAAGGACTGTAATCCGTCGTCTCATGCTTTGCGGTATTATACGCATATGTGATGAATGGCAGCACGTCATCCCAGTCTTTGTGGTCGGAGGAAACATACATTGCCAGCATGTTGGTAAGAGTCCTGTTGGTACGCTCTACAAGGCCGTTGGTTTGAGGGTGGTAAGGTGTTGAATGCCGGAACTTCGAGCTGCAGAGACGAAGTAATTCCTCAACAGCGTCCGCAACAAACTGACGACCACGATCACTAATTATCACACGGGGGGAGCCGTGCCTGAGGATAACAAACCGCAGCAAGAATGTGGCAACGCATGTAGCTGTTGAAGATGGTATGGCCGCAGTTTCTGCACAACGGGTCAGGTGGTCTACACATACGATAACCCACCGATTGTCGTTAGAAGATCGTGGAAATGGCCCCAAGAGATCAATGCCTACTTGTTCAAACGGCAGACAGGGTGGTGGCAGAGGCTGGAGAAGACCCGGCGGAGTAGTCATAGGGCGCTTATGGCGTTGGCATTTCTCGCAACCGCTGACGTACTGCTTGATAGTGTCTCGCATTTTGGGCCAGTAAAAACGCTCCTGTGTTCGGTTCAGTGTTCTTATGAAGCCTAGATGGCCAGAGGTTGCGTCATCGTGCATGGCACTCAGTACGTCTGGTCGCAGACTCTGTGGAACCACCAGGAGAAAGCGTGCGCCTTTACCCGAATAATTCGTCTTGTAAAGGAGGCCATCTCGTACACAAAATCGACCGGTGGCTTGAGGACGCAGCGCAGCAGTAAAAAGGGGCTCCAGGCTAACATCACTGGCTTGTTCATCCCTGAATCTCGTGGAGTCCGGGAATGTGGCCGAAATAGGAGCAAAACAGTCATCGAAGTTGTCTTCGTCACACACCGTAGTCGGTAGAGGAAGGCGGGAAAGGCAGTCAGCATCTGCGTGAAGACGACCGGACTTGTAAGAGATGACAAAGTCGTACTCCTGAAGTCGGAGAGCCCAACGTGCCAGTCGACCACTCGGATCACGGAGGTTCACCAACCAGCATAGAGCGTGGTGGTCCGTAACTATGGTGAACGGGCGCCCGTAGACGTAAGAGCGAAATTTGTGAACCGCGAAAACTGCTGCCAAGCATTCTTGTTCCGTGACGGTGTAATTGCGTTCCGCCTTACTCAGAGATCGACTGGCATAAGCCACAACGTGCTCAGATCCGTGATGACGCTGTACTAGCACAGCTCCGACGCCAATTCCACTGGCATCAACGTGCACTTCTGTAGGCGAGGAAGCATCGAAGTGGCGTAATATAGGTCCCGATGTCAGTTGAAACTTTAGTTGGCGGAACGCCTCGTCGCAAGCCGACGTCCAGTTGAAAGGAACATCCTTATGGAGAAGGCATGTCAGGGGGTACACCACATCGGCAAATCTTGGTACGAAGCGACGAAAATAGGAGCATAAGCCCAAGAAACTCCGCAGCTTCGGTGGTTCGAAAGAACTTACTGCTTCAATCTTCCGTGGATCAGGCCTCACACCATTTTTGTCGACTAGATGTCCAAGTACCAATGTTTCAGTTTCTCCAAAGCGACATTTCTTGGAGTTCAGTACCAGACCAGCCTTCTCGACACAATCAAGGACGAGGCTAAGACGTCGGTTATGCTCATCCAAAGTGCTTCCAAAAATCACAACATCATCCAGATAGCAAAGACAAATTTCCCATTTCATTCCATGGAGGATGGTGTCCATAAATCGTTCGAACGTCGCCGGCGCATTACAGAGACCAAAGGGCATGACGTTGAACTCATAGAGGCCATCAGGTGTCACGAAGGCTGTTTTCTCTTTGTCGTCTGGGTGCATTGGTACCTGCCAATAACCTGATCTCAAATCCAGTGAGGTGAAGTAAGCGGCAGAATGGAGGCAGTCGATAACATCGTCGATCCGAGGAAGCGGATACACATCCTTTTTGGTGACAGCGTTTAGTTTTCTGTAATCGACACAAAACCGCCATGATCCATCCTTTTTCTTCACTAGGATCACTGGTGCTGCCCAGGGACTTGAGGACTCCTGAATGACGCCTTTATGCAGCATGTCCTTGACCTGTTCAGCGATAACTGTTCTCTCTGCTGAAGACACGCGGTAAGGCTTTTGGCGAATGGGGTGTGCCGAGCCGGTGTCTATTCGGTGATGAGCAAGAGAACGAGGAAGTGAAGCCTGCTTGTCGCCTTGTGCGAAATCGAACACAGGCACATGCGCCAGAAGAACTCGCGCAAGAGCTCGGCGCTCATCTGAGGGAAGAGACTTATTTATCATTCTTAGGACGTGCTCTTCAGAAATAGCTGAGTTGGCGTAGTAGGTTCGACACTGCGCTTCGTCGCTGAAAGCCATAATAGCGCTGTAGGTCATTTCCTCAAATGTGGCGAGTTTCATACCGCGTGGTAGAACAACAGGGGCCGATGAACAATTGAAAGCCCACAGATTCGCGGCACCATTCACTACACTCACGACAGAACGCGGTATGAGTACATCCTTCTTAGCGCAACTAGGAGCAAGCGGTAAAACTTCTGCATCAAATGAACAACGGTCGGTAGTAGTGGCTTTGACACAGACACGCGAGAATGAACAAGGCGGTATCAACAGATCATCGGAAACAACGAAGCACTTTTTGTCTTTCGGAGGTGTGTCTGCAAGGGCGGCAAGGAGTGCACTATCCAGACTTATTTCACCCGTACCGCAATTGACAGAAGCGCCACAATCCTTAAGAAAATCAATACCCAGAATGACATCATGAGTGCAACGCGGTAATACCAAAAATTCTGTTTTAAAGTCTTCCCCGCAGAACAAAACACTTGCAACACAAATGCCGAGAGGAATAAGGCACTCTCCACTGACACCACGAAAGGTCACACTGTCATTCCACGGGAACATAACTTTCCGTCCCAATCTCTCTTTGAACGTGGCACTCATGACGGACACGGTAGCACCAGTATCTACTAAAGCACTTGTAGGTATACTATCGACGAAGACATGCACTTTGTTTTTCACCATCACCAGAGGAATATTTCGCAGAGATCCAGGCTGTCCGGCGACCTCACCTCCATTGGCCGCGTCGGCTAGTTTCCCGACGGCGGTGGGGACGTAAGGCGTCGCCGTGGTGATGGCGAACGGCGTTGTCGATTGGTTGGTGGCGTCAGGCTGCGATCTGAAGCTGGTGAGGCACTCCTGTTATGTTGTCCGAAAGCATTTCTGTGTGCTGAGCCTGTGGTTCGGACAGCGCCAAAGTCAGTTTGCCAGTGGTTGTCATAGACGTCGCGATCGAAATTAGCCCAATCTGGTGGTGCACCGTATCTTGACTGTCGGCGTCTGCGACAAAATCGGGAGATGTGACCCGTGGCACCACATCTATAACAAACCGGCGATGTGCGACTTGGGTTGTAGGCCTCGCGGTCAAACGTGGGTTGTTGCGTATAGTAGTGAGCACGACTTTCACATTGCCGGCGCGTGGTGACGGGTCCGTAAGAGCGCTCGTCGTGCGTCACTTCGTCGGGAAAATTAGATCGATGCTGCGGCCGCTGATCGGCAGGATAGCTTAGAGCTTCTGGCATGACAGACAGCGTGGATACAGCGGACGCAGGTTCATGGGATTGGTTGGGACGACCAAGCTGTTCGACACCCGCTGCTCCTTTAGTGTGTCGCTCGAGTTCTTCGCGGACTATCTGCCGTATAGTGGTCGCAAGGTCGAACTGATAGCCGGAGCTGTCGTCAACGCTTGCAACAGTGGTAACGTTAGGTAACCTTCCGAACTTTGGCGTGATACGGCGCAGCTTCAAAGTTTTAAACGTTCGGCACTGCCTGATGAGGTCGTCGACTGAGCTAAGACACTCTTTTCCAATGAGGTAGCTATAGACGTCTTCAGCAATCCCTTTGAGAAGGTGCCCAACTTTATCTTCTTCAGACATAAGGGGGTTCACCGTCCTACAGAGCTTCAAGACCGCCTCTATATAGGTCGTACAGGTCTCACCTGGGACTTGCGCGCGTTGAAGCAACGTCTGCTCCGCCCGTTTCCTCTTCGCGGTGGAATCTCCGAAGCATTCTGTGATGTCGGCAACAAAGCGGTCCCACGTCGTTAGTGTATCCTCATGGTTCTCGAACCACAGAAGTGCGGTATCCGTGAGAAAAAGAACGACGTTCTCCAACTGAGCGGACAGGTTCCATCCATTGTACTTGCTCACACGCTTGTAATGTGTGAGCCACTGTTCTACGTCCTCACCAGATTTACCCGAAAAAGAGCGTCGCTCCATCGTGTGCCTCCAGACGCCAGTAGACCGCGCCGGAGAGGACAGGGGTGACGGGTCGTTGTCGTTTTGAGACATCTCCAGCGGCGGCAGTTGAGCGAGGCGTCGGCTTCGTCGTAGGATTCCCGGTAGCAGCTCCGTCTTCGTGGTCAGCGTACCCAGCACCTCCACCACAAAACTGTTACGGTTGAAAGGTCGAGCGAAGGTTTATTTACAGGAGAGCGCGGAGCGCTAGGTAGCTGGTACAGCCGAGGCAAGATGGCGTCCAACCGCTAGACAAGATATCGTCCTCGTCGTCTTCCACCCTTGCCTGGCTCATACCTTGACTGCCCGTCTGATACCGTAGCAATATGGAGCTCTTATGAAAAGCTAGCTAAGCATTTCCAGCCACTGCATATCTTGTGGAGAAGAAAGCTCTAAGGAGGACTCAACAGCATTTCACTAGGTAATCATTAAGTGAACGCAGTCATATCGTTGAAGGTTGTGCAAAAACCTCCTCAGCCTGTTCTTTAACACAAGCAAACATAGAATACTGGATCAAGAAGCTTACGTATTTAATGGAAAGCACTATAATTTTCTTTTCGTGCAACATGGGCGATGTCAACGTCTCGTAGGTCAAAGGAACACGGGAGACCTGAGCAATTTGCAAGTCCATCTCATCAGCTATGTCCTTGAAAGTGATTGAGGGGCTCTCCTATTCGCTCATTCATCTGGCTTTGAGCTTGAGTTTGCACTTCAGTTAGGCCCCTATTTCCCTGCCTTAAAGCAGTGCAGTCCTCCTTTGTCCTCTACACCTGAGCAGTCAAAGTTTGTAGTTAGGCTAGAGCATTATTAAAATCATCATCAATGTTACAGGAGTATGATCCGATGAACTGTCTGTATTTAGGTGTGTGTTTTGCACATGGAATCCTTAATGGCTTGTAAAATGTTGGTAGAATTAAGCATGGTGTAAAAAAATGATGACATGCAAACACCCAGTTGGTGGTGGCAAATAACAGACATAGATGTAAACACCTAGACACGGGTGCTTTCACCTGTGAAGCATAAATCAACAGCATGGGCAATGGTTAGTTGCTTGTACAGCGTGACACTTCCAAATGGATGACAGGTCGGCTGAGGTGATCCTTATGTAGCTTCCGGAGCAGGTGATGTAACCACAGTACTTGTGGTCAGCTGCTCTTGTAGGTGCAGATGGCACAATGCGTTTGCGCACACGTCTTTGGCAGTAGATTCCTGTTGTAGTATCAGCAGCCCTATGAAGTACAAATCGATACCACAAGAAAAAGTTAGTTGATACCCTAACTCTCCCATTAATTGCACTTGTTTAGTAACAGTTCTCAAAGATGATCAATTGTAAACAACAAATTATTCTTGAATTTTTGTCAACAGTCATGCTTGTAACAGATATTTTAGCTCTAAATGCGGTGCTGTTGGCTGCTATCTGCATTTAATTTGCCGTGGAAACAAGCGAAAGTGACACATGTATATATTCATGATTTACACTAACTTCCACAAATGCAGAGTGAAAATAACATATACACAATGAAAATGGGAGTGGTATGTTATAGACATTGGCCATTCAAATCAAAACAACACTGCCATCACAATCTTATTCTTAGAGACTGCATCTGACAAGCAGCAAGTACGATCGACGAATCCTACCACATGCGCGTGTTTTCTTGCCTCGAGTAGCTCACATGTACGCCATCCTTACGTAGTTTTCCCCAGAAGTGGAAGGCATGCCTTCTTTATCTGCTTTTCAATTTCTCTGCAATACCTTGCTATGCGGTAGTATTCATCTACTGAGATCCCGGCAAGTGGAAATCCGTGAGGAGCGATTGTTGCCGCTATAGCTCACGATCAGAATCGATCTTCGTAGTAAAACGGCAGCATGGATAGCCACACGCTATCTGATATGCGTAGAAGCCTAGCATCTCTGACTGTTACATGCGACATAAATTGTACAGGTCAAAGCTAAAAGTAAGAGATCATACTTGCATGTTTTGGAATGTGGCACACTTGCAAGAACTTCACTCTTGAAGCCTGTGAAGTCGTTACGGGTGACAGATTCACGTACTACATCGCCGAACGTCGCACGACTGGAATCACCGTAAAGACGTAGACAGACAGATGCGCCGGCGACTCACCGCGTTCAACATCACACGCCAAAACGCTGATCACACCGGTCGGCGTGCGTACGGTGGCCTTCGGTGCCGGCGACGATCGACATCGGAGAACTCTAGAGCGGCAGAGGCACGGAACACTTTTACAGAAGATTCCCCGTGGCTCTCGTCATGAAAAAATCCCTATGCAACCCTGTCCCTAGGTTTGGGGTCACATGACCTGGTGACGTCACGGATCAACGGCCTTCATTTAGAAGCTTCGAAGCAATCCTCTGTTTCCTCCTCGCAGATCGCGCATGCGCAGAAGCTTCGGAGCCCTCAGGGGCGAAGCTCAAGTCGGTTAGTGGGCCATCTGTGACGTTTCACTTCTGTAAGTTGATATCGTGACGTCACAGAGAGACACGGGCGCGCCGCGCTATGGCCTCCGAGATCGGCTGCCGCAGCTGATCGTGGAGGCCACGCCAAAAGCCATATTTTTTTGCTTCCTCTCCGTGTTGGTCGCTCAAGCGTACATTGTACACACACTATGATGCAAAGCGGGTGCGGCGAGCATACGAATTCAGCAACTGGTCTGGCGCTCGCACTCTCCGCAACGTCACCGAATCTTGAGCTCACGCGATCAGTGCCTGCGCTCACTTCCGACAGCCGCCGCGCTAGCCCCGCGGCGCTAGTTTCTTGCAGTTTTTGGCGCGCGTTTCGAAGCTTCATTAAAACTGAACAAAATTAACGATGCTGTGACTAATTAGACTTCACGCTGGAGAATCTGCCACTCCATGCCGTGATTACAACACACTGTTCTACTCATTAGAACATAAAAGTCCCCAACAAAAAAATGGCTGTCATGGGCCCTTTAAATATAACCTTCTTGCCGGTGATAGCGCACCAACTACGGCGAGCTACAGCAGCTTTTCTTTTAATAAATAAGTCTAGAGGTTTTTTTATTCTATTCCTGAAATGCCGAATCGGAATATTTTTAATAACAATAATAATCTTGACCATCTGGTGCTCGTTAAAGCGCACCGAAGAACCTGTGGTGGTGCTTCATATTGAAATACTTTTAAGTCACGGTGGTAAGTTTTCTTGAACTTAGCGCTGCATCCGATTCACCATGTCCAGCGAGTCCTTGGAGAAAGCTACCGTATTGGCGTCACTGGACGAGACGTACACCGATTCAGAGGACGAGCTGGAGCCCCGAAGAGACGCAGCCGACGCAGCTGCAAAACGCAAAGAGCCGGTCATCAGGGAGACCACGATGTCGCCAAGTGGAAGGCCTCTAGTCTCGTACCACGCCAACGACGGTGAAGAGGACACGGAAGATGAGGCCGACGGCAGCAGCTCGGTGAGGCCAGAGTCCCCAGTTTCCTTTCATCGCACCCTCCAGAGCCTTGGGCCTAACATAGTCGTGCAGTTGCCACCCGAACCGCGAGATCGCTGTGCTCCGGCACTCCAGGAGAAGATCACGCGCCTCTACGAGCGAAAGCTTCGCGACCGCTGCGACATGAACGCGTCGATCCAAATGCGAAAGGACTTTCGAAACCCGAGCATTTATGAGAAGCTCGTTGCGTACTGCGAAATCGATGAGCTGGGCACAAACTACCCTCCAGAAATGTTCAACCCGCAACAATGGGGACCGGAATCGTACTACGAGGAGCTCTCACGGCGACAGAAGAAAGAGATGGACAAGCGTGACAAGAAGGCCAAGGTGGAGGTGGATTTATTCACGGTAACTGTCAAGAAATCGCGCAAGAGCAAATGGGACATCAGCACCCCGCAACCCTTGCCTAAGATTTGCCGGCATTGCTGCGCCTTCCGCCAAGCCTGCCGTTATCTCGGCCTTCGGCGCACTGTCCAAGAACTCGGCCTCATCCAAGCACTGACCGATTCCAGCACTTTACCACACGGGGCGATACAACAAGCTGTCGCTGTCCGTGGAAACATTTGAAAGCTATTAGATGGGGTGGCACATCTGTTAGTGGGGAATTCTACATAGTGCAGCTGATTGAAAACACCATTGAACATTTGCCAGGGTGTCCACGCAGTATGTGAACATGATGCCTGTGAAATCTGGCAGTGCATTTGTTTTAAACCCTGTGCCTGCATTCCTGCTAGCCAAACACAGAAACACCACTATAGTTCCTAACCAGTTCCGTTTTACCCAGTCAGCAATTTAGCTCACAACTTCCTTTGAGCTTATATTTTTTTCAGCATGGTCAAGTAATTAAAGTACACTGCTTTCACTGGCAGAGTTCAGCAAAGCATAAGAATTGGAGAGTGTCCTAAGGGCTTAGGTTTGACAGTCACAGGACGGCCATCAAAGTATCACGAGCATTTCATTACACCACTTAATTAGTCGGCAGAGTAGTCTGTTGCACCTTCAACACAGATTGGGAGCTGCAGTGTGCACCACAAAAATGTTTCAACAAGATCTGGTCAGTTCGAGTGGACTCGTCGCACATGGTTATGTGGCCAAGTTTATCTTTGGCAGTGATTATTTGAAGAGTGAAAATCGCATGTGTTACAGCTTCAGTGTAGTTGGTCATGTTTCAAACAGCTGGCAGCTGCAGCCATGTCGAGTGGCTTAAGAGGTTCCACTGCATTGAAAAACCAGTTCTCTATTTGTAAACATTGCCTCCCAGAAGTGCGGTGCCAAAACCTACATCTGTCTCTCACAATGCCGCTGTTGAGGTGTACACATGCAGAATGTGTGCTAGCTTTGTCTTCTTTGGGTCTTGCTCTCAACCCCCATATAAGAAATTAGGTGTGTTTCTTAATAGTTCTGGGAATCCATTTTAATTTGCTGCAATTTTACAAAACTTGTTTAAAGTTATCTTTAAAAGTATATTAGTTATTGCATTATAAAATTCTAATGTGGCACATAAGCTAGGAGAGAATGCTTCATATTAGTTTTTTAGTTTACATATTCTCGAACAGTTCAATCATCTTGAATGGGTGCAGCCACTTTTATGCTTTTTGGAACCCAATCATACCAATAAAAGTGAGGCAGACACCAACAAGTTCTTGCATGTTTTTCCAAAGGAGGAAAATATGGCACACACATAAATCACTGGGGAGTGTGAAAGATGATGGCACAGAGATGTTTTAACAGCTTTGGCATTCAAAACACTGAATCTAATTATGGCAGTTTTGTGGCACACACATGCTGAGCACTCAACAATATGTGTGCTCTTTGTCCTTGCAAGAAATGCCATGATCCAAAAAAGAAAGATTATGAAAGCAGTCATAAAAATAATCAAGGTTATTTGTAACTCCCATATTGCCTTGCTTTACTGAAAAGGTTACTTAGCACCATAGCGGAAACTTACCATTTGTGCACAATGGCGTTCTGAATTAGGTAATTTGTGTGTACTTGCTTGAATACGTTTCTGTGGCAATAAAGTGCATACAGTAGAGCAACTGTAACATAAATGTAACACAATTCTAGTGCCAGACCTTTATTACAAATAGTCCCAGAAACTCATTTATAATTAATTAAATGATGGTACATAATGTTCACGTAGCCATAAACGCTGAGTGAAAATGGGCCAAAATGACAGCGTTTGGTTCACAGCATGTTAATGAACTGCATTCGTGATTTGAGCAGCCATAAGTTGTTCTTTAAGGCATTCATGATGTGGTGGATGCTAGCAAAGCTGTTGAATTGGATGGCAGTCATATGGAACATGCAGTTGTTGCACCGTTAGCACACAGAGAAACATCATCACCAAGCTGTCCTTGCTTCTCTTTGCATAGAAAGAAATGGCCCATTATTATGTGTTTTGTTTCAGTCAGGGATTGCGCTGTCTTGTGGCAGTATTGGGGCACAAGAACTGCAGGACAATAAAGTGCTTTCAGTGTTTGCTTGTTTACACTTGCTAGTACCCTAAATTTCACTTGTGTCGCACATTTTAGAATTGGAAAGAAGTACTTAAATGTACTACTACATACTGAGGTTAACTAATCTCCAGAATGGGGGCTATGCTTCTGACAGTAGTTGATGCCAGGCATACACCGTCCGGATGGATAACCAATTAGGCACTTGTAGTCAGCAGACCTCCTATGGAAAAATGATTGATCAGGTGTGCTGTTTGAGAAGTAATATGCACACAAAATTGGAACTGAGTTACGACGCAGAACTTGAGCTAAAGCTGAACTTGCCTACCAAGCAAACTGGCTGCCAGCATGGTCACAGGCCGAGCTGAAAAGAATTGTCCAAAAAGAACTTAAATTCCAAGCAGAGAACCTTTTCTATGATGCATATGTGTTGTTTATTAACGGTTGCTGTTATTTTCTCGTATGCTGTCATGTTTGGTATAATTGTGAGAAATGCAGCAAAATAATAGTGAAAACAGAGAACTTCATTGAAATATACTAAAATTTAAAATGAATGCAAGAAACTATTAGGAAGAGACAAGTGGTGTAGGTCTTTGTTCCTAGTGATGTCCAGCATAAAGCACTTGCTCTGAGCTGCAGCCTTCTCTACTGGAATCGTTGCTGGGCAGCATTGGTACTGTGTCCTTCTCTTCTTTCATGTGTTCGTCAATGTCTGGAATGCCCCAAGGGAAAGTGCCTCCCATGACCACGAAGACAATTTGGGGATGTGGTGCATTTAACATGAGTTGAGATGAGTTGAGTTGACACACGTTTAAAAAGAAAGAAAAGGAGGTTGGTGAAGCAGGTGGGTGGGGCCCCTAGTCCAGGGCTCCACTGGCCTCAGCAGCCTGCCGTGCCTGGTCAAGGAGTGCCACTTGGGCCTCCTTTTCCTCGCTGGCAAGCCAAGCCTCCCACAGCTCCGTTCGAAATTTTGCGCCGCAATATGAGGCATATTAATTTTAGATGGCCTGAGCTCGCATTCCCACGTGATTTGAGCGAGAGTTGGCTGTCCTCCACACCACGGGCAAGTGGCGGCATATGCGGTTGGGTGGATGGCATGTTTTAAACGCAGGTGCGGGTATGTGTTTGTCTGCAGAAGGCACCATTCGTGCGCTTCCTTTACATTTAGCCACGGGTGTGGTGTTGAATAGCGCCGTCGTTGTCGACGCTGGTGTTCTAAGATATCCCTGGGAGTGTGGGGCACCTGGGGTTGCAGACGAGTGTCTAGACGAGGAACAGTTGCTCGGTGTGTAAGAGCTCGAGCTGCACCATCCGCTCTGTCGTTACCCGTCGCTTTGATGTGTGCCCGGCACCATATAATGCTGTGATCCTGGTCTAATGTTGCACCTAGCAGGTGGGCGACATGCAGGAACACGGCCGCTAGTAAAATAGCGACACGCTATTTGGGAGTCTGTGAGGATATAAGATCCTTGCCTCAGTGATTCTTTGGTCTTGATGGCTAGAGCTACTGCTAGGGCTTCCGCTGTGTTTGCTGAGTTAGTCCTAGCTAAGGCACAGGTGAATAAGCCTGGCCTAGAGACCGAGCCAACAGCAGCTAGCGAGAACCCATGCATGCCGCAGCGGGCTGCGTCTGTGTAAAGCGTGTCCGGGTCCGTTCCGTACTGTTTGGCGAGTTTTCTGGCTCTGGCGTCGCGACGAGCTCGGTGGTACACTGGACTCATGTTTTTCGGTAGAGGAGCGATATGAATTTGGGCACGGACCTGAGCAGAAAGGGGCACAAGTTCCTCATCACTGTATTGTGGTCAGTACAGGATACCCTAGGCCACGTAGGACTTCCCTACCAACGCTAACATGAAACTTTTGCAAAGTCACCTCATGTCTACAATGTCCCATGTCTGCTGTACATTCCTGGACAGGATACTTGTTCCACCGTTAAAAAATCTTTTAAAGAAGCCTTCATCGTAAGCGTTCTTTTTACACTATCTACGTACTGTCGATGCAGCCAGTTCCTGTGTTCCCAGTGTACTGAGCCTCGGTAAGTGTTGGTGTTTAGCTCAGTAGACAAAACACTTGGCTTTCAAGCACAGGGCTGCAAACTCATTACTGTCAATGTTATTTACTTTAGAATTTGCTTATGTTTTATACATTCATTTTCTGTAGCAATTATCCTTATGTTACAGCCAGATGGACAGATTTGCTTGCTGGATAGGCATTGGCAATGCTTACATATTTAGGGTGTTCATTTCAAACATACATTTTTATAAAAACTAACTCTTGTATCTACTCACTGATATTTCTAGAGATTCATTCACTGAAAAGCAAGCATGTTAGACAAAAATAAACAATGGGATATAGAACTTTTGGCTAGAAGCAAAGCTGAGAATATCTGGGAAGAACTTATTTTAAGTGTACCTTGTTTATTAAGGTGTCACTGTTATGTGCATTAATGTTTACTGCATTGCTATAGCTATCCTTAAAAAATGCAAAGAATATAGTATGTACCTTGTTTAGTAGGCATCAGTCTTATGTGCATTAATTCTTGCTGCATTGCTATAGTTATCTTTGGAAAATGTGAAAAATAGTTCTATAGACTGTTTTTGCACCAGATCATGTTAAGAGAGGGCAAAAGAAATAAAGGGATGGCAGCAAAGTAAAACTGTTGGATTACCTGGAGTAAGACACACTTTGGTGGCGTGCTAAAATTATTTTTGGAACAGGATGGTTTCTCAAAACACTTTACATTTAACACCCATGTTGCTCAGTAGTCTAGTCATAAAGAACATTGTTCTCAATGACTACATTGTAATATGTAGATGACAGCTTTAGCTGCATCTATGCATTTCAGAAAAACATTTTTTTGTATTCAGGAATTCACAGAATAACCAAACATATTTCCACACAAGTGAAACTTTGTATGTCTTTGCTGTTATTTCTGGCCATAGAGAGCACATATACCTTCGATAAAAACTTGATTTGTATGACAATTAGTTTCTTGAACTACCAGAACTGAAAAACTTGAACATATGCAACCTCTCCGAGGCCATGGTACTTAACTTTCTAAAGACTGAATTCTGCACTGCACTGTATAACAAGCAGGTAACACATCACATTCAGTGTGTAAGAAAATTTGTATTTAAATTTTTCAATGTGACCCTTGAATCATAAAACACTGTGCCAGCTACGAGTGGAAATGAAGTCGTCTGACACACCCCGAAATCAATGTCTCAGGTAACAGAAACTGATCTTGACTCCAAGACCGGCCTTTCGTAGATTGTGAAAACAGAAGGAAATGCAAGAGCAAGAAAACGTCATGGCCATCTTGCAGCACTTTGTTGCTTTGTAGGCATCTTGGTGGCCTGCAGCAGAATGATACTGCTTGAGGGAAGGTGTATCAGTCACAGTCCAACAGTGATGCCCCTTATAATAATATTGACGGCACTTTACAAGCCAAAGCTATGATACAATTATAAAATGAAACACAGAGTGGATGGCTCCAAAGTAACTTTGATGACCTGGTGTTCTTTGATGTGCACCTAAATATAAGTGCACATAGGTGTCCCTTTGCAGTTTGCCCCCATCACCATCCTGGGTGGGTTTCCATCCCGTGAACTCGAGCTTAGCTAACTACTACCGTAGCCGCTAACTACCATGGTGGGTGCAGGTGCGTCCAGTGTGGCATCAGTTTCAGATCAGATGACACGTTATTCGCTTCCTGATGTCACACAGTGCATGCAAAATGGTAATCGCCGTCCTTGGGAGCAGTTTAGAGGCGGCACTCTCAAAGTGAGATTTCACGTTAAATGGTGTGCTCGAAGACCAGCTTTTTGTGCGACTAGCTTTGTACTGTCAGTTAAGATAACAAACGGAGTTTCTTTGAGTCATCACTCAACCTTGGAATGCACTATAAATTTGGTCCTACTTGCACACCTCAATGTTATGCAGGAATCGCCCTCACTGTCAAGCATAACAATTGATTTATGGGGTTTAACGTCCCAAAACCAGCTCTGATTATGAGAGACGCCGTAGTGGTCTCCGGAAATTTCGACCCCCTGGGGTTCTTTAACGTGCACTGACATCGCACAGCACACGAGCCTCAACATTTCGCCTCCATCGAAATGCAGCCGCCGCGGCCGGGATCCGATCTCGCGACCTTCGGATCTGCAGCCGAGTGCCATAACCACTAGACCACCATTGGCGGGGCAAGCATAACAATACCTCCACGTGGTTGCCATACTGCTGGCTCCTGATATTGCTAATGAGTCAGAGTATTCTGAACTTTAGGCAGCATGTGCATGAAACACTCCTTGAAGCTTTCTGGTTGCACTACAGTCATTCATGAGTTACAGTTATCACTTGATTTCTGGGTTTTTTAACTTCCCAAAACCAGCTGTGATTATGGGAGACATCGCAGTCAAAGACTTCGGAAATTTCGACCATCTGGGGTTCTTTAACGTGCACTGTCATCGCACAGTACACATCGAAATGCAGCTCCTGCGACCAGGATTCAATCCTGTGACCTTCGGATCAGCAGCTGAGTGCCATAGCCACTAGACCACCGTGGCAGGGCACAGTTATTACTTGTACATCTTGTGAATGCTCCTTCAGTGACCCATGCAGTCAAGTCCCTTAGGCAAGTGACCCTGCGCAAGGGCACGGCTTTCCTTGTCCTGGACAAGGTGTGTAAGGACAGGGTTCTGCAAACAGTGAACAGCTTGTACTATAAACTTTTCCTTATGACTGCAACCTTGTAACAGCCGAAGAATTGTACAGGTGATTTGACAGCCTAAAACACACTTGGACATCCATTGTATTGTGATCGTATTGTGGCAGTGAATTCAGATACAGAATTCCCTGGGTCTTGCTTGGAAAGAATGCAGACAATGCTGATGGCTACTCCGATTGCGGTGCATTAAGCCTGTGCCGCGGCGCTAACTTAGATTCTGTCATTCTTTAGAACCATGTTAGCTAAGCAGGTTGCACAGACACATCTGGACACAGCAGCTATCCCAAGTCAGTATATTTCCCGTGATGGGGGTTCTGGGAAGCAGAGGTGGCAGTGGCCGCTCTGCGACTGATGGCATAAAGTGCATCCAAGGAATGGCACTCAACTACCAGAACTGGAAAAACTTGAACATATGCAACCTGTCCGAGTTAAAGAGGCCCTGCTAGTGCAGGGAGAACAATTTTATGGGCTGGGGGGAGCTATACTCTTATGTGCCTTAAAGCTGAGGCACTCTGATTATGTAGCGAGCGCCCTCACAGTTGCCTCCCCCTCCCCACCCCCCACTTTCTTTCACCCCTTTAAGCTCTATAAAAAACAAGAAAAGAAACGACATGACCGGCCACCTGCACCCTTCTACTCAAGCGCCTGCGTGTATGCCCTGACAGATGAACACGGCTCAGAGACATTGCTTGAGACTGTGCTTTCTTGTGCACCGGCACTGAGCAGATGATCACAACAGGTGCATAAAGGATCATGATTTCTTTTATCGCCGCAACGACCGTGTGTGGTTGGGTCCAGCCGTGCTCCCGTGTTCTCTGGTACTCAATGGCACCCTACGGGTGTCACCACCTGCCGTCGTAGCTTAGCGGCTAAGGTGTAAGCTCGAGTTCGTGGGACCGAATCCCAGCTATGGCGGCTGCATTTCCTTGGGGGCAAAATTCAAGGAGGGATTCTGACTTCATTGGCCGCGGTGGTGCAAACTTGGGTGGTGTTCCTCGCAGAGCAAGGTCTTCACGCTCAGTAGACGTTGAAGCGCCTCCGCTTCTCGTGACGCATTGCCGTCACTCATCAGCATGGAGTTTTTCCTTCCTCCATGCTCATCAGCAATACACGGCAGTCTGCTTGGCTCTTCCACACTGTTCCCATTAACCACCAAAAACTTATAGTATGATCGTAGGACAACAAACCGTTGTTACGTACCAAACCAATGCCTGAACAAACAAACATTTAAGAAAGGCTCGTGGAAAAGCGGATGATTGGTAGAGGCATCCTCTTTGAATTGGGGTAACGGCTAGTGCCTCCACAGACTCTGTTAAGGGGCGCCCACACTTCCGGCAAAGCAGCTTTCCATTCGCCGTTCTGAACTCGCCGGTCGACGGCGATCTTAAAACGGCAAGATTTCCTCACCGGAGAATTTGGTGCAGAGACCCAAATTGTCCGGCATCCGGCGGCAATGTGACCAATCAGCGACGGAGGATTGGTTGCTATGGCCACACTCGCGAGCCGCCGAGACGACTTCATCAGCTTGGCAGCGCTTTCCGCGCACACACACACACGCACACACACACACACACACACACACACACACACATATATATATATATATATATATATATATATATACAGGCCGGCTCGCCAACGTGCCATTGTTTCTCGAAGGCACGGCGCTCGTGTGGTTTGAAAATCACGAACAAGCTATAACCACCTGGCAAGACTTCGAAAATGAGATAAAGAGCTGTTTTGGAGATCCGTCTCTGAAGAAGAAGCGCGCTGAGCAGACTTTGATGCAGCGCGCCCAGGTGCCAGGCGAGACATGCACAACGTACATCGAGGAAATATTGAAATTGTGCAGATCTGTAGACCCTCGCATGAAAGAAGAAGACAAGGTCGGCCACCTTCTTAAAGGGATTGCCGAGGACGTCTACAACTTCCTGATTGGAAAAGACACCTTGGAGTCTGTCGCAGACGTGATCAAACACTGTCGCACGTTTGAGACTCTTAAAGCAAGGCGCATCACGCCCAAGTTCGGTAGACTCGCCAACGTCACCACCGTCGCCAGTGTTGAATGTGCTGACGTCAGCCCTGTAACATCCTGCGATCTTGCGGCGACCATCAGGCAAATAGTACGGGAAGAACTTGGTCGATGTGAAGCTGCCGCTGCGACAAGGGCGCGGGTGAGCGAAGCCTCTTTTCCCTACGACGCGACGTGTGCATCCGTTGATGCCAGGGGATACGGTCATGTGGGCGGGTCAAGATCCGCGGAGCGACCGATCTACGATTGGCATCGTCGTGATCGTCTGCAGGGTGCCTCCAACCAACCACATCCCATGGTGTCATCGTGGGAAGACCAATCCGAATATGTGGAGCAAAGTGAAAGGTTTGGTGATGTGCGTGATGCACCGCGGTGCTACCATTGCGGTGTCCGTGGGCATGTGGCTCGCTTCTGTTCTGAGCGTCGACTCGCACAATCACGGTATTATGAGCAACCGCCCGTGTCCCCTCGACGCAACAGCCGACGCGGTGGTGGTCGCTGGACACGGGACACGTACTTCGGGAGCGGCTTCCAGCAGAACTCCCGTAGTGACACGTCCATTGGCAACGGCTTTCGACAGACCACCCGCGGTGACTCGCCCTCCTCCGTACGAAGCCTGACGCCCCCAACTGCACGCCAGCGCCGTTCTCCATCCCCTAGTCGCCGTGCCTTTTCCCCACCGCCGGGAAACTAGGTGGTGCGGCCGATGGAGGTGAGGTCGCCGAACATTTTTCACTACACCGAAGCATGCCTCTACCAGTGTCTATGATGCAAAATAAGGTCCATGTGCTCGTAGATGGACGTCCTACGATGGCTTTAATAGACACTGGAGCAACTGTGTCAGTTATGAGTTTGAATTTTAAATCACGGTTAGGACACAAAGTTATGTTTTGCTGGGACAACTGTGCTACGTTTCGTGCAGTGAGCGGGGAGTCATTGTGTCCTATCGGGGTGTGTGTTGTGAGTGTCGCATTAGGTCACAGAGTGTTCAAAGTTGAATTTGCTGTTCTGACCAGTTCCACATACGACGTAATTTTGGGGATCGATTTTCTACAAGAGTGTGGCGCAACTGTAGATTGCGGCGCTGGTGAAATTCTGTTATCTACGTTTTGTGAGGGGTCTCCAAGCTGTCAAGGAACCCTCACTGTCATCGACGATGTCCTCTTGCCGCCCCAGTCGATGAAACGGCTGCCAGTTGATAGCTCTCTTGCAGTCACTGGCGCGTTTGATGTCCTCGTGGAGCCGGTCCCTCTCAACTGCGCTAAGAAAAATGTGTTCGTGCCCCGTTGCGTGCTTTCTATCACCGATGGGCTATCTTCACTATGGGTGCTAAATTGTGCTAATGAGCCTGTGGTGCTGGCCAATGGGATGCGACTCGCTCTTTTCGAACGGAAAGCGACTGACTGCTGTATTGCAGCCTTAGGCGACCAGTCAGTGAGTCATGTTCCTGTGACTCACCCTACGGAGGCGAAGTTCTTGAGCATGATCAACAAGTCCTTGTCGTCAGAAAAGCGCCAGGCCTTGGCTCACATCTTGGTCAAGCATGCCACCATCTTTGATTTTGCACAGAGCGATGAACCACATGGAGTACCAGAGTCACGTACCCGTCACGTGATCGACACAGGATCTGCGCATCCTATCCGGCAGAAACCATATCGAGTCTCATCCGCAGAGCGCAAAATTATTGCTGAACAGATCGAAGACATGCTTAAGAACGTCATTCAAGAGTCGTGCAGCCCTTGGGCTGCACCTGTGATACTTGTAAAAAAGAAAGACGGTTCTTGGAGATTCTGCGTGGATTATCGGCGCCTCAATTCCATCACCAAAAAAAACGTATACCCGCTTCCCAGGATTGATGACGTCATTGACTGCTTGCATTGTGCCTCGTATTTTTCCTCCGTGGATCTAAGGTCTGGTTACTGGCAAATTCCCATGCATTCAGATGACAAGGAGAAGACAGCCTTTGTCACCCCGGATGGCTTGTTTGAATTCAATGTAATGCCGTTTGGTCTATGTAACGCCCCAGCAACGTTTGAGCGCTTTATGGACACTATTCTGCGAGGACTGAAGTGGGAAATTTGTCTATGTTACCTTGACGACATCGTCATTTTTGGCCGCACATTTGAAGAGCACAATCGCCGTCTTGACATAGTACTTACAGCGCTTGAGCGAGCTTCACTCACCTTGAATTCTAAGAAGTGCCACTTTGGAAACCGTGAGACTCTGGTTCTCGGTCATCTTGTTGACAAAGACGGCATTCGTCCTGACCCCCAGAAGGTTGCTGCAGTTAGTAGCTTCAAACAACCACGGACACTACGAGAGCTACGAAGTTTTCTGGGCTTGTGCTCATATTTCCGCCGTTTCGTGCCTAAATTTGCCGACTTAGCTTACCCCCTGACGTGTCTACTCAACAAAGACGTGCCTTTCCAGTGGTCAGCAGATTGTGAGACATCGTTTTCACAGCTAAAGTTTCTCCTTACCTCTGGGCCCGTACTTCGCCACTATGATCCAGCTGCTCCCACTGAAGTACACACCGACGCCAGTGGTATAGGCCTCGGGGCTGTTTTGGTACAACGCCATGACGACCTAGAACACGTGGTTGCCTATGCCAGTCGCTGTCTGAGTAAGCCTGAACGCAACTACACTGTAACGGAGCAAGAATGCCTCGCGGTCGTGTTCGCCGTCCACAAGTTTCGTCCGTATCTGTATGGATGCCGATTCTCAATTGTCACCGACCATCATTCTTTATGCTGGCTCACCGGATTACGTGACCTATCCGGCCGTCTTGCTCGTTGGGCCCTACGATTGCAAGAATATGACTTTGAGATTTCTTACAAGAGTGGTCGCCGTCATGCCGATGCTGACTGTCTGTCAAGGTTTCCTCTACCGACGACCGACTGCGACGCAGACAATTTCGACGAATACTTGGCGGTTGTTGACCCTCCATTTCCCGACCTTGCCACTTTTCGCAGGGAGCAACGCAGCGACAGCAGCTTAGCTCATTACTTTCTATCGGAAGCGCATGGTCAATGTCGTTTCCTTGTAAAGGATGGCATTCTGTACAAGCGGAATTACTCTAGCAACGGCGCCCGCTTGCTTCTAGTTGTGCCAAGAACATTGCGACGTGACGTGCTCCAAGCAATGCACGACGACCCTACTTCTGGGCATATGGGTTTTGCCAGGACCTTTCAGCGCACACAGGAACGATTCTTCTGGCCGAAAATGCGCCAGAGTGTAACCGCGTACGTTGCCAGCTGCGAGCTATGCCAGCGCCACAAGCGTCCAACTAGCGGCCCTTCAGGACTTCTCCATCCCATCTCACCCCCTGCTTCACCGTTTGAAGTCGTCGGTATTGACCTGCTCGGCCCTTTCCCGCGATCAACGTCGGGCAACCGCTGGATTATAGTGTGCGTCGATCACCTAACCCGCTGTGCCGAAAGTGCGGCGATTCCTGCTGCAACAGCCGCTGAGGTCTCCCGCTACGTGCTGTCATCCATTATATTACGACACGGATCTCCTCGTGTCATTATCAGTGATCGTGGCCGGCAATTTGTTGCTGATGTGGTTGAAGAACTGCTGCGTCTTTCTATGTCCCGGTTTCGTCATGCCACCCCGTACCACCCGCAGACTAACGGTCTAACTGAACGCACCAACAGAACTCTCATTAACATGCTTTCAATGTATGTCGATTCAGCTCACAAAACTTGGGACACTGTTTTGCCTTTTATAACATTCGCCTACAATACTGCACGACATGAAACCACCGGATACAGCCCCTTCTATCTCCTATATGTACGAAAGCCCCGCACAGCTCTTGATTCGATTCTGCCATATTCTGAAACCGACGAGCCTTCACTGGCCGAAACGCTTTGCCGTGCAGAAGAGGCCCGACGCATCGCACGCCTTCGAACCTTCGCTTCTCAAGACCGCTCAAAGATCCGCTATGACAAGCGTCATCAGCCCGTGTCGTATGAGAAAGGCGACTTGGTGTGCCTATGGACACCACTTCGCAAGCGTGGCCTATACCAAAAGTTCCTGGCCCACTACACCGGCCCCTTCGTCGTCATCGCACGCCTCAGTGATGTCACTTACGTGATATCTCGACTCCTGTCTGCTGGCCGTCGCTCAAGCAAAACTGACGTCGTCCATGTCGCCCGCCTTAAACATTTCCACCATCAGGACACGACGTGACTCGCCCGGTGGGCATCGTCTGCCAGGGGGGAAATGCTACGGTACGCGGTGGATGCTTAGAAGTAGAGAAAGAAGACGCTAGCAAGCACTGTGGTCCCTTCGGTCCCTAGGCCTCTCTCATTGATCGTCATCCCCGAATAAACACATCTCACCATAACATATATATATATATATATATATTGTCCGTACCTGATCCCCGATGTCGCAAAAAATTTTCACATGAGTGTTTTAGAGACATTTGTACCCATTTTATTAGGATAAAAAGAGACCCAGATTACAAATAGATACACACGAAAACGAATACAGTTGATCAAGAATTTATTTACCAGTATGTGCATTGTAATTGCCCGCACCGCGATACTGTGCTTGGGGTGCTGGAAACAGTATTTGCTGTACATCATCATCATCATCAGCCTGTCTACGCCCACTGCAGGGCAAAGGTACAGTGGCTAGAATAGGAAAGTGTGATTACCGCCAAGCAGCGCGTATGGGAGACATTGACGCCACTTGGCGATGTTTCCGCAAGGTGGCGCGCGCTCCTGCATACACGTCAGGCCGCCGCGTGAAATGCACACTTGCATACTCATCTGCGTGCGTGGCGTGGGCTCCTGGTGTTTTTTTCTTTCTTTTCTTTGTGCAAATTTGTTGTTGCCTTGAGCAGTGACAGTGCGCCGAGAGTTGCTATTTTACATGTAGCTCCGAAAAGTGTAAATATAATGCACAAAAGAAGAAACAGTTGGATGCGGGCGCTGTACCCATCTGATCGTCTTTTTTTTTTGCTTTTTGTGTAAGCGCTGCACAAATCATATCATGGACGCAAACCAAACATATATCTCAGGTTTTCCTCCTAATAGGTATAGTAGTTGTTCCTTGTGCCGAAAAGAGAGGGAGTATTGCAACAATGTATGAAATATTTGAAGGGCAGAGAGACACGAGTGCAAAAGCAATATTGCGAGCTTCCTTTCAGCAAACAGTTCGTGTCACGCCATATCGACCATTACTATACATGACAGCGAAGCTGTGCGTCTTGATAATGGAGGCTGGGACTTTTGTTTGGTGTTGTGCCTGCCATATTTTATAGCCCCCCCCTCCCCAAAAATGACAGAAAAGTCCAGCCTCGCCACTGCCTGGCAAGGCTGGACGCCGAACTCACCATTCATTCCCCAGGCTGGTAAGATTATGGACATGTATTTTCAGGGGCAGGATATCGAGTTTTCGTTTATGTGTTTCGTTAGAAGCCTTCACCACAAAAAGTGCACAGGAATTTTAGCCTGCAAATATCTCCGAATAATCCTGATAGAAGTTTTAAAAAATCTTGCAAAGAGCAATGAGAAATGTAACAAAAATGAACCAAATGATTTTGGAAATGTAAAAGCTGAAACTCAAGATGTGCAGCACTTGGAGAGTGAGGTGACGCTGCTGGATGCAGTAATTTTGCATATGAAACGAAGAATTAGAAGGTTGAAAAATTGGCCGCTCTTCAGAGAAAGACCGGAAGCCTTAACGTCCCGGAAAAAAAAACTACTATGCATCTGTCGTAAGGAGAAAATTACCAAAATGCATGCTTTAAGATGGGTTTTCGAACCCGGATAGGAAAGGCCCTTTTTCTTGAATATGCTTTACCAACCATCCCTTCAAGAAATACTTCTAAGGCATCCTGTCTGTCGTTCGCCCGCCGTCCCGTGTCTAGCGCTGTTTGTTCCCGTTGTAATACTCCTATGTGTTCTTGAATATGCTCCATTATAAGAAAAGTTGTACGAGCATGTACTCAGAAAAGAAGTCCTTGATATTGTGAGTCATGTGCGGAATAAAAATATTTCTTATCCGTTTATAAAGAACGTAGCCAAATAAACAACTCAGGCAGATAAACATTTAAACAGACATATATACCGTTCTCACCAGATCGTATTTCGGCAGTTCCTTCTCAAGCGTCGGGACTTTTGATACCGGCACCACTACACCACTTCGGCTAAATGTCACAAATATCACTGCACCTGCGATTAAACGCCGTTATATAAAAAGAAGCACGACACCCGAAATAGTCTGCAAGAACAAAATTCACAACGGAAAAAAAAATCGCTTCACGAACGTCTTCAGTCGTATTGGAAGGGAAGGACCAAGCCTCAAGGGCTCGTTTCCACAAAAGAAAAAAGAAAGAATAAAACGGTATACATGTGCAAGTAGCAGAAAAACAGAAACAGAACGAACGCTGCGCTGTATAAGCACACGTCACCAAACTCGGCCTATGTGTTTTCTGCGCGGCGAGCAGACGATTTCGCACCGAGCGAACGTGTAAACGGGTTTCAGCGCCCCCTGGATTTCCCTTTCCCGCGCATCGCGGAGTGGCGTCAGTGCCGGCGGCGCGGTCTGCACACTTTTGCGGCGGAAACGCCACCACTACAGTGTGTTGCCCCGAGGACGAAGGCGGCCATGTGCGTGCGGTGTGCTCGTGCTTGAGCATAGCCTCCTCTATACTTGTGCCTGCCACGTGAGCCGAGCGCGACCGTCGGCGGGAGCCTTCTTTTCCTTGGGATTACGCCGCCGGATGCCGCATGGTGGCGCCAGCCACGTAGAGTCTGCCATAAGGGGCAGGGAACTGGGCTATGAATTTCCGTTTTTGCTATAGTATGATCGATTCGATTGAAGTAAATTTAAAAGGCATGAGGAAAATTTAAAGAGAGAGAAAAAAAAGTTCTTAAATCTTCTTACTAGCCTGGTGGCGCACATGTCACCGCGCCGTATAGGTGTTCTCTGGCCCCGTTACAAAGGGAACGCTCATAGGAACCATCCATCCCTTTGTATATTGAGGATCTGAAGAAAAAGTCAACTTCTCCACGTGGCTTCCTGACAACAGAAACTTATGAAGCTCTTCTCTTGACTACTTACTCAACGGCTGCATGTGTTCGTCACTTGCTTGTGACGGAAAAGTTTTCTTTCGTGCTTACGAGGAAATTCAGCACTGACCCAATAGAGGCACTTTTTGGCACACTACGAAGGTCACTTGGTTGTAATGACCAGTTGGATGTCCGCACTGCCATGTCTGGGTTAGAAAAGCTGCTGAAAACTGGAATTGCTGCAGCGTCAGAAAGCAGCAATGTGCTGCACAATGAGCGGCCTGAACTCCGCAAGGGTATCTTAGTGAATGCACCGGTAACATCTGGAAGCTCGGTTAAGCTGCCACCAGAAGCTGGCCTCGTACTCGAGCGGCTTAAAATCGCCAGAGTACCTGCAAGCTTGCCAACACTGCAGCTTTCAGCAACTGTGTATGTTGGTGGCTATATTGCCCGTGTCATCAGGGAACATGTGACTTGCGACAGCTGCTATTCTCTGATGTCGAAGCCACTGTCTTACCAGCCACTGCAGCAGCTGACGCGAAATCAAGACAGGGGTGGGCTACTATACCCTTCTGACCAGCTCGTCTATGTCTTGGACATTTTGCGCCTATTCGTGGAAAGTGCTCTCAAAAAGGCGCCAAAGCTGGAGAAGCCACTGAGAACACTTCAAGAAGCGGCTGTACCTGCCATTGTTGATTGTGGCCTCCTTAAAGGGACCCTGAAACGGTTTTGACGATTTTGTGCAAACATGGTGATCCGGTAGAGCGGGTCACTAGGACCATTACAGGACAGATTTTAGCGCTGTGCGTAAAGTGTGTAATTTACAATAAGGTTTTGAACACGCGTATCGCAAAAGGTCGCAGCGGCTCGCCAAAAAGCGTTTTCAAACGCCCCCGCCATCGAGCGATCGAATGGGAGGTTGCTGATTGGCCCCGACCCAAGTGACGTGCGCGTAATTTTCAAAACCTAGCTGCGAACAACGTGCTTCTACAACGTACTCCTTCGTTTCAGCCAACGGTATCATCGCGGCATCTGGCGGCGTCACACGAGTCGCCGGCGCTCTATTACAGAGGGCTAGCACTGCCGAGGCGGGCGACCTCAGTGAGGATATCGGGGCGCTATGTCACTACGGGAGGCTCGGCAGAGCGGCTGACGCGGGAGGCGCTGTCGTCGCTAGCGCGCACTCCGCAGCAGATCGAGTTGAGGAGGAACAGCAGTGGTAAGGAGGAAGGCGACAGAAATAAGCCCATAGCTGCCTTAGCGCATTGTGCTTCGCTTTATTTATGGTGTGAATGATTTCGCAATTGTGTTGCCTAATCAGTGACGCAATGTCAAAAAAACGTTTCAGGGACCCTTTAACTGCCCCCAAAATGACCGGCTGCACCACCAGGACCTGGTCCAGCTTATCTGTGTGAAGTTTATCAGGCCACTACTTGTCAACTATGCCTCTGCAGCCACTGACAGAATTGACATTTACAAGTCATTCGCGCAAAAGCCTCTGAGCAGAAAGTATGTTAAGCTTTAAAAGGCAGCTTTCATATATGTATGTTTTCAATTTTTTTGTGTCTGAGAATAAAATGCTTGCGTGCCCTTCAGGTGCCACTGAATTAGTTTCGTGAACCTGTGTTTTTTTACTACCAACTGGCACATTATTCCACTTAACATGTCTCGCTATCCTTTTCATTTTTTCCCCATGAATATATGCTGCGCTTCTGCTAGAAAAAATAGTATATACGTTACGAATTATATCCTAGGCTTCTCGTGCAATATAATAAAAGGGAACTGTGCTGTCTGCAACAGCACTTCCACTTCAGTTTGTGTTGACATTTAGCGCGGCCTCCCTCCGGCAATTATCATTTGTACGATCGTGGTAATCACAAATAAATGGAAACTGAATCCTGCGCGGTGCCCACCACAGGGTGTGTTCGTTTCCCAGTCGCACCAAGTCGTGTTCCACAAATATTACTCGTATGTCGTGTACCACTGTGAGCCTTTGGAGAATAGCTGTTTTTATAGTCAGAAGGCGCAAAACCAACGAATGCGGCGTAGCGGCGCGATAACGGCCGCTACAACCGCATTTTTGGGCCATCCGCTTCTCGGCGCTCGAACGGTCGCGGCGGGCCGGCGGCCTCGCCTCGCTACTCAACGTGAGTGGCGCCACCGCGAAAACGAGTGGCGACTCTCCGCAACTCCAGCGACGGCGCGCTCCTATTGTCCTCCTGACGACGTAGCAGGCACAGAAAGTATAGAGGAGGCTATGGCTTGAGCGACCGTGTCATGAACACTTCTCACTCCTCTTTTCTTCTTCTCTTTCATTCCCATACCCCTACCCCCAAGGCGCTTAGCCGTGCTCCCTTAAGGGCTGCAGAAATTAGCGCCTTTTTCCTTTCATTCAAAATCACTACTACTACACTTTCCTCTTCTAGCCACTGTAGCAAAGGCCTCTCCCATGGATCTCCAATTATCCCTGTCCTGTGCTAACTGGGCCCAATTTATCCCCGCAAACTTCCTGATCTCATCTGCCCACCTAACTTTCTGCCGCCCCCTGCTACGCTTGCCTTCTCTAGGAATCCACTCCGTTACCCTTAATAGAGAGTTTTAGTGCAGCTTAAGTTGCGCCCCGCTAAACGCTAAAATTTAGCGGGGTCAGACTGCGCATGCGTCCGCACGCTATTCCAGCTTTGCGTTTAGCGATCGCTCGCTATTTTCCGAATTTAGCGGAGACGCAAAACGCTCGCTAAGTTTGTTTAGCGCGAAGAACATGGCGGCTCCCTACAACCAGCCTACAACTGACGGCTGCCCGTTTCGCATCTATCGTGTCGTCTTGCTGCGTTGTGGGACTAGCTGATCCACAATAAATCGTGTTGCTGGTTTTCGCTTCGACAAGACAACAATCTTTTCGCTGTGGGTTCTAGTTTGACCACATTACACATGAACAACGAAAGCGAAACTCTGCCTCGTCACACTACAGCAACACTTGTGCAATTATTATTGCACGATGTTCTTTTTAATAAATCTTTTTGCGCTTGCGTTGCTTTTTAAGTTACTAACAACGGCCGACGGTTTTGACGCTTTCACTGTTCGCGTTTAGATGGCGCAGCGAAGGTTTGCGTGCCTTGCGTTTTGCGGCGCGTCGTCGTCTCGCGCTATACTAAAGAGCTATGGAACGCTATCGAATAGCACTCCGCAAAAATTTAGCGAGCGTGACTCGCAAGCGCTAACGCAAAAATTTTCCGCAATACTAAATCTACCTAATGACCAATTGCTGTACGTCACCAAGCAATTACGGAATTTAGAAGAGCAAGTAATCGCTGGCGTAAAATTAGCTTTGAAGACGATCGTACCACAAGAAGCGGCCACCCTTGTAGCGCCGGCAAAAAGAAAGCAAACTGTTCGCTCTAGCTCACAAGAGACAGCATGCTAGGAAACACAGCGCACTACTCGTGTGGCACATACCTTTCAGTGCGCAGTCGTGGCTCACACAGACCTACAATACGACACGAACACACTGAACACACAGACGCACGTGGTTTTGTTATTGCGATCAGCACTTTCCTGCATGCCGCTTGATAGCACCACTTACTGCAGGCGCACCGCTCTTTTTCAATCAAGTCGAGCAGCAGAACTAAACTTGGACGGTCCTCGATGTTTCGATATATCCAGCTTGGTCGCACTTGAACCATTCGGCGCCGTGCCCAAGGAATACGCCGATGTCGTAGTAGGAGGCAGCACACCAGGTGATTACATCCACCGTCGTTGCGACATATCCGTGTTCGTGCCGTCGTCAGGCGTCACTGCCCAGCGTCCTATACGCAGTTGCACGATTCGTCGCACAAAAAAATCAGCCCTGACGAAGTTTGCGGTGTCCATGCGTATACGACGCAAAGCGAGCGAAACCCGGGAAGGGGCGGAAAAGCTCGACGTTCCACAAGTCGCCGCAGATGGCGTAAAAATCAACCGCGGCGCTTTCCATGAAGTTGCGCGTAGAGTGGAACTACTAAACAAGTCTCATATTTTAGTTTGCAATTTTTTTGCTAGGGGCGCTCAGCAAGGTAATGCGGAGCTTGGTGGCCTGGCTACCGCCCCGTTATAAAGGGGACGCTCCTAATATCCATCCATCCATCCATCCATCGAGGGCTCCGTGATCGAGGGTAATCGCTGCAACAAAAGCGTGCGCACCACGAAAGTTCGCCTCGAAGTGTATGGTCGCCGTGCATACTGCCGTGGCTTTAAATGACTTTGGGTACCTTTGGATTAGATTGATACCTAAAGAAACCGCACAAGGAAACCACACGTATCTGTTTTTAGACAAAGTTATTATAATATTTATTCAACTTTGCAAAATAAATATTTCTTAGAAGCCTCAAGTGCATGTAATATTCATTTTATTAAAATATTATTTATTTTATTTGAGAAAAATACGATCCAAGCCTGTGAGACTCTAAACATATCCAAACCGCAGCCACGTCGCCGATCCAGTGGATTTCGCGCTGGCCGTGTTAGGGTGGCTAGAACCACGTGTTGCTCTTTGTCGTTTGCGTGCTTCAGATCAGTAAAATCGGCTCTGTAAAATCGGTGTAATAACCGGCAAAATATATTATTGCCCTGCCTGACTTCAGAAAAGCTAAAGAACTATGTCAGATCCCAAAAACATATTAACGGTCGAACGGCTTCAGCATTGGATTAGCAGAGCAGAGTACGTTGTCTCTGAGCGGTTGGAATTTAAACTAGACATTTGCGCATTAATTATATCCATGTGTTAACAACACGATCCTGCCGAATCACTTTCTTCTAAGCAACGAGTCTGCTTAATGCTTTAGGGACCATACGATGGAGGTAGTTGTTGCTACGCCGGCTGTATCGTGGTAGCGGAGATATGTTCTTTTTGACTGTAACCCGTTCACAGTGTTTTCATGAGCCCATCATAGTCACTGCTGGAGTACTACGCTCTAAATACTCTTGTGGTGGTTCTGACATTTGTGATTTTCGACGCAACAGATTGCCATAAATAATTTTGCATGACTCACATCTTTACTCCTAGGAACAAGTTACTAGTGCTGTACTTTTACACAGTATGGTCACCACAATGTAAGGTTGTGAATGAGTTACTGCCGGACATCGTGGCAGACGAAAACGTACCCTGTACAATGGTCTTCAAGGTAAGGGCTTTATTTCCGGAAGTTATAACGTATGTATGCTTATGTGCCCTAAGAGTGTGCGATGTGCGTGTACCAATTTGCCGTACATACTGTATTTGTGCTTAATTATAAGTCGATTTGTAGTCTCTGTTCTTTCATGCTTAACCTGACTGTGCATTTTCAAACTAATAATTTATTTGCAGATCGATGTCGACAAGGCCTATGATGTGGGCATGAAGTACAGCATAACTGCAGTGCCAACATTTATCATCCTTTTGGTAGGTTGAAATTAGAAGCAAATGCTGCCGAACCGAAATGTAGGCTGCACTGTGTTGCGGTTCACTGTCGCTTATTTCGCCGTCGTAGGTTGAATAGTAGAAGAGAAAATGAAGGTCAGAGTTCGATTTTTTTTAAATTTTGCGCCGAAACCTCAGCATCTGAATGCAAGCATGACTTTGTTGTGTATTTTGGCCATATGAGCTGAATTAGATTTCATGAAACTCTGTATGTTAATTCTCTGGCGACCTAAGAACACAGTGCATTTCATTTTTTTACTGGTTAATAATTATGTGCGTCTTAGTCGGCACCTTCAAAATCTATGACGTCATCGCTAGTAGGTGCGGAAACTTCAAGGCAGCGTCACCACAGTATTAGCTTTTTACATGTTTTCTCGTTTACCGAGCACATGCCACTTACCGAGCTCTTTGTATTGTGAAAGAGTGATTTACTCACGTGAGAAAATATAATCTTGCTCTTTAGCGTAACACTGGAAATACCGAGCTGTAGGTTGCAAGAAAACTTGTATGATATTATTGTAATACGGTGACCACGATGCAAGCAAAAGGTTGGCATTTTTGCTGAAAAGGTAAAGCATTGATAGTGATAGTAAAGCTTTGCATTGGGGGCATGAGCTTTCCAGACAGTGCTTTAGAGTGAATTCCACTGGTGGATCTGGAGCAAGTTCTTTTGCTCCACGGCTGAGAATTTGAATTCCATTGGTAGATTTGGAGCAGCGGGCTCTGCGACGGAGCGCTCCGCATTGATCTCTCTCATGGAGCCAGATTTCACCGGAACTCCGACGACACGTTGCCGTCTCTTCAGGAACAATCGGGTACATTCGTTGCATGCCGCGCTTTTTGAGGCGCTGTCTAGTAACCCTGTGGCATTGTGTCCTTGGCTACCAAATCCATCAAAACACGCTGAACAGCAGGAGCGTCACGTTGCAAAGCGCGTATTTAGAGAGACAGGTAGTGTAGTAGGCGCAGTGTCTAGAACCCCCACCGTGGTCCAATGCGATGTTGGCAGCATGTGTAACCGGATGCGTGCGACCAATTCCGCAGTAATGCCTGCTGGAGCGTGTTTATTTTTCACTGGTCATTAGGAATCTGGTTGCCCCGCGATGGATTTTTTTGCTCCTTCATGGAGTTGGCACACGTCTCCAGATCCGCCAGTGGAATTTGCCATTAGTCATTCATGGGAACTACATGTGTGCACCACAATTTCAGACACCGTTAAGAACGCTTTAGCACACTGTTTAGGGCTTGTAATATGACTGTACTGATGCAACTGTTCTGCCTGTAATGACCACCTGTTCCTGCACCATTGTAATTGCACCACTTTCAGATTGCAAGCAACAATATTGTTTTACAATTTTTGATTTGTAAGAAGACTTCATATGAATGGCTTATGCTGCAAATGAAATGTTTTTCTTACCGTCGTTTGTATGCTGCAATCGCAAAGACTTCTCAGGAATACCATAAGAACCTGCAGTTAAATTTCGTATTTGGGAATTGGTCTTCTTCGATGGTTCTGATGACCACAGTGACACGTTGAAGGGTGGAGTCTGGGCCAAGATGTCCTCACAGCAAAACACGCAGATTTATTTACACTGTACACTATTTACAAAACTTGGCCGGGGCGGCCAATACTGTCAGCAGACATCACAGCAGCACAACTGGGCTCAAACTACACCAAGCGGTTCATTCAGAGCCCTTAACGCTTGCACTCAAACGTGAACAAGCACCAAGCTTTCAAACCTCATCATAACTCATCAGAAGCAGCACCAAGATCGACCTCTGACCACCTTGCCGCATCTGCGACGCGAGTTAGCGCTAAGCTCTCCTCCTCTCTCTCTCTTCTCTGTTCTCTGTTAAATACACCTGATCGCCTCTGCGACCGCCTTCTGGGACCAACCCATATGCAGCACTTCACCAATAAAACCCCGGTGTTCACTCCACTCCATGAGAGCCTCACTCCATGAGAGCCTATGGTTATGCCTTCGCGTCCCAACACATCGACCCGCTCGCTGCACCGAGCTTCTCCGAAAAATAGAATCGGTCACTAATCCTGTGATGAGTTAGCAAATTCCGCAGTAGGCCCAAATTGCCACTCTATTTACCCGGCTTCAACAGGACTGCCAGACAGGTCTATTGTCAACAAAAGCACTTCCGTGCATTTCAATGGCGTGGTCATCTTCTCCGAACGGGCGACCCCTTGGTGACAAGTCGACCGTGCCGAAAGGTCAAAGGATTACTTTGACAGCGAGCCCCTGCTGTTCTTGTAAGCGAATCTCCCCCTTTTGTTCATTTCTTGGATGCCGCGATTCCTTTGAAAATGCTCTACAGTGCTGCAGTGGAGAGACCTGTCACCCATCATGTCCCCTCTGCTGTGTAGCTGAGTACGTCACAGCAATTACTGACTGCGGTCGTCGCGGGAACAAAGCCACCGCTCTTTTACTGCGTACTGAATGAATACGATGACGTTTCTACAGAAAAGCCATGCGCAAGGCCGCGGTCGCCTACACTTCCCCGTCGATCTACCCTCGAACATAACAGCTGCGTAATACAAGGACCCCAGCGTAATACGTTGTGGCGTTTGAAGGTAGCAGAAATGAGAAAATGTTTTGTTTTCATATGCTACAAATACGAGAAGAAAGCAAACTACAGCAGGGAAGAACTAAGTTAGAAAAGGCACAGTGATGACGCCTGCCCTCCAAGCACCCAATGAAAGCGCTTCATGTCAGAGGATTTTTCAGCTAAGTGAACATTGAAAGTTACAGTAATGAAAATTAATCCTTCGTCAGGTATGTCTGTGTGTCTATATTGTTAATATTGCGGTAAGACAATTACTTAGAGTTACATTTCACTACTGCATTCTAGCAGTAGAGTTATCACTACAGAATTTATTTAAAATTTTGTATCCAGTTGTCATCATTATGTATCTCTGTTGTGCCATGCTTCTTAGGGAAGCCATGTTTTGACATGTTCTTGTAATTTTTTTCAAATGCTTAGAGGAATGAATGTTTTAGATGTAGAATACATGCTGAATGAAGGTAATTTTGAAGTGAATTATTTGTTGTGGGCCATCATTGGGACACACCGTATGCCTTACTGGATCTTGGTTTAACTCATTGTGATTCATTTATTGGGGCGCCACTAAAACTTGATTCATTGTTATTCTTTAAAGTGGTCGTGAAAATTTCTCTGAAGATTTTGTACAAAGTGTGTATTCGAGGTCCTGAGCCTCCAATCAATAATATGCATTGTTCGGTTGCATCGTCTGGGTTGATTTAGAGCGATGAAAGTGCAGTTTTGGTTTCACCTGCACGTGTTCCCCTCAGCTCTGCAGTTAATGTCCCCTTAGTTGCCACCAGGCCTCCGAGATTGTCACGCTCTCAGAGGCCACAGGAAAATAAGCCATGCTGGAGCCTTGCTTCCGAATGGTGGCACGACATGGTTTCGAAGTATTTGCTTACATAACAGCTTTGAAGTAAATCTATTTTCAAGCAGACGCTAGCTAGTTCACTATACCTTTACACTTACAATATCTGAAGTTGACTTCATTGAAATGTCACCGAGTAGTACCCATGTGGACTGTAGTGTCGCTTAGTTATTTCAGAAGCAGAAGGACACTAGGATTTCAAATGGGCATTATTAAATGTACACTGAATATTTTGCTGAAATATTTCAGGTTCGGCTTGTCGAATGCATATTGAAGCAGTAAAAATTACAACAGGGCAGCTCCATGTTCTTTTCACAACCCCTTTACATCTCTGGACGACTGTGTTTCTACCAGCCGTGGTGTGTTCTAGTCAAGAATGCTTACTTCTAAAATTCTTTCTGTTCAGCCTGTAATTAAAAGAGCATTCCCCAGGTTTGCATTTTTTCAGTACTACTTCTGTAAACTAACAACTGTCAATGAGGACGGGCTTTGCTGCAATTCTGCTTTAAATTTTACATTGTAGGAAAGCTGCTTATAAGTATCTGCGACTCTCAAATATGCACTGATAATCTAGCAAAATAAAAATGGGTGATGGGTGCATGTCCAATGCATTACAATGTGGAAGTGGTTCAGGCTGATCGCTGTTTCTCTTGTTAATCTAGAATGGACAACCTGTTGACAGAGTAGAAGGCAAGAACCTAGTAGGAACTGGTGCGCAAGCTGAAGGCGTGGGAAGCTCATGGGGAGACGCCACCACCTGTGGCTCGTGAGGACCAGGTGAGTGAACTTACGAATTTCTAAAAAGCACCAATGTTAAAGAGGCCGTGGCACACTTGTCCATATATTCAGTATCTCTTGTACTGGCAGCAGAGTAGCCTGTATGCTTTGAAAAAAAAAATTGCCCACTTTAAGCTTCAACTCAAATTTTTGCTTTTAAATCATGCCTCGAAATCCCTCCAGCCAGCAGTGACCGTCATTATGACAAGGTTTTTGTGAGGTCTAGACTTGTAGAGCTACCACTGTGTTGTGTGCTTGAGAACCGCGTGTGCTGTTAGGGTGGATGCTCTGCTTTGCAAGTTCTCCATAAAAAAAAAGAAACCTGTGCACGATCACTTCCTTAAAAGTTGGTAACAGCTCCTGGATTCATTAGGCAGTGCGGTAGTACTCACATGATAGAAATAACGAAATCAGAAAGAGAGAGATGAAGAGGGATGGCAGGGAGGTCAACCAGATATTAGTCTCCGGTTTGGTACCCTGCACTGGGGAGAAAGGGGGAGGGGGGGTCAGAAAGACAAGCACAGAAAGTAAAACACAAACAAAGGACGTTCCAGTTAGAGGTGTTCACGAAGGCCGGTAGATCTCAAGAAGAGCAGTAGGGCTTGTGTGGCCTTCTTCTGCGACTTGATGTCTAGACTAGACGCTGGCGTAGAATTCCTTCTTCCAACAGTGGTCGGTTGTCCAGCCGCTTTAGTGCATAGTGAAGGGATTGCCTCTCTGCACTGCTCCGTGGGCAGTTGCATAAAATGTGCCCTATTGATTCTAAGTGACTGCAGTGGTCACAGGCTGAGGTGTCGGCCTTTCCTATGTGAAATGCATAGGCATTGGTGAATGCAAAGCCCAGCCACGGTCTGTACAGTAGAAGCTCGTTAATTGACCCCCGTTAATTCAGAAATTTGGATAATTTGTCATTCCCACACCCTCCCTTGAAAAATGTTCATAGCCCTATGGGAACATTTGCTAATTCGACGCAAAATTGCACGCTGCACTGGTTAGTTCGGACTGGAGGCAAGCCAAGATGGCAAAACTGAAACTGAAACTGCATCTCGGAGGCCGTAATATTTATCGCATTACATTTTCTTTGCCACACATGTGCAAACTTATGGTCTCAGAGATGGGCTCTGGCAGCAACGGTGTGCTGTCGATGGCGATGGCGGAGGCCAAAGAAAACTGCATTTTTTTCTTTGAAAACTTATAAAACTTATGAAAGGGGATGCCAGGTGGAGTTTTGGAGCACGCATCGTCCTGTTGTCAGCAGAGAATGGGTAACTAAAAAAAGAAACAATGCCTCAGACGGATAGCGTGCGGATCTGCAGGCGTCGGTTGTGCTTTTTTCCCCCTATTCTGTGCATTGCGACATATCGACGTATCGGAAGTGTCGGTGTGCGAGGTGGTGGTCGGGCTATAGTGGTGGTGGCATTCCGAGGCTTCAGAAAGGTCGGAACGCAGCCCAGAGCTCATAGCGCCAGAAGGAGAGGAGGATGATTTAGCGTTCCTTGGCCTGCTTCTCTCCGAAGTGGAGTTTGCAGATTACCGTATTTACTCGAATCTAACGCGCACTTTTTTTCCGATAAAACGGGTCCAAAAATTGCATGCGTGTTAGAATCGAGTGCGAACTAACGACACTGTTACCATGTCTCCGTCAGCATCAAAATGGCCGCCTCCTACGAGGTTCGGGCACTGTTAAACGGTCACCGGATAAAAAACGAACTAGCGGCGCGGCGGTCTTTAGCGCGCATAGTCTCTGTAGTTTCTATGTCGCCGCCGCGCCCCCGCTGGACGACACATATGATGCGTAGGCCGATGATACTCGTCACGCCGGCTTGGCTGTCTTGCGGCCAAAAAAAGTCGCTGCATCGCCGGTGCAATCTCCGCTGCACAGCTTTCGGTAGCGTTCACAGGTAACTGTAACGGGAGATCTTTCCCATCACCGCACGCAAAACGGCTCATCATCGCATTTGTCCCTCATATTTGTGCTGAGCCACCTGAGCCTCTCAGTCGTGCGCGCTGCATGATGTCCGCGATTGGAGACCACGCCCCTCTTATCTGTGCCAGCCTGTGCAGCACGCAAAGCAGCACGCGTGAGGGAACTGCGATAGCACGGAGGAATGCAGCACTGCGGCTGCGCCCGTCAACGTTTGGCAGTTTTATCGGGACGCAGGAGTTATGAATCGGAGTGCTGAACGTGTTCGAGACACCGCGGATCGAGTGAAGCGGGAAAGCCATAGCGCGGCTGTTCGAGGGACTGCGGGGGTTCAAAGTTGGTGGTTCGTTTATTATGCGAGTGCGTTCATTACGCGAGTACGGCATTGTTTTTATAAACGTGAGAAGGTTGATTACTAAGGACCCTTTTTTTTACGTGTCGCGAAAAATGGGAGCGCGTTACAATCGATGTTTAAATTTTTTTTGGTCGTGGGAAACGGGTGCGCGTTAGAATCCAGTAAATACGGTACGTTACAACTGATGATGACGTTGTCGCCGGTCACTTGAACGATGACGAGATCATCAGTGCTGCCCTCGGTGAGATGGATGAGGCGCCCGACGAAGACCTGGGCGATGAACTACGCCCGGTGCGTCGCACCACAAAAGAAGCCGCGGACGCTCTCGTCGTTCTAGAGGAGTTCTGTTACGATGTCCCAGGCAATACTCTTGTGCTAGAGGGTTTGTCACATGCCCGCAAACTAGTCGTTGCCGCCCAGCTGTCCACAAAAAAACAAACAAGCATCACGGACTACTTCTCAAAATAAAGGTATGTGATAAAGGAATTGAAAATGTGTGTTTTTGTTATGCATTTGTTAATTCGACATTCGGATAATTCGGACATTTTTTCACTCCCTTGAGATCCGAATTAACGAGGTTTTACTGTATAAAAGTGTGGCTTCTTGGCAAGTCTCGGGTGGGACAGCAAGGCGTAATGTCGGATCAAGAGAGTAAAGTTGGGAATGCGTGAAGTGTGTCACCCCACTGCAACATTAGTGCACTTGCAAACAAGCAGATGAAGCATCAAGCTATTTCTCGATACCCTTAGAGTTTGATATATCCGGGGTCGGGACTGTATATTGGGACCACAGCTTTGCTAGCTTGAGATTGAAAAAGTCACTGGACCCTCTGGGTATCTGTAAAGGAAACATAATTTGATTAACATATTTGATAGAAATTGAGGCTGCTGTTCTACTAGTTATAATTTCTTTACAGTTTGAAATGCTGTTGATTCATTAGCATGAATGGCAACCCTGGACACTATTTCAGATTGCAAGAGCTCATCAGTAAAGTGCCAGTCATGGTTTTCATGAAAGGGTCACCTGACACTCCTTAGTGTCGCTTCAGTTGAACTTTGGTGGAGTTCTTCAAGAAGCACGAGTATGTCAATTTGTATATTTCACTAATTGTCTTGCACAATATTCTTTTTACTTGTTTTGCTATAAATATATCCCATGTAAGTGCTGAAAGCCTCTGAGTAGTGAATGAAAGGCTTATTAGAAAATTCTTTTATTCAATTAACCAACTGTATCATCTATGAATGATGTCTGGCATTCTGGGTTTTGTCAAAGAAAGTTTGGCAAACAGTTTTTTTTTTCATTTTTTAGTACCATATGTTCTCTATACAATAACTTTTGGTTAGATTTGAGGGTCAAATTTGCATATTTAATGATGAATCTTGTGCTTGCCAGCATGAAATTCCTCACATAAAGCAAATACTTCAACATGTCATTGCAAAATTTCCTTTGTCTTGATGGTTTGATTTTTTATTTTGCCATCACAAAGGTAATACTATAACAAAGGTCTTCTAAACCTTTTATCTGTTGGCTCAACATTGAATTAGTACCATTGCGTGGCAGCCACGGCATCTGTTGAGTAACTGCACTGATCAGGTGATCAAGCCGTGCAAATTTTTAAGGTGCCACTGCGAGATGTACGTTGCATCGCTCTTGAAGGTATAGATGCTCACTGTGTTCACTGTATCATCAAAGCAGTGCTTATATCCATTTGGTCATTTGACGTGCTGATTACAATGCATTCGAGTCACCTTTGACTGTTTTGACATCCTGACAGATGAAGATGTGCGACAGGGTCTCAAGGAGTACTCTAACTGGCCAACAAAAAGAACACTTATTGGTGGCCTTGACATAATCAAAGTATGTGGAACACTTGTCTTGTGCCCCATTTTCATAGTACAGTGTGCAGTTTTGCTTGTGTTTCTTGTACATGCCACTACATTTGTGGGAAAAGTGCCATTCACATTTTCACTTGTGCACTTTCTCAAAGAACTGAGGTTGTAACTTCACTCTGGAGATGCTTGTCTGAAGTAAGTGGTCAGCCAGAGTAGTGGGGAGGGGGGGTACCGAACTACGCTGGTTCATGCATAACGTAGCAGGACAAGCAGTGCAGCCACCAGATGTAGTGTTAGTGAGCACTGTGTCTGACATATTTACTACATCTTGCTGTTGCACTCACTGTTCTGATTAAAATAAAAATGCACTTCACAAATGTGTTAGAACAAATGAAATGTGGAATATTAAAAATATTCAGATATGAAAATGCCAAACCTAGACATACTAAGCTTATACTACAGCAATACCTTGTTAACTCGAACTGGTAAAATAACTGGAGTGGTACATTTTTTTTCATTCTCCCTCAATCTTATGTGCGACCCAGCAACCGACACGTTGATAGTATATATAGGCAACGGCGAACCTTGCACATTCAGAATGAAATTGACAAATGCTCAAAAATGTTCATTAAGAAAGGTTTTTGTTATATCCACTTTCTGTGAAAATTCGAAAAATACATTTGCAAATGAAACAAAGGGGCAGCTGGAGGCATATACGTAACCCTTAACACATCTATTTGCAGTAAAAACGCATTAGGCTTAGTGCAAATCGACCTACGAAGGTTTGTTGTCATCACCGTGATACCGAACGCATTCCACCACACCTCGTCCGACATGTCTTCGGTAGGGATGGCACAGTCGCCTGCAAAAGATATTTTTGAAGAATCCCGCAAAGCTGCACACAGTCCAGTGCTACTGTATTCGCATGAAGTGAAAGCCGAGCTCCTGCATGATGGGCAGTCCGTTTGTTTGTTGTGGCACTCAACCTTGCAAATAAATACACCTAAGTGACTGAACGCATGGATACGGGAGCGTGTACCACATGAAAGGGAAAAAAAGAAAAAAGAAAAGGCGGGCACGAACAGCATGATGACTAAATAAAAGTCAGACATGAAAAGCTACAGTAGTGAGTGGCCGTGCTGCCATCATGCAACCCACTGGGAACACTATACAAGGTTTAGAAGGAGGAGGGAACAACACAGCTGTGGTGGCAAGAATCGCGTTGCTGGCTCATAGTCATGCAGTGGGGCTGAGGAAGAAGGCGGGACCCACACAGACGAGCGTCCTCCTACCTCGTGATTTACTGGCAGCACTGTGCAGAAACAAGGTTACCGCAAAAGCTGTGTGCACACCATTCGCGATGACATGGGTTCGTGCTTCATTGTTGGTGGGGTAGCAATGGGAGTGGACCCACTGCTTGCTTGTGCTAAAATTTTATATTTTGGGCGTAATCACTTGGTTCTTGGTCGGGGGAATTCGTTATATCAAGAGCGTCTCCCACTGCCACTTCATTATGGAGAAGGTTACAAATATACATTCTTCTATGGAATTGCGGCAGGGAATTGGAAAATTTTATAATTGCAAAGCATTCATTATATCGAGGTTCTTTATAGCCAGGTTTAACTGTATTATCAGTGCAAGCTGAGATGCATGTTGACACCTTATTCAGAACTGAGTAGCCCTAAAAGTCTCGCGAACGTGCTCGTTTCCCGAGAGTTTTTTTCCGAGTGAGGATAACCTCCACAGAGTGCCTCACCAACTACTGACAAAGTGTGCAGATGAAGTGTATTAAATAAGCCATGTCTTAACAGACTGACTATGCAACAGCAATCGCTGGGCCGTTAACACGACTACGAACGTGACTGACTGACTGGGCACCGCCAAATTGAATTTTCTGGATTGGCTTGCCTCAAGCTGGCTCCCACACTGTCCAAAGCTTGACATTCGCTGTTTTCAGTGAACAGAACAGTGGCCTCAAGATTTTCATTTCTTGAAAGCTGCATGCCTTGTGGTGCAAGAGAGCACCACGAGAAAATGCTCACTACCATGAACCGTGACCACTGTGAGCACAGCCATGCAAAACAGCTCCCTCTAAGCTTGGGCATCAAGGCAACACCATGTTTACAAGTGGCAGATCGCTTGCGTCTGGCATGTAGGCATGTGCCAAACTTCATTTCCGCATTGATGGGAAATTACCGTGGCCGGGGTGCACCGTTTCTGTGCCTGCAATATTTTTGCTGATGCATGTCTTGACACTACTTTTTCTTGCACTCTCCTTGCACGTCAGCGGTTGTAGCGATACTACAACCACGTAATAAATGGCATCAGCCAGCCAAGAACTGTAGATGTACGCTAGCCTTATCACTCACTGTTCATGACTGCGTGATCTCATTCACAGTGTGAGCAGACCGTCGCTGCGACTGCTGACCGAGTGCAAAAAGGCATTAGCTTTCCAAGGGGAATCACTACAAACTACTGGCGCTAGTTTAAATTTTTGGCGGTACGACAGTTGCGCACAAGAGTACAAAAGGTGTCCCGGTACTGTCTTCTTTTCTGGATTTTGACAGTCTGAGTTTCTAGATATGCAGAGTTTGGTGCAGTGGCATTCGGGATCAGTGGTTTAAAACCCATGAGGTTGGCACTGTGCCAACCAATAATCCGATAATTCGAGATAAGAGTTTGAGTTAATTAATGAAGGTTTACTGTATCCCTTGATCAGTTTTCACGAATGTGGGATTATTATGTTTACCTTAGTAGTGACCATGTAACAGTAATCCACAGTCAAGTGTAAGCAAGCACCTAGCTTCATTGACATAGTACAAAGCCTCTCTAACAGAAGCTCCCCAATTTTACTTGGTTCATGAGAAGGTAATCATAATACTGAAAAAAATAGTCATCAAATTTCACTCCTATGCAGAGAATTCTGTAAGAGATTGGTCTTTGGTCTATTCATTTCCAGATGTGACCAGCTTTACTGCACCCTGTAATGGCGTAGTGTGACTTGTACCGAGAATGGGCTTTGTATAAACCGGCAGTCTTGCTTTGTTTGGTTTTGTTTATTATACCTCAAAGGCCCCAGTTGGGGTATCACATGATGAAGGACCTTTAAATAATGCTTCCAGTGCAGTCTTGAATAGTTGTAGATGGGAGTGGTGCACGGCAGTGGCAGGTAGGCAGTTCCAGTCCCACGCAGTTGTAACAAAAAAGGAATGATGAGCAGTAGTTTGCGCTGGTGGAGGGTAAACAGCTTGGTGATGGTTTGTATGGCTTGACGAGTGATGAACTGGCAAGGTAGCTGGAAGTTCAAAAGGGGCCTAATAAAACTTGTGAAAGAGGCACAGTGCGACGACGTGACTCTAGGCTAGTTAGATTACCACAGCTCTTAGGTTCGGAAACACTGGACTGATAGGAATAGTCTTTGTAGATGAATCAAGCCACGCGATTTGAGTCGATTTGAGCATGTTAGATAGATTTGATTGATGAGGATCCCAAACAGAGCAATGTCTATTTTCTTTTTCAGTGTGAAAGCATATAAGAGTGTATCACATAGCACAGTTGTCTTGCTTCAAACTGCATGCTGATAATAGTAGCATGCCTTCCCAATCTTAGCCCTCCTCAGAGGCACCTAGCTTTTAATTTTAGCCAAGTATGTGAAAGCCTTTGAAGGAAGGCACGCTGTCACAGTTCTTTGTTTTCATTGTCACCGCATATCGTAGTGGGGACATGACATCATCCTTCCTGCAGAAGAAGCATCATCCCGGTGCTCTCTGAATAGAATTAGTTGACCTGACGCTGTCGAAATGCTACACAGTTCCGTTGAGAATGCATGGCTTCATTCACACCACGTGTATTATCTCAAGCAGGTGCTGACAGCATTGCATTGTGAACAAGATGGGCTGTCAGCAATAACTTTGTTAATGACATCACCAAGAATGGCGAAGAACCTTGTACGGGCCAAAGTAATGGCGTATCTTAAGACTTCTTCTTGGGCAAGTTGGTGCGAATTAGTACACATGATTACAGGGCACTAAAACAACAAACGTAAGGGAGAAACACTGTACAGGGTTCGCACAGACCCTTGAAATCCTTGAATGTCCTTGAATTTGATAACATTAATTCAAGGGCCCTTGAAACTCCTTAAATATAAGTGAGCTCCTTGTAATCCTTGAAAATTTAGTGGACTTTGCTTCAAAATAGCAAATGAACGACGTATTTCCATAAGTCGCACTGATTTCAAAAGCGCGTTTACTGAGGAATGTTCGCGAAAACATGTAGTCTTGACAGGAGAGCAATAGCAGCAAGTTTCGGTTTCGAAACCGGCAGCGCCTGCGTCGTCTGGCAACAAATGCGAGCCAGAAATCCAATCCAATCCAACGCAAGTTATATAGTAACGGTCAGTCGGTCGGTCGGTACTCGGTATCCTCGGTCCGTGCGTCGGCCTCGCGCGTCATTTCTCGGCGAAAGTTCGCGTTTGTGCTGTGTGCAATGCCTGCACCTTTACTTTGACAGGATGCCAGGCGGAAAGTGCAAGTTTCAGTCTGCGTGGCTGGAGCACAGCGAATATCGTCACTGGGTGAGGCCGGAGACAAGCGACCCTTATCGAGCGAAGTGCGCAGTATGTCAGAAGTCTGTCGAAATTGCAACAATGGGGGAGTCGGCGGGGAGTCGGCAGGCGAGGGCTGCTCTTCCGTCACGAGTTTTTTGCAAGCAGCAAACGTCACAGAAACGACTTCTCAGCGGGAAAACACGAAAACATCCTCTCGAGCTGCGACCCTTGACGAAGACTGCAGAAGGCATGACTCCGTGATTGAAGCCGAAATTTTGTGGACGATGAAAGTTGTGTCTTCACACTACTCATACAGCTCCAGCGGATCAGTTTCCGAGTTGTTCCGAAAGATGATGTTTCCGGATAGTGATATCGCGAGAAGCTTCACTTGTTCGGAAAAAAAATGCGCATACGTCGCGTGCCATGGTCTGCACCCATTTTTCGCTTCTCAAGTCTTGGACATGATGGAGAAATCTAACATTTTGCTGTCCTTTTTGATGAAATGTTAAACGAACACCTGCAAAAGAAACAGCTTGATGTTCACATGAGACTGTGGAACAATTCTGAGGTGACAACAAGGTATGTGACATCGGCATTCATGGGCCACAGCACAGCGGACAACCTCATGAAGAATTTGACGGAAGCACTGGCGTCCTTTCCGATGAGCAAAGTTGTTCAGCTTTCCATGGATGGCCCCAATGTCAACTGGAGCCTTTTCCACAAGTTCCAGCAGAACATGAAAAATGACTTTCAAGTTCAGTGTTTGGATATTGGATCGTGTGGCCTTCACACAGTGCATAATGCCTACAAAGCTGGAATGCATGCAACGGGCTGGCCGGTTGACACATATTTGTCCAGCTTATTCTCACTCTTTCATGATGCACCGGCCAGGCTAGAAGATTTTATTTGAGAGACAGGGAGCAGTGTGTTTCCACTTCCTTTTGTATCTCACCGTTGGATCGAGAACGTGCCCGTACTGGAAAGAGCCCTGACCACATGGGAGCACTTGAAGCAATACACTGAAGCAGTGAGTGGCCACAGGCTGCCCGTGCCAAAATGCAGAGCGTATGAAAACGTCAGTGCTTTTCTAAATGACCAGCTTGCACTTGCAAAACTGAACTTTTTTCTAAATGTTGCCATGGTTGTGCAGCCTTTCCTGACTGGTTTTCAGAGTGATTCTCCCAAGACGTTTTTGTTGGCAAAAGAACTTGAGAAAGTGTTCTGAGGAGCCTTTTGTCAAGGTTCGTAAAGTGCTCTGTAATGACAGAAGCCACCAGCATCACGAAGCTGCTGCGAATAGATGTTGAAGATGCTGCCGTTTACACAGAACTTGAAAAGGTGGATGTTGGACGTGCAGCTGAGAATATTTTGGAATGCTGCAAAGTGAGCGCCAAGTGTATTCTTGAGTTTAGGTATGAGTGCCGGAAGTTCCTCATGAACATGATCCTGAAAGTCATGGAGAGAAGTCCCCTGAGGTACCCTGTGCTTCGTGGGTTGTCATGTTTCGACCCCACAGAGATGTCCAAGACAGACACGTGCCTTGGGAAGCTAAAAATTGTGCTTAAATGCCTAATCGACAACAAGCTTCTCTCTGAGCACAAACGCGACATTGTGTGCACACAGTACATTCTGTTTTGTCTAGAAAAATGGCATGAACTACAAAACTATGAAAAAGATCATAAACGTCTTGACAGTTTTTTCATGCGGCTGCTGAAGCACGATGCTTCATTCTCGCAGTTATGGGCTGTGGTGAAACTACTTCTCCTCCTGAGCCATGGGCAGGCCTTAGTGGAAAGAGGCTTCAGCATCAACAAGCAGGTTGCGGTCGAGAATTTGGCAGAGCTGCCGTATATTTCTCAACGAGTTATCTGCGAGGTTGTGAAAAGCCATGGTGGCCTGCTGAACGTTCCGATTTCAAAAGAGTTGAAGGCGTCAGTGCGCCAAGCCCGGTATAGCTACGCTGCATACCTAGACGAACAAAAGAAAAAAGCACTGTCACGGCAGGCAGCTTCAAAGAGAAAAGAGCTGGAGCAAGAGCTTGATAAGATGCACGGAAGGAAGTCAAAGCTTCAAAAAACTCTCAAGTGCCTGCTGGAATCTGCGGACCGTTTTTCGGAAGAAGCTGAAGCGAAAACCGACCTTACCTACTTAGTCAAGGCAAACACCTTTCGTCGAACTGCTAAAGAAAAAGGAGCTGGAGATAGCTTCTTTGGAAAAAGAAATCCATGCGAAAACTGCGCTGCTTCCATAAGTCTTGTAAGCAAATAAAATTTTCCTAACACTCCTTGAATTTTGCCATTTTTCATCCTTGAAATCCTTGAAAACTCCTTGAATTTTCAGTCAAATATTCTGTACGAACCCTAAACACAGAGTGCTCTGTAGGTCTGTATGTTTCCTCCCTTAAGTCTATTGTTTCAGCGCCCTGTAATAATGTGTACTAATGGCGCAGAACTTTCTCCCCAATTGCCCTGCGTCTTACAGGATACTGAACCTCGACTCTCTCACTAGGTTGATGAACGACGAATCGATGGTGAAGATTGTGTCGTCTGGTGTCATATTCGTGCTGGCTGGTTATTTTGACACTGGCTAGCTGCTGGGCTGTGGTGACGACAATGACAGACTGACCTGACCCGCTTATGAGTGCAAGCCTGATCGGGAGAGAAAGAAGACATTCTTGCAATCTTTGCTTCTGGATGTGCTTGTTGAGTTCACAAGTCTAGCACAGTACTTCTACTTCAAGCACTACACCTCCTGTGCTGAGTGAATTGTGACAGTATGTCTTGCTTTCAAGGTTTCACATGGCTAAAATTAAAAGCTAGCTGCCTCGAGGATGGCTAATATTGGGAAGGCATGCTACTATTATCAGCATGCAGTTTGAAGGAATACAACTGCAGTATCTGATACACCGTTATATGCTTTCACACTGAAAAAGAAAATAGGCATTGTACTGTTAAAAAAAGCAAACCAAGGGAAGACAAAAGTATGCAAGAAATGCACACTCATATCTGTAAGTTCATTGCACAATTCGCCCCATTATGGTCGTCTAGTGGCTATGGCACTCCGCTGCTGATCCGGAGGTTGCGGGGTTGAATCCCGGCCGCAGCGGCTGCGTTTCGATGAAAGTGAGAGGTTGAGGCCGTGTACTGTGCGATGTCGGTGCACGTTAAAGAAACCCAGGTGGTCAAAATTTCCGGAGCCCTCCACTACAGCATCTCTCATTAATTATAACTGGTTTGGGAGCGTAAAACCCCGGAAATCAAATTCATGTGCAATTCGATAAATTTACGACCTGTCATTTATGAAAACTTGCTCCTCTCTGAAGCACTAGGAAGACCGTTGGGTACCATGCATGTTCCATCAACATTTTCAAATAGGAATGGTATTATAAGCAAACAAATTATAGTAGGCTGAAGATATAACCTATATTAATATAGAGGGCCCAGTTTTGCTCTGAATGTACCACAATTAACAGCACTTAAAGAGGTCCTGCAGCAGTTCTTTCAGGTCACAGTTTCTACTCTAGGCGAATTTTTAGCATGTAGAAATACGTAGGAGTAAATGCAGTTACTGTATTTAGCACATACAGACTGAAGTTTTTGGTTCAGAAGCTTGAAAATATTCAAAGTGAATTTACTCACAACTCAAGGTTTTGTCGCTCTGGATGCCACATGTCTGTCTTGCATGATATGGAACTGCGGCACCCCATAGAAGCAGTAAATCATTTGTGTTGGTGTTATGGTTTGCTTTATGTGTGCATGGCTAAAGTTCATGCCAGACACACAGAACATCCAGCGTACTAAGCTGTTGTGCCGACATGAGCCGATATATCCATTGCATGTGTTTTTATGTGTAGGGAGTGTTTATGAAATGTGTGGAGCCTGTACAAAGCCCCAGATATGTGAGGATATAAAAGCAGGAGGGTTAACTACGGCGAGGAGCTGTCATTGCTCATGCACGCACATGGGAGCATATTGAATGTGCAGATTTTCAGAGAGCACTGCTCACTTGTAGACGTGTATTAAACTTTCATGAACATGCCCCCCCTCCCCCCACTTTTGTCACTCTTACACTGGACAGTGGAAAGTGGTGCATCCTAGCTTCCAAACCTACTCCTTTAGCTGATGTTGCTGTTTCTGTGCTAACAATAGCATCTGTGATGCAAGAGTTATATTGCCATATTCTTGGCTTGCTGGTGGCAGTTACACAGCACACTCAATGGTCTATTTGCTGGATGTCTGAATTTCTGGATATGTCCAATTTGCCACACTCATTTGTGGCTCCGTCAAGTTTCCCACAGAGTCACTGTATGAGAACATCCTAAATTTCAAAAGCTCATCCAATTTTCCATCATCCCATTTTCTGGACATTTTGCCACTAACCATGGACCCATAGCAGCCACCAATTTCTCCATTTTAATTATCGTGCCATCTCAAACTCTCACCTATGGAGGCTTGCACTGCTCGGTCCCGCTACGTATAGGGCCACAGCCACTGGACCATATCGGTGCGATGGCTGCAGGCCTAAGCCGGGTACCAAAAAGCATAAAAAAGTATAATTTTGATTGATGCGAAAGAGAAAGAGGGTTGCTTGCAATGTGTGAAGGCTGCTAAGATGCTTGTCTGTTACAGGGGCGCCTGTGATACCTTTGTGGTGCAGGCGGAGCACTTATTTTTATTCTTTCCTAAGCCCACACAATCTTTGTCTCTCTCTGTTGCAGGAACTGGAAGAGAGCGGTGAGCTTGCAGCTGCTCTTGTGACTACCTTTCATGCTCTTCACATCATCATGTTCTTTTGCATAAATAAACTACATTTGTGCTTATGTGGCCAGTTAATTTGCTTATTCTTTTATGAATATGTTCAATGAGCATGTGACTTGTATGTTCGAAAGATGCCTGCTTAAAATAACACAGTAGCTCATTGTTTCATGACGGTAGCTCATTGTTTCACGGAACCTGCAGAGACATTTGCATCCTACACATAGCATCACCCTCAATGTTTCAGTTGAGTAAAATGTCAAGGACATCATTGCCGGTTTTTCCACATTGTTCCACATTGCAGGTTTTTCCACATTGAAAAAGTTGGGGCCAGGGGGTGGAATCGATTGCATCTCTTAAACACTACTCATGTTGTACACTCATTCTATTTTTACTTTCCTACCTTTTGATCTCAACTGCTGCCACGGGACCCTTCCTATTACCCAGTGATGTAAAGGGAGGCGAGGCCGCCGTGTTTACGAGGATATCTACAGTTCGGCATTTTATTTTTACCTTGTCGAGGAGCTTGTGACATCATTGCAATGCAGTGCACGCTAAGTTATCTTTGCCGCTGTACAACAGTGTTATGTGGCAAAGCACGCTAAGTGTGGAAAGGGTCCACTGTATGCAGCTTACACGGGTCATAGCACATTTTAGGTTACGTGTGGATATGACTAATTCCACATGTATGCTACAATTTTGAGTACCGGTATGGCTAAAAGTGTTACTGGCAATCATTCAGAGCTGTGCGAGACGTTACTGTGGCCCTGGGAGGCAAAAAGTAGAAATGTGCAAGAGCTTTTTTAAGGCATCGCCCCCCTCCCACTTTTCGGCAATGTGAATCTCCTGATTTTCAAGGTCCCTAGGCTGGCGTGTGTGAATGCTTCTCGAGAAGTCACAACCACACCTGGCAGTCAAACACTCCATGCTATCAAACGACAATAGCAAAATAGCGAGGTAATGTGGGTGGTCCGTTCTTCGTTGGATTTGGCATCAGAGGAGAGCATAACCAGAAAAAAAAACATTCCTGAAATGGTTAGGTAGCTCCGGGCACGGAGAAAGAAGTATTTGAGGAGAGGAAACTGCTATTCCACGGCAGCGTGCGGCGGCGGCCCGTTAATGTAACGCTTGGGCGAGGAGGAAGTTGAGTTCTCTGCGCATCAACAGATGACGCTGCCGGCCTGTTCCTATCGTTTTACATGTCATCCTGTGGGCGCGACGCATTATTGTCGCGTTACCGTCTGATACACTGTAAATTTCCTCAGTTTTCACTGTGTAGCCTCAATTAATAAGGGCGGCAGACATTTTATCTGCAGTGAGTAATAAATGCTGACTTAATTACGTGCCGTACAACGCTCGGAACGAGCTGCTTCCACTCACTTCAGAGCAGACGACGCATACCGCTGGAAGCCATTCGCTAGCATGTTGCGAGCACGCATATGTAAATGGCTTTGGGAAGAAAGGGCGTGAGAGCTGCCACGTATTCTTTGTCATCTGCTGACTCCAGAACAGTCACGGGCTTCCGCAGCGCGACGTCGCGCCGCCGCAGCCGATCGCGGAGGCCACAACGCGACGCGTGCGTTTCTCTTTTCGTCCGACAGAGGGCGCGTCGGCGCGGTGCGCTAACAGAAATAAAGCTAGAGCCTGGTGGCCCGGCTACCGCCCCGTTATAAAGGGGACGCTCCTAATATCCATCCATCCATCCTAACGCGTGACATTATCGGGCCGCCCGAGCGAGCGCTATTTCCCCTCCTAAGGAATTCTTGCTGCGTGGGTTCGGGACAGTTCGCCGGTGAGTGGGAAGTAGGCAGGTGAAAAGGAGGGTGTACTTCGGTAGTCCAGGAAAACTTAAGATCCTCTCCCTAGAGTAGGCAGCATTAAAAGTGAACTTTGAGACTCGTGTGAATGTGTAAATAGTTCCTCTTTACTGTCTCGCTCTCTCCCTGTCCTTATCTCCTTTAATCCCCTCCCCACTTGCTGGAGACTACGGTTCAGGTGCCAGCTGTATGAGCTAGACACTTACTGTGGTCTCCAGCAATAACTTTCCTTTTTCCCATAGCCCCAACACTGGCGCTATGGGAGACAAGCGAGCGTAAGATTCCAGAATAAATTTGACCGTCAGGATTCCTTTAAGGGGACACTAAAGATAAAAATAATTTGATATGTTAGTAAATTGCATACCACCTTGGCATCACACAATGAATTTTGACAACTTGAATGAATTTGACAGGCTGTTTGTTTAAAATAAAGATATGTATTCTGAAACAGCCAAATACTTCATTCTAAATGTGCCAACTAATGAGAATGGGAAGTGTGAATAATGCTTACTAAGCCATGTCCAACATACATAACTACAAAGAAAAAAAAGCTTTCAAATATATTACATTGCACCAACATTCTAGTCCTGGAGTTTCTGCAAAAAATTTTGAAAAAATAAATATGGCAGTTTCTTCTTGACTATGTAACATTTTGTTAACTTAAACAAAAATTAACGAAAGCAGTTTTCAAAGCATAGTTTGCAGACAGACTGGTTCTGATTAGTGTCGCTTAGAATGCAGCCATGGTCAAGCTTGCAACTGTGCACTAAGGAGGTGGATATACCATAGCACGAGAGACACTAAAGTGTCCCACCAAGTCAATTTATCCTGATAAAAGGTTGATAACTGCCAGTGGCGCACCGACGGGGGGGGGGGGGGGTTCGGGGTTGTAACCCCCCCCCCCCCTGAGGCCGACCTAACCCCCCTCTCACTCTGTAACTGCTCCTATGTCCTAGAAAAATGTGGCGCTAATGTCTCCACAAAACGCTGAAAAAATAATAAAAATAATCACCATCATTGATGTTACTATTATTTGGCATTTTATTTACTTTTTTTACACACGCAACAACTGTGTAATCGCATGCCCGGCCCTTCGTGAAAAGTTGAACCCCCCCCCCCCTGGCAGAGATCCTGGGTGCACTACTGATAACTGCAGTGTCATTAATTTCACATTAATAGGCCAGTTATTAGAAGAGAAAACTAAGGTCAAAAGTTGATTTTCATATTTTTTGCCAGAACATCAGCACCTGAATGTACATGTGACAGCATATATTTCAAAAAATGTTTTTTTTTTATTTTTGCCACGTTGCCTCGGTAAAATGTTCTTGAACTTGCTATGCTAAGTCTCTAGCTCTCTTAGAACACAATATGATTAATTTGTCCTGATGAACTATTTGGGCCCTAGCAGATGCTGTCAAACTCTATGACGTCACAGCGAGTTGGCATGGAAACTTCAAGGCAGCATCGTCGTTATTTTATCGCGTATCGCGGCAAGAGTGATGCTTTTGGCATTTCGAAAGGACAACTTTTTTTTATAAGAGCAACTGACAAGACGTGCTCCATTAGGATCCAGAGCCAGTGTGGGCACAATTTTGGAATCGTGCTGCAACGCATGCATTGTCTTCTTTCCCAGGGATAGCCTGATACGCAGCATTACGCTCACTTTCCTCGTCATCATCGTCCACCGAGTCAAGTCTGTCATCATCTTTGGTCTGAGCTGACAGCGAAATGGGAGGACCCACATGCTTGTCATCGCTGTCTTTGGTCAGTTTGCCCTCAGGCACAGGATCTTTTTCTTTGGAGCGTCGTCTTCGGCGCTATACTTTCAAGGGGGCTGGCGCACAGTTTTCGGTCTTGCGCGAGTTTTGCATCCTTGCTCCTACTTATGGTCGTTTTCCTTCCTCAAAAATGGCATTTAAGTCAAACCACGCGAGCTTTCTTACTCGAGTTCGGAAGAGCCGCGCGTTCACCTTCGCTGTTCGCTGCCATCGTGAAATTGTAACGCATATTATGTGTCCGTGGCCACAAAACACTTATAGCAACTTTAGGGAACGGAAAGTGTACCTTTGGCAGTGGAACGAAAATAAGAGTAGTGGTGCCGCAGACTGTGCTATCGTCATCAATAAAAAATTCGCATTTTTGCTTGTTTTGTGTGAGTCGCGCTACTAGATCTTCGTGTTTCGTTTTTTCTCTTCGCTGGATCCGCGGATTCCATGCGCTTTCGAATCGCAGAGCAACTTTTCTTGCTTCGCTTTTCGAAAGTGCATGGGAGCCGCAGATCCAGCAAACAGAAAAAACAAAACACGGGGAGCTAGTAGCACTTGCATGTTCCGCATTTCGTGCACAACTATAATGTAGCTTATATCGCCAGATGCCCGAACAGGCCTCGACTGGCAAAAACAGCGTCAATCAAGTAAGGTTTCCATCGTTTATTACGAGTGCCAAAGCTGGTACACGCAATGACAGTACATACATGAGCTAACAATATGCAGTCAACTCCAAACGCAGCCTCTCATGCATGCTCAGTGCGCTTCAACTCGTCTGTAACCGCGCTGAACAATGGCATACATATATATACGGAGAGACCGAAGACAGCGGCATTCACTTTCTCCATACACAGGATTTCATTGTTCAGCGCCATTTTATTCTGCCAGATAGCACTCAGGCAAGCGTTTTATCCTGTCGTTACTGTTTCCTAGCAGCTATGCAGGTGTTTTCGAGGTAGTCCCCGTCTTGATATAAGTGTGCGGTGCGTCATCGGCGACATGGCGAGGAAACGGCAAAGTGGTATTGCTATGTTAATGTACCTAAGCCATCACAGATGCTCAGTCTTTGTCGACAGAATGGCGCACACTAGTACGGGCATCGTGTGAACTTGTGCCAGTGATGGAGCAATAAAGTCATGTATTTTCCATGCGTTTGTTGTTACTGCGTTATTCATATTTCGTTATAGTTATGCTTCAAAACAATACAAATATCTCTTTTCCCTGTCAGTATAAGAAGCTGCAGCTTTCAATTGCGCATACGTCAAATTCATGTGTGCTTTAATTAGCGTCTCAATTTCCCCGACTTTGTTCCACTGACTTCATAGGCCATGCTTCTTTCACTGCAAGTAGTGCTCATCACATTTACAATTTGATTTTTTTTTTGCTGTAAATAATTTTACAAGATCCTGCTGAACATAGTATATGCAATGGTGAGTGCCGCCTTCTAAAGCTTCGGCCTGTTTTGTTTGAGCTTTATGATTTCAATGCAGCTAATTATGACAAGAAGAAATCACACTTCGTAGACTTTCTCACAAGGCATTAAAAAATGTTGGAAGTATTGCTATCCACCCACTGCCCTCATCTTCATTTCTATTATAACTAACAATTTCTGGTGTTTTCTTGCGGTTTTCACGTGTCAAAACCGTGATATGATTGAGGCACACTGCAGTGGAGGGTTCAGGAAACATTGACCACTGGGGTTTTTTTAACATGCTCTGAAAATGCATGGTGCGTGGGCTTCGAGCATTTTTGAGTGTCAAAAATGTGACCGCCACAGCCGGCATTGAGCCTACAAATTTCTGGGGCTTTACGATTACGACCAGGGTACGATTATGAAGCACGCCATAGTGGGGACTCCAGATTAAATTTTATCACACGGGCCTCCTCATGCACAGTCCAAGTACATGTGTCTCCTTGCATTTCACCTCACCAAAATGGAGCTGCCACAGCTGAAACATGTGTTGTCTCAATTATCAGTACTACATGTGATAAAACATATGCAGAGGTCATGTTAAAACATTAGTGTGCTGTATGACATATAGAAAAGTAGACAGCTAATACTCATGAATGACCATCAGTACACCTTCATAAGATGCCTGATGAGCCGTCCATAGTACAGCCAGCATCAGAGGCACGGGGTCCAAGATGAACTGCCGTAGACATCCAAATATTTCACCATGTTTGCAGAGTCTACTTTGGAGGGCAGTTATCCTGTCATTGCATGGCATTCCTGAAAAGAAACAAGTCATGAATTCATCAGCGACTGAGAAGCATAATGTGTAAAGCATGATTTTGCAAAATTAAACACAGGAATTCATTAAACTGTCATTTGTTGCACATACAGGGAAACATACCTTATAAAGGTTGTTGCAGTGCTGGAAGTAGCTTCTTTAGGCGTGTCAGGTAGCAAGTGCCTTGGCCACTGTAATGAAATGCGACCATGTGGGATATGGATGACGGGGTTTGGCAGAGAGGTCCAGGAGGCTGTCACAAAATATAAACGCAAGCATATCCTTGTATAAAACGCTGGTTTCTTACAATAAACCAAAAGTACACTCGAATTATGCACAGTACTCTGGGATCGAAGCGCAAAAATTTTGGGTTACGTTACGCACATATTTTTGTTTCTACCTTCATCAGTTTGTGACCCATCGAACCGCCATTCCAAGTGACATGCCATGGTTATATCGAGCAGCCGCGCATTTGGCACCGATCAGTGTTTACATGTTTCATTTCATTCTGTGAGTACTGCACACTAAATTTATTCAAGAAAAAGGACAGCTGCTAAATAATGTGAAAAAGACACCGTCCAAGTAAAACGCCTCTAACCTTTGCTTTTGACATGCGGCTCTTGCAAACTCGTACGTACGAACGTGTGTCGCAGGCGCAATGTGTATTGCATGTAACCCCATCTATCGCAGTCGCCGCCTTTGTGTAGATACAATGCCCGTTGTCAAGCAGTAAGTTTTCAGAATGCATTTCTATTCTCTCAAAAACGCGGCCCTCGGGGAAGCCGCTTCGCCCAAGCGAAAAATTGCTTTTTCAGTCGCAGAGCATCACACCCCGACATTTTTACAATTATAGTCCGTCATTGCCGTTTGAAGCGCATAATCAACGCTAACAAACAGAAGCGATGGGTTGGTACTCACCGGTGCGTACGTGCTCGAGCCTTGAAACGAGTGTTCGTCTTGCCGGAATTTCAACAGTGACTTCGTTACACTGCAGGCTTGCACTCCGCGGAAGCGCTTAAACTGCCCAAAACAAGCTCGTTGAAGCGTATTCTGTCGGTAGGAAGCAGCGTCTAAAAGAGTATACTTTCTACCTTTCATGGAATATATAGACCGAGACAAAATAGCGCTAGTTACCAGAACCCCCGAACGCTGTGAACCGTAGCATATCTGCCGCCGCACATTTCGAATTGACAAATGCTGATGTCGATGCGCTGTTCACATTGAAGGAGCCGGCTAAATCAAAAATCGGTTAATAAAAGACGAGTGACATATCTCGCAAAAAACACTCTGCGTAATGAGCAGTGTTATTTTATTATATTTAAGACTATGCAAAAACGCAGTCTTCGCTTGCATTAAGCATATTTTGCCCTGAAATTTGGCCCCGACGAAGGTAAGGTGGCTACCACCATTCTAGCCACCCTAACGAAGGTGCCCCTACATGAAAGTTCAATAGCGCGAATGGTGACCTCCAATCACGTGGTCGCCCTTCCATAGAAATAGGTGGATAGCAAAATCCAACGCCTCCTCCCTAGGTTTTGGGTCACGTGACCTGGGGACGTCACGGATTAACCGCCGTCATTTAGGCGCTTCGGGAGGGGGCGTAGAGTTATGGGCGCGAGGGCCACCACTGGAGATGCTAACGCTGCGTTCGTTCTGACGTGCAAAGTTGGATCACGTGACCCCACGATCCCACCTCGCGCCGAGCCTCCGGCGCAAGGGATGGTTCGCACGCGTTTTCAACGGCCATTCTTCAGCGTTTTTATGTAGAAACATCGTTGCTTCGCGTTTATTTCGCATTCGCGGACACCCAGGAACCCCAAAAGTTGAAAAGTGCGCTCAGAGTTATTGGAAGCGTGGTATTTTCTAAAAGACGACGTTTGCAAAATGAGCCCAGCCAATTTACACTGCAGACGACGACGTGGCCAGCTTCAAACACAGATTCTCCTTCTGTCAGCAGCTGCAGGGTGTCATACGGCTTGGTGCTGGACACTAATAGTTTCACTAAAGCATTTAGACCACAATGAGTTATACCTTGCTGTGCATTTCAAATGCGTAAACTAATACGCCCGGGTCTTACGCTGTATTTTCAATCGCTATAGGCCACCTTGTGTAAAATACGGGCGGGAGTCATTCGTCGAAAAATTCAGTCATGAACTGGCTCGATCGCGATCGAACATTGCCATGTGACGGTCTTGCATACGAGAGAAAAATAAGCAACCGAAAGGCGAAGCAACGGACAACTGTGCCCCATGCAGAAGTCTCCTTGGGGTCATACTGGCGAGAATTTAAAAGGTGATCAAGCCACAACGTCCCAAGGTGAACCCCCTGTCCGAAAATAACAAGCTTAAATGAGACGTATACGTGCGTATGTCGTGTGTACACCTTGAATCATGTGAGAAAGGTCGCGATCGAGTGCAGCTCTATGCCTGCTACTTTGCTTTCCACAAAACGAAGGAACCACTCGCATCGCGCTTCATAGGGGTGTGCGTGTTGAGCATGAGTGCAGACTTGCTAATGCCATTTCTTTGAGTCAACGGTGGTCCCTTTGTTGATGCAAACATACAATGAATTGCACGAGGAACACGTCGCACGCCTTTCTTGTGGCCAAAAAGTGTGTACTTAACGCAAACACGCGCTAAAACCACCTCGATGCTTACTTTCATTCATTTTCATTCATCAAAATGCTATCTCACCTAAAAAACCCAGCGGACTCCGCACGCGCGGTATCCTCGCCGGGGAACATAGCAGACGACAACAGCAGTCGACGCGGTGCTTAAAGCTTTGTAATGAAGCTATCCTTTTTCCGGAAGAGCTAATTACCTTGCAGTACAATCAATAACGTAGCCACAACAGTATTTTACAGATGTCGTCTAGATGAAATGAAACGACAATAGTGAGTTTTAGTATATCGGAAAGCAGCAAACGTAAAGATTTAGCGTTAAGGTTAACGTTACGGTAAAGCTGGGTGCACTTAGCGGCAAAAACTAGACTTTTAGTATAGCGGAAGAGAGCGAAACGCTAAAGCTAACGCAAAGGCACGTGCGGCGACAACTACACCTTAAAACAACTCTTGTTAAATCCCTAAGTGCGCCACAAAATCATTGAGCCAGTATCGTGTAAGTGTGTTGTTAGTGCTGTGTCGGCAGACCCGAAAAAACATCGTTCGTTTCAAAATGCCGCCATCGAGTCTCCTTTCTGACCCGTACTGTCCTGTCATTTCGAAGTTGCGATGACATAGGAGCGCTTAATTTATACTTTGGAAACCAGAGAAGCTACGCAGGCAGTCCATGTCGTCGAGGCTATGCCGTATACGAGAAATTTCGCCGACATTTCCGCTTTGAGAAGGCGGATTTTCCACTAGTCATCAGTGCCCCGGAGCTTCTGCAACATTTCTCCAGTGCCCAGGGGGTGCGCATCTGTGCATGTGCCTGCGAAGGCTGGCTTATCCAAGTCGCCTTTGTGATGAAGGAATACTTCGCCAAACAATACTGTCATTTCAAGCATTATACATACAGTAATGCACCACACTACTCGTCTCGGCTTTATTTAATTGGTTGTAGCTGGAAACAGCCGATGAACAAAAGGAAAAAAAAAGCCCCGGTGGCAGTGCCGCCATCTCGACGAGACTACCGTAAACGTGAGCAAAGCGACATGGCCTCTGAGATTTCGAGCGCCGGCACGCGCAGTCTCGAAGGCCGTGAAAGCGAGCGCACTCACATTTTAAGCCTTGTGTGCCGCTTACTGAGAGCGTATCTTGAAAACGGCGACACATTGTCACCAATACACGGCTGGCGAAGCTTAATTAGCCAAACCTAAGGCAAATAAGAACATGAGCGGGTAATGAATGAGCTTAACAATGCAGGCCGATGTCCCGACAGATCTGAAGCGAGTGGTCTCACTTCGACTGACGCCGCCATCTTGCCAGCCGTACGGGTCCCTTTGCGAGCGTTAGCGTTGAACGATATCTTCCGAAAATAGCGTAGGCACGTAAGGGTATCGTATACGTTAACGTTCTGCGCATGTGCGGTGTGTTCCACGGTAACGTTAACCTTACGCTAAATCTTTGCGTTTGCTGCTTTCCGAAATACTAAAACTCACTAATAAAAAGGCGACGCGCAAAGAAGCTCCGTGCTGAGCAAGGCAGTGCTGGCGGAGCAATCCAACTTCGCGCTTCACACCGATTGTTCCACATGTTGGCGCCACGGTATGTCCTGGCTCCCAATACTGAGCCACGGCCGCGGGATAAAAACGCACTCGTGCGTTGCTAATCGAGCGGCCGTGACTGAGCCAACGCCACCTCCTTTACTATAATAGATGCCAGTCGCGCTGCTCGCTTTCCCATTGCAGCTGGTTCCCTCAGTTCAGCCAAAATCCGTGAGCCGGCGCTCGTTGCCTTTCACACTTCCGGCGGAAGCAGAACATGCTTCTCCTAATTTCTTACCATCAATCAATATTTTATTCCTTTATTCGAACATGAAAACAAAAGATATTAAGGAGAGTGTTGTGTGCACGTCAAACGTTGCACCGTGTGCCGTGCTTGACACCTCCGAGGCCGCAATTAATGTTACGGTAATCTCAGAAGTAATGCTCAATGTTGCATAGTTGCGCCACATGCGGCGCTCATTATCTTTCACGGATAAACCCCCTTGATGTTGGAAAGTAACGCCACTCTTTGAACCACGCCGCGACACCCTCGCCGGAGCCGTTATCCTCCTCGTTTTCTCCCTCTCGTTCTAGGAGCTAGCGCATCCGCAACGCTGAGTGGCTGCGGCGCGCAATCAGGTGACCTTGACGTCACGAAAGCGACGCACAACTTGTTTTCGCGCGCTTCTATAGTTTCCCTCGCCCGCCATGCGCCTGTCCAGTGGTAGTCGCCCTGCGCCTTTCTGCGCCTTTTTTGCGCCTTTCTGTAGCGGTGTTAACTTCGTTTGCTGTGGAAATCTCTTGCTTCCATCCGTTTCAATGCAGCAGTAAGCCAGAGAAAGGGCTAGCATGATTTTCGATCCTTCGAGGACAGCTGAATGTTGTGCGCCGGAAGCAGTAGCTTCAAAACGTCTGGGAAAAGCATGCCCCCCTTCTAATTAGTTCCGTGCGAGTTTACTGTTTAGGCATATTCATGGTCAGCGCGAAACACGAGGACAAAAAGAAGGAAGGGACACAAACCACAGCGCTGTGTCCCTTCCTTCTTTTTGTCCTCGTGTTTCGCGCTGACCATCAATATGCCTAATCAGTTCCAACTCACCCACATGTCCATCCTTCTACGAGTTTACTGTTACAGTTTTCCTTAGAACGTTGGTGCAGTCGCATGGATATTTCAATGTACCTTGCATACCCGGACTTTCGTTCAGCGCAGTAGAGAACGCCTATATGTTTTGTTGACTTCGTGCATTGGACAGTGTTCTCGTGCATGCGCTAGTTTTCAAATGATCTAATTCATAAGTTAAGTGCCTGTAACTCTTGCTTCGTAATTGTGCGCGTGTGTGCGCGCCTGTCTGTGCCTGTGTATATGTATGCGTGAGCTTGCGATAGCGCTGTGTGGACGCGTCTGTATATGTGCGCGTGTTCGCGCACGTCTTGTGTGCATGCATATCTGCGTGTGTTTGCGTGTACATGTTCGCATGTATGTGTCCGTGTGCGCGCGTTCGCGCGTGTATGATGTATGGATGCCCGTATGTATGTATGTGCGTGCTTTTATTGTGTGGTGTCTGCGTATGTATGTATGTATGTATGTATGTATGTATGTATGTATGTATGTATGTATGTATTTGCGCGTGGTGGTATCTGTGCACGTGCGTATGTATGTATCCATGTGCGAGCGTGTGTATGTATGTGCTTGTCGCATGTGTGTTGATATATGCATGTGTATGTATGTATGTGCTAGTCGCATGTGTGTGGCCACATGCGTGTGCATGTATCTATGTGCGTGTGGTCGTACGTGCATGTGTCGTACGTGTCCGCGTGTGCGTGTACTATGTGCGTGTGATCGTATGTGCTCGCGTGCGTATTTTTGCGTGTGTTCGCACGTGTACGTGTATTATGGGCGCGTGTCCGTGTGTGCGTGTTCGCCCGTGTGTATGTATTTGCGTTTTTGCACCGTGTGCATGTGCGAGTACGTGTGCGCACGTGGTCGCATGCGCGTATTTTTGAGTGTGTGACTTTGCCGCCTGTGGCTAGGCACGTCATTCACAAGAAGTTTCAGCTGTCGCATTGGACTGGAAGACAGTGCTGCCTGTATTCACTGCGGCAGCGAGGAAACAATTGTGCACGTCCTCTGCGATTGCCCTGGGTACTGCTCCCAGCGACAGACTCTCGCCACAGAATTGTCACGCCTTGATGGTCGACCGCTGTCCGAGCAAACCATATTGGAATGCCGGACAGACAGTGTCTCGCAGCAGAAAGCCACGAAGGCTGTGCTCAAGTTTTTGCGCGCAACGGGCCTCGTGAACCGTCTGTGACACATGCCGTGCTTGTGTGTGTGCGCGATTTGACCTCTCTCTTTCTTTATTGTTTTTCCATCTCTTTCTGTCTCCCTTCACCCCTTCCCCAGTGCAGGGTAGCAAACTGGATATTTTCTCTTCCGGTTAACCTCCCTGCCTTCCGCCCATCATCTCTCTCTCTCTCTCTTTGAGTGTGTGTCTGCGTGTGTGTGTACGTGCACCCGTGCGTTCGTATACGCGCGTACGTGTAATCGTTCCCGAATGTTCATGTGCGCGTGTTCCAGCGCGTGTATGTATATGTATGTGCGTGTGCGCATGTGTTGGTATGTGCGTGCGTGCTGCACTTGCATTTAACAACGACAAAGTATAGGCACGTGCGTTCTGTATAGGCTCTTTCGAAAACACAGCATGTGTTTTGCACAGTGGCATTGATAGAAAGGCATTCGGCCCGCCTGTGCCGGGAAATTCATTTTAAATAAACTATTTGTTCTTCGTTAGAGATTTATTTAATCTATTCAGTAACCACTTACATGCAACACATTCTCCTGTCTAATCTACGCTGCTTGCATTGTATTCGTCACCGTAAGGCGAGCCCAACGGACGACGGCGAGGCAAACTACGCAGCCACTGGCAGGTACTCATTTTTTTCGGTGCGCTCTCGCTGGTTTTAACCGAAGCGTCCCGAAATAAAAAGATCTGTCATGATGTTATACTGGAAGCATACTATCCTCACGCCTGTTTCACAAGGGATAAATTCCTATTTGGCGCTTCAAAGGGCCGAATAAACAAGCGCGCACACTATCTCTCAATGCGGTTGCAACACGCTACTGGAGGGTTCAGCGTGCCGTGCGCACCGCTCCGGCGCGGGGAGGGAAGAAATCCGAGGAAGATTGAGGAGGAAAGAGCGCGTGTGGAGGAGAGTGTTGTTACTTTCCATCATCAAGGGGCTTTATTCACGGAGACGCAAAGAGCGAGAGGGCACGGAACACGGTTTTCGGACCACGCGACTGGCATCTAGAGAGCCGCCAGGGGGCCAAGGAGTGCAAGCGCACCTCTTATGGGCTCCTGTTTTTTAAGCTGCTTTATCGTGGCCAAAGCTGGCCAAGTTCTTGCCTTTCTGTGCTGGCCAATTCGCCAAGTTGCAGGGAACAGAGCGAGACCCTCCGCCAAGCAGTGAGTGAACGCTTATCGCCACTTTCGGACTCTCAACCTCTGCAGGCCGCACTCTATGAACTAACCCTAACGGTGTGACAGAACGCGAGGGACACCAGCGTCTCGCGCCTGTGGGCGCAGGCACCAGCGTCTCCACCGGTGTGCCAGCGTCGCATGTCTACGGCTCCTAGACGCAAGAGTCGCGCCTCTGTCTCGACGAGGGAAGCGTAGAGGGAAACGCTACCTGCAACTCGCAACCTCTACTTTGGAGATAAAGAATCCGCTACGGACATGCCAGAAGGTACAGCACCGTCCGCCTCACCGGACGCTCCGCTTACCGTGAGACAGCTCGAAAGCGTGCGGAAAGCGTCACATGCCCCAGCATGTTTCGACAACTCATCAACACGGTCGAGGCACTACGGACACGTCAGGAACACGCCGAAAGGCTGATTAGGCTAGCCGAGCGCTGCCCGTTCTCCGCCAATTTGCCACTGCCCCCAGCGACAGCCAACAACAGGGAGGCGTCCCCCAGTACCCGCCAGGCTGCTCCGGACGCCACAACCTCTGCAGCAACATTTTCCGCGCCGCAAGAGAGCCCTGATCTCACCGATGGCTGCTCGCAACCATGCGGCCCTGCCAGCGTGCCGCTCCCGCAGAAGTCCGACACCGAGGTGGAGATTATGGACACCACCTCCTCCCGTAAGCGCCCCCGGCCCACCGAGAATACCAGCGACGACGAGGGGTCATCACGCAAAGTGCCAGCCGTTACCCCAGCACCGGAGTCCGGCACCCCCCCCCCCCCCACCAGTCGAGGCCACCGCGGTGGCCTCGACTGGTGCCACCGCCGACGACGGCTTCCAGGCGGTGTAGTCAAAGTCGCAGAAGCGCCGTCAGCGCGCCGCAGCGGCAGCTGGTACCGCCGCCCGTTGCGTACCTGCGTCTGGCAGCACAAACACCGGCTCTTCTGCAGCAGCAGCGGCACCTCCTGCTGTTGTAACAATCACGCCCATCTCTGTGTCATCAAGGGAATCTCCCCAGCAGTGCAGCATCACAGTGCTCTTCCGCCCCGCTATTCCTGGAGCCACATTTCCCCGAACCTCTCGGCTCTCCCTCGCATAGGCCCTGTCGGCGTTACCTGGCGTGCAGGAGGTCCGGGTGAACACCAAAAAGAACGTCGTGGCAGCCGACGCGATCACACCGGACTGGAGGGACCGCCTGCTGGCCACAACCGAACTGGCGGGAATCCCCAGAAACGCCCGCATGCCTGCTGACCGCACCCAGAGTTCGGGCATCATGCAGGGCATCCTCGGCAACTACGCGGAGGAGAGGAGCTCCTTGCCGGTGTTCAGAGCGATGTGCCGGTACTCGCCGCTAAGCGCCAGGGGACGGCGCTCATTCTGCGCTTTGCAGCATCGACTCCGCCTCCCCAGGTCAGCCTGTTTCGGATGGTCCATGCTGTCCGAGCTTGTCGGCCGCGCCCCCTGCAGTGCCTGAGGTGCGGGAGCTATGGCCATACCACAGCCACATGCAACAGAACACAACGATGCCTGCGCTGTGGCGGCGGGCCTCACGGGGACAGCACGTGCACAAGTAAGGCCAAGTGCCTCCACTGTGGCAGAGCACACACGGCAGACTCCCCTGATTGCCAACTGTGGCAGAGGGAACGAAGGCTCGCTACCATCAAGGCCACCGCCACGTCCTTCCTAACACATAGGGAGGCAGTGGCAGCCCTTCAACAGTCAGCAGCTTCATCTCCTCCGGCCCCTACGAGCCAGGAAACAGGAATAAGTTATGCACAAGCAGCCAAGAAACCAAGGGGAGCACGCAAGCCTCCTGGCCACCCGGGCAATCAGCGAGCCTGCGCTATAAACAACACCATGGCCAGGAGCTGGCCGAGATGCGCCTCCTTCTGAGGGCTGTAGGAGAGCTTCTCCCTCCCGACAACCAGCTGCGATCCATCTGCCTCCAGGCTGGTGGACCGTGCCCTCCCCCCAACTATCATGGCTGACAGACCTTCAACAGCGCCTGTGCACCGCCACCGCCGCCGCTCGAGTGTTCTCCAGTGGAACGTAAACTCGCTGCGGCGGCGGCACGCAGACTTAGCCCTCCACCTTTTGCAGAGTGAGTACGACGTGCTCGCTCTGCAGGAGGTGTACGCTCGAGCCGAAGAGCTCCGCCTACCGGGTTACGTGGGCTACAGCAGTAGAACCGGTTGCACCCAGGAGGCCTGCCATGCTGCCCCTTGCCTGGACGATGGCCATCAGCAAGGCCCCGCCCGTTGCACTCTATACGTGAGACGAGAACTACAAGCAGTGGTGCCGGTAGCCGTCCTGGTCGGGGGCCCCTTTGAGTGCTGTGCCGTGCGTGTACGCCTTGAAGGGGTTGACACGACCGTAGTCAGCATGTACGTCCGGCCCGGCCAACCCTGGAACCCTGCGTGCCTTCGGCAGGTGGTGCAAAGACTGGGCAAGGACTTCTTGCTGTGCGGCGACGTCGGTCCTGTTCACGTTGCCGGTCCTGTTCACGTGGAAAGGAGCTGAGGGACATCATTCAACAGCGGGGCTGGTCATCCTCAACACCGGATTGCCCACTTTCCTGCGTCGGACCGGGCGGCTTGTCCGTTCAGCTGTCGACGTCAGCCTGGCCACAGAGGGTTGCCAGTATGCATGGTCACCATTTCCCGACTCGTGGGGATCAGACCACCTGCCCCTCCTGCTGTCCTCGTTCCATGGCAGAGCCCCCAGAGACCGGGAATATCACGCGGTGAACTGGCGGGTCTACCGGAAGCTGCTCAGGGAGGACAAGGGCGGCAGGGATCTCTTGGAGCTGATGGCGGGCAGTGCGAATGCAGCCACTGTTACCACAAGAGTCCAGGCCGGCGAGCCGGTTGCAGATATCAAGCACCTGGCCCTGAGAGCTGCAAGACGCCGTGCAGAACGCCAAGCCCTGCGCAAAGACCAACCCGAACTCTGGATAGCCTTCCGGAGGGTCGACGCCGTCTGCAGACGCCACACACGCAGACACAGAAGCCAGGGCTGGGTGAGCGTATGCGCCTCCATCAACCACTCACACGTTGGCACCCGTGCCTGGCGACTCCTGTCATGCCTGCTGCAAGTGCCCCGCGCATCCAACCAGGTGCTGTTCGTGGCCATCTACCTCGGTATTCCGGAAGCGGCCCTAACTGAGCTCCTGGCTGACCGTTTCGCTGCCAAGAACACCACTCGACTGGCAACTACACCATCATCTGCTGCCCTTCCGTACCCAGCCTCCTGCCACTATCCAGGGTGGGTGGTTGCGAAAATCCGGGGATTGTGCAACGAGCCCATCATGATGCATGAACTGGAAGCAGCCCTAAAGGGTTCGAAGCGACGCAGTGCAGCAGGGACTGATGGAATCACCTTCCAGATGCTCTGCAATTTGGAGGAAGGAGGCCGTCAACAACTCCTCGAGCTCTACAACGATGTCTGGAGCACCAGCGAGCTGCCGGAGACCTGGCGTACAGAAGTGGTTGCTCCGCTGCTGAAACCTCGGAAGCCGTCCACGGCCCTCTCTTCGTACAGGCCGGTCTCCCTAACATCTGCTGCCTGCAAAGTGCTGGAGAAGGTGGTCCTGGCAAGGCTCGAATGGGTGGCCGACGAGCTGCACTACTTCCCGGAACAGCAAACGGGCTTCCGACGGCATCGTTGCACGGCGGACTCCATTGCCGACGTCGTTGCCACCCTGAAGGACGCCAGGAGCTGTGGGGACGTGGCCATGCTGCTGCTGCTAGACGTGGAGAGCGTCTTCGATGGACTGCCTCACGCGACCATCCAGGCGGCCTTGGATCGTCTCGGCATCAGCGGTTGCCTCCGAGGCTTTGTGACCGCCTTCCTGTCCGGGAGAACTTTCTGTGTCCTTGTTGGAAAGGAGATGAGTCAACCAAGGACCATCACCGCTGGTGTCCCACAGGGCTCTGTGCTCATCCCCTTCCTTTTCAACATGGTACTCGCGGGACTTCCTGCTTCCCTCCCGGCAGATACCAGGTTCCTCGCCCACTGCTCACTCTATGCCGATGACGTGGTACTTTGGGTACGGGGACCCAGGCGGTCCATTCCAGGCATCAGGAGATCTCTGCAAGCTGCCTTGTACTCGGCGATCTCCTACCTCGGAAACATCGGCCTCAAGGTCTCTGCCACCAAGACTGAGCCCTGCTGATCCACCCGGTTGACTCGGCCCGGCTCTACGTCAAGCGACTGAAGCTTGGCAACAACAGCCTGCCATGGAAGCCAGTGGTGAAGTACCTGGGTTTCACCATCGACCACCGGCTCACCTGGATCCCGGCTGCTAAGGCCGCTGCAGCCAAGGTACGACGAGTCCAGGGGGCCATCGGAAAACTGCAGCAACGTGGCCGCGGCTGCTCTACCAAATGGGCGCTGCGGCTGAACCAGGCCGCTGCATCATCCATCCTGCCTTCCCGCTGGTCAACCTGACGCCAGCTAGGAGGTGTCTGCTGGAAGGGCTATACAGGGGTGCATTGCGTTCCATCCTGGGGCTCCCCAAGAACTCCCCAGTAGCAGCGACCCTTGCAGAGGTTGGTGAGTGGCCTCTGTCGCACTCGGGCAGATCGACTGTCTCCATCAAGCCACCGATGCAAGGGCCCTGCTGGAACGCCTTACTCTAGCCGAACTCTAGGATGGGTGGCCTTTGCCAGCTGTGCCACCAGATGATGCCGGATCCACCCGTGCCTGTAGCTCCTCCACCGCCACACCACCGGCCACCTGAGGTCCATCTCTCACTGGATGGGGCAACGAAGCGACGCACCCCTGCAGCCGCTCTGCAGCAGGAAGCTTCCTGCAAACTACAGGAAAAACTGAAGGGCGGCTCCAGGTGTTCACAGATTGATCTGTGCTGACAGACGGGACCGCAGCAGCAGCATGCGTCATCCCTGCCAGGGCCAGCAGCAGGCAGTGCCGGCTGCCTTTCCCTGCAAGCTCCACGGCCGCGGAGCTGGCGGGACTCCATCTGGCTGCAGATCTACTGGCGGAGGACATCCCTGCAGAACCGGTTGCCATCCTCCGCGACAGCAAGGCGGCGCTGCAGACCTTGGCCAACCACCGACGTGCTGGGCTGACCGGACGCCTCCTGGCGACGAAATTTGAGGCCCTTGCCGCTACTGGAGTGTGTGTCCGTCTCCTGCCCTCGCACGTGGGCATAGCTGGCAATGAGGAGGCGGATACACTTTCTAAAGCTGCCCACCTCCCTAGTATCCTGCTGACCCAGGCAGTGGCGGCGAGGGACTACTCCCAGGTCCGCCTCCAGTGCCTCCTCGTCTCGATTCACCCTGACCCAAGGGTGGCAAGCGGGCGCGGCCCTAAGCCACTTCCCGAGAAGGACCTTTCGAGGAGGGCCAGGGCCACACTCCTGCGACTACGAATTGGCTGCATCTGGACAGCAGCCCGCCGACACGCCAAGGGCCTCTGCACCTCTCCAGCCTGCAGCCGCTGCGGGGATCCTGAGACTCTCGAACACCTCCTCTGTGCCTGTCCCGGACTTGCAGAGGAACGTTCGAGGGTCATCACAGCCTACCGGAGGCAGGGACTTCCAGCCACCACACTTCACTTGCTGTTCCCGTCTCGCCCCCATCTACCAGCGCTGCAGAGTCTGGTGGACTTCCTAGATGAGACGGGCATCGCAGCCTACCGCTGAGTCCGGGTCGCCCTCCCGCCCCTCCCCTTTTCGCCGGCTTACTTCGGCCGCGCTGAACGAGCCTTGACATCTTTCATTCCCTTTCTGTCCTCTTTATTTCCCATTATCCCCTCCCCAAGACGCTGCGCCGTGCTCCCAATTTGGGCTGCAGAAATAAGCGTCTTTTCCTTATCATAATCACTACCACCACCACCACCACCACCACTGGCATCTAGTAAAGGAGGCGTTGACTGAGTGGAGTGTCGTCGAGGGAGACGCTGCCGAGGAGTATTGGCGTGGCCTCCGAGATTACGCCGAGCGGCCATGGCCATAGTAGACATCGGGGTCTCTCAATACTTCTCTATCAGGCAGTATCGCACCCAGGATCTCTGCCGGGGGGGGGGGGGGTTCAATTTTTCACGAAGGGCCGCACATGCGATTACACAGTTGTTGCGTGTGTAAAAAAGTGAATAAAATGCCAAATAATAGTAACATCAAGGATGATTATTATTTTTATTATTTTTTCGGCGTTTTGCAGAGACATTAGCGCCACATTCTTCTAGGACATAGGAGCAGTTACGGAGTGGGAGGGGGTTTAGGTCGGCCTCGGGGGGGGGGGGGGGTTAGAACCCCCGACACCCCCCCCGGTCGGTGCGCCACTGCCACGGTGTAAGAATAACTTAGGTGCTGACACTCGCCGCTCCGCTTGAGGAGAGGGCGCGGGCCGATTGTGTTCGCCGATGACCTTGAGCCGCGAGTAGTTTTCGCGGCGCGCGTTGAGATGGCGCGACAGAATGGGGTCTCATAAAGTCCCTTAATAGAGATAGTAGCGACACTCTCCTCCATATCCTCTCCAAAGTGTCCAACCCTCCTCTCCCAAGTGTCCAAACCTTATCTATATCCTCTCCCAAACGGCCACCGTGCGGGCGCCGGCCCTATAACCCGGCCCGCGCCACTTTCCTATCAAGAATGCCATGTCACGCACAGCACGTTCGTTATCAGTGTGACATGGCATTCTTGATAGGATAGTGGCGAGAGCCGGGTACGGCGAAAAAAGAAAACATAAGAAAAGAAAGAGGTTCGCGCGTATTTCCCGGGCGACGGCCCGTGTAGCGGAGAGGTGGAAGGTGGGAGAGGAGGGTGCTCGGCGTGGCGGCTCCAGTTAAAAGAAAGACGGTACTTTCCCAAGAATATCCAGGGACTTTAGGGTCTCAGGGGCTGGCGCGGCGCTCATTCTGAACTTCGCGCGCAAGGAAAGATCTTCCTGAAAGCTTTGTGTGCACGGCATTCTGTGATTTAAAAACGCGTTGCCCTGTGCCTGTGAGTCCTGTCAGTGCATTTGTTTTGCTGATTCGTGTACTGTGATTGAGTGCACGTATACCTCGACGCTGCGTATGATGCCCAGTGCCCATTAGCGGCCTTGTCGCTGGCTGCACCTCGAAATGGGCAAAAAATGTTTTGTTCCGAATTGCAAGTCGGGCTATAGGACTTGAGGCTCCGCGTGAACCAGAGCGCTTAGATAAGTGGCGACGGGCAATTCCGAGAGCAGACAGAGTTTTGGAGCCTACTGACCATGTGTACGCGAAGCATTTCCCGGAGGAAGCGATCTCTGCAACATATCATGCAGAGTACAAGGGAAACGCCCTGTTGCACGCCCGAAAGAAGCCTACGCTCTCTTCGGATGCTGTGCGTAGCATTTTCCACGGCTGCCCAAAATACCTGACCGTGCAGCAAAGAACCAGGAAACCTCCGCGAAAACGGCAGGCTCTGCTGCCGACTTCTCGGACGCGACGGGGGCCAAAAGGTTCAACTGCTTCGGAAGTGCCTTACCCGACCGCTGAATGTACGCCAAATTTATTGCACGTAGAGACAGCGACTCCACGGCACGGCGATGCTGAATCAACTGGCAGGGGCCGCGTGTCGATTGAAGTTCTTAATAGAACGCGTGTAAGTTTCGTGATACATTGGTTGAAACTTGTCTGACGAAGTTTTTTTCTTTTTTCGTTCAGTTTGCTAAGCAACTAGAGCGCAAAGCGATATCGGCACGCAGACACTCAGACACACAAACACACACACACGTGCGCGCGCACACACGCACAAACACGCCTGCACGCAAATGCACATACACACAGACGCGCGCGCGCACACAGTGGGTTGACTGCATGTGTTGACTGGCAGCTCGGACGGGCTCCCCAGATCGCCTTCAAAAGGTCGGTTCTGTCGATTCTTCGCCCTTGCGCCTCCCTCTATGTTGAATCTGAAGGCTTCGAGACTCACCCGGATGTGTTGATTCGGGATTTGGAGCAGAAGTTTTCTCATTTTTGAGTCTTCATTCCGAGCTGCCCGTCACCGCCATTCATGCCTGGCTCATACCCGCTACGGCGAAATGGCTGAACAAGGCCCAGTCGAGTCCGAACGCGCGTCTCCAGCTCCTGGAGATTCGCCGCGTTCGGGCGGCTCTGTCTTTTCCGCCGACGGAGACAGGACGCTAATCGGAATACCCCCAATCAATTTAGGTGAGCAGATGCAGACTGCTCCTGTTGCTGCCCCGTCGGGTGTCCCAGCGCCGCCGCCTGCCGCCCTGCCATCAGGCAGTTTGTTTCCAAACAACGAGCCCGGCGAAGAAGTCACACAGGCTGCCTTTCATCGAGCCATCAGTTACCAAAAGGACATCACTGACCTTCTATTTGATCCGGCTTGCAAGGTAACTAAAATACAACGCTCTAAGATCATCGCTTTGCTACGCAGCATCCTCCAAGAATGCGCTGACATTCGGGCCGTGGCGGCGAGGCAGGCGGGACGGGTAGATGAACTCCGTTACCAACTCGCTCGACCCAGTACTGTCTCTACGGGTGTGCCTGGGGTCATCAACCCTGCTCATCCTGTCCCTGGTCCATCCTATGCGTCCGTTCTTGCGGGCAAGCACAGTAGCGACCAGGTCGCCTCGCGGATGACCGCTCCGTCGACATTACCACCTCATACGGTACCTCCTGATGACAGCCACTTGCCAACAACCAGGCGAGAACATGCATTTCTTATGTTTCTAACACCCCTTCAACCTTCAACATCGCCGGCCAATGATGTATTCCGACTTATCAAATCAAACATTGATCCTGCAAAAGAGAAGATCGGCTCAGTGACGCTCCGTAAGACTACGTATGGCTTAACAGTGTTCACTAATGATGAACAAACACTAATGAACTTTAAAAGAGCAATCGAAAATAACACCCTGACAAGCACGTCCATTTCTGTTCGGATCCCACAAAAACGAAGGCCACGAATTAAACTTACAGGCGTCGACCCGGACGTTGCGGTAATGACACTTGTTCAGTGTCTTAATCAACGCAATGATGGTCTTGATCTGAACCCACAAACGTGCCTTCCAATTACCTCATACCGCGAACGATCAGGCAATTATACACATGTACTGGAGGTCGACCACTCTGCCTATCGACAACTCTTAGCCCGTGGGCGGGTAATGATGGACCATGGTGCACGTCAGTGAAGATCTACACATCCCACTCTGCACGTACTGCGCCTCCTACGGACACACAAAGAGGACCTGCCCAGTATCCGGACAGCAAGACAAACTTGTCTGTACCAAGTGCGCTGCAAATCATCCTGCGGAGCGGTGTGCGGTGCGGGCGGTGGATCCGGCGGCGCAGTGCAGTGAGTGCGTCAGGCAATCTAGACCAAACAACCATCCTGTGGGTGATCATACGTGCCCCGTACTGCAGGAAAGGGTTGCCCGCCTCAGGGCGAGAACTGAATATGGATAGCATAGAAGTGCCAGCATGGTTGGGGGGGCGCAGCGACTCACACAGCACGTTACAATACAAGTTACGCAGTCTGAAGCACAGGTTCTCAATTACAGTTTTATTATTCAATTGCAAAGCACCTTTCAGTGAGTCGCTGCGCCCCTCCTCTGGTCGCGAGCACAATGCAAAGTGTCCTGACTCCGTGGCTTACTGTGCCTGTATTTCACCTTCCATGTCACTTACTACATGTTGCTGTTTACGTCAAATCCAAACGCATCCACAATTTCACGTACTTCATACTACACAGAATGCAACACTCACAGGCAACACCTCACCTACATTACACATGACAACAAATGGCTAACAACCAACCTCTAAATTTCATTCAGGCGAATCTCGACCACACCTCCGCAGCAACCAAAATACTCATCGAAACCATGTGTCACGACAATTACAATTTTGCATTTGTGAGCGATCCTCATCTACGCGCAGGCACGGTACAAGGCATACCGCACACGATTAAAAAATTCCACGCCCCTCTAAACCCTCGTGTAATGATTTTAGCACAATTAAACACATATGATTACTTCCCCTTTCACCTATCAGAACACATTGTGATGTTAAAGTGTCAAAGCCGTGACCATTCATTTACATTAATGGCGATTTACCTGCCTCCTCACAGACACGCAGACCCCTTTCTCGGCGAACTCCAAACCTGTATATCCCGCTGCACAGACGCTCAGTATATAATTGCCGGTGACTTTAATGCGAAACACCCTCTTTGGGGACCTAGCCCGTCAGACTTTAGAGGGTCACAGGTTCTTAATTTCTCAATCGCCAATAATCTGACTGTATTAAACGACCCTTCATCTTCCCCAACGTTTCAGACAGCATACGCAGAAACCTGGATAGACATTACTTTAGCATCACAAGCACTAACATCCGCAGGTTACTCATGGACGGTATTAGATAAACCAACTCTTGCCGATCATAATTACATCTCATTCTCTTTCACTAACATTCTGTCGCTACAACCAAAACGTTTAACGAATTACGCTCGACTGCAAATATTGCGCGAACTTAAAGACATGCCCTGGTTTCAAAAAGTGACACAATGTCACATCGCTTGCCCAGACACACTAGACAGAATCATCACACAATTTTATACCATATGCGAACGCTTAGAAAACCGCTACTCTCGGAACCCCAAAGCAAATGTATCATCAGGTAAGGGCTGGTGGTCCCCTGACTTAACTATTGAAAGGAAGCGTGTCCGTGCTTTACGACGTCGTAAACAACGCGCTAAAGTGCCCTCTCTACGCGACTATTATCAAAAAGAATATGCTTCTGCGTTCCAACAATATAAATCGAACATTTCTAAAGCTAAAGACTTATTTGACAAGGACATTTACACATCCGCTACTAAGAAACATCTTTTCGGAGACCATTTTAAACTGCATTTTCAAAAACAACACACAGCAACGAGCTTACCATCATTAAAATGCCCTAGCGGTTCAATGACGACTTCCGTCAACGAATCAGCTCGCCTCCTACTAGACACACTAATTGCCGAAGATAGCCCCCTAACTGACACCCCGATTCATTACCAGATGCGCGAAATTCACAAGTCCGAGTACCCCTGGAAAATTTTAGATCTTCCTTTCTCTCAGAACGAAATCGAACATGCTGTAATGTTAATTAACACACAGTCAGCACCAGGATTGGATAATTTAACCGGAATATTTGTAAAGCAACTTTATCAATTACATCCACAGTTCTTTTATTTTGTCTTCAATACAGCCCTCAGAATAGGGCATTTCCCTACACCATGGCGTAACGGTAAAATCACTTTCATCCTCAAACCTGGAAGGCCCCCTCAGGATCCAAAGTCATACCGACCTATTGTAATGAATTCGATATTCGGTAAAGTGCTGGAACGACTACTAAATTCCCGTTTATACTATTTCCTCCATACCAACCACCTCATCCATGAAAATCAGTTCGGCTTCACCAAGACACGCAGCGCAGCACTAGCTCTTTATCAATTACGACAATACCTAGAGTACTATAAATCCCGCAAACAACCAGTCATCCTCATCTCTTTGGATTTTGTCGGGGCCTTTGATAGTGTATGGCATATAGCTCTGCTTAACTTCTTCAGAAAACACCGATGCCCGAAAAACCTGTACCTTTTACTGCAGTAGTTTCTCACAAACCGCACCATCACATTCCCATTCAACACCGGCAGAGAAACAGCATCTCCATCGGTGGGTAGCCCACAGGGCTCCCCCATCAGTCCCCTCCTTTGGAATGTTATCATACATTCCCTCCTAGACATAAACCTACCCCATAACGCACACATACAAGCCTACGCAGACGACACCATCATATTACTTCCTGGAACCTCCCAATTGGACTTTAAAAACAACGTCACCCGCGTTTTACACCCTGTAGAGGAATGGGCAAAGATACAAAAGGTAACTATCAGTTCAGACAAATCTCACTACACGTTCTTCAACAACGGACAAATCATCAGTTAAGCTCCTTGGCGTTGTGTTTGATACAACACTTAATTTTCATTCCCACATCGAATATCTGAAAACTAAAGCCGAAATATTCACTGCACGATTCCTCGCATTTCTGCGTTCCCAACATAATCTAAACAGCATGCTCATTCGCCGGCTATACAGACAGGTCCTACTTCCCTCACTCACTTATGCATCGCCAGCGTGGTGGCCTTCCCACCCTACACGCTTCCTAAGAGACCGCGTATTATCACTTCAATGATCAGTCTTAATATCTATCACAGGCTCGTTTCATACAACCAGAACCTCAGCATTACAAATAATCGCTAACGCTCCGCCCTTAGATTTAGAACTCACCCGCCTAGCAGCAGAATTTTCTCTCTTTACACAAAAAATAGTCACGCCTTACGGCACACGTACACTAAATCCCGACCACATCCTGCGCGACATTGCACCCTGTCTTTATCACCCCAGCCTAAAACACAGATTTTCCTTTACTGAACTTGACCCCTCCCAGCACGACGACGCCTTCCGCCTACCCGTCCTGCACGCATATACGGACGGATCCTTTACCTCCATTTCTGCTGGCTCAGCATACATAATACTGGATAACCAAACTCGAATTTTGAAGGCCGAAAAATATAAAATAACACATGCATCTGGCGCCTACACAACCGAACTTATGGCTGTCACCGAATGCCTACAGTACATCAGCACGCTACACACTCAAACCCCTTTTCACCTGTACACAGATTGCCTTTCTTTACTACGTAAACTTGCAAGCCTTAACGATAATGACGAGAGGGTGATAGCCATCAAAAACATTCTTTATCGGTTTAAAACACAAGGCATCTTTTTCCGGTTATTTCACGTCCCTGGTCATAAAGGCATATTAGGAAACGAATTGGCAGACAGACTAGCAACTTCAGCAATGCGTTTTGGGTCTGAGAGGATGTCTACATATTCCATCCGCACCGTTCGGTCCGAATTATACAAAATTATGGTTTCTCATTGGCACACATATTGGCAAACAGAAGGGCCGAACACGTCGTTATTTCACTGGATAAATAGCGTCTACAAAATTCCAAAATGGTTTCCACCTAATCGGAAGTTAACTCATCTAATGACTGGTCACGGCCATTTCCAATATTACCTCAAGCGATTTAATATAACCATGTCTGACCGGTGTGCATGCACAAAAATATGCGTAGCCGATCTGCATTACTTCAACGATTGCCCACGAACGCAACACATCACTCAACACTTACGAAGCCGCACAGATCCAACAATATCACACGCACACTTCCCAAGATATCTACTAGAAAAAAAAACGCGTGCATACTTAATTCAGCTAGTTAATATAATGCGTGAATCGGCGGTTGTCATACCAACCCCCACTCACTATGCAGAAATTTCTGAGACACAACTGGATACCTCATCGAAACTTCCCAACCACACGTCTACCGCTCGCATACATTTTCCTTACAACAACCCATCAGACACTGCATGCTCAACGTTATAGTTCCAATTACGCCAAAAAAAGGCGAGGTTACCTCGGCAGCTATGACGTGAGCATCAACTTTTCAACACACATAGACCCATTGTTCATGTCATCCTATTGATATGACAAAACCCGCCTTATGTATCTGCGCAGACATTTTCTCATCGCAGGTTTCACCTCCTCTTTGCTCAAAGTTTCAACCGAATGCTTCCGCCTCAAACTCCAGATCATGCCTACAGGTCCGCCATGCAAGGCGAGGCCCTTGGCTCGAGTTGTGGCTTCCACTACGTCGTCGGTCACGGAACTTTAAACTACACCTAGCAGTGCACTCCCGCTTTCCCCTTGTTACAAGGACACTATTGCTGCTGGAAGCTCTCACTGCTACGTTCTACTTGGCACTAACATTATCACCGTCTTCATCTCCTGCCTTTATTATAGAAGGAAAAGCCCTGCAGGCCTTGCTTCCGAATACATACATTTTTTTTTTCAATTGGCTTTTTCCACAAAATTTTCTTTTTGGGAACACTTCCCCTTATTTCTTTATGGTGCGATTGGCTTTAAGCCCGATATACCTTCTGGTGGCGCGGGCTATCCCCACTTTATTTTAATTTTTTTTTCCATACCAGGGGGACAAATTCAACACACACATACGCACACAAGCACGCACATAACCTCACACACACACGCATGCACTCACACACACACGCAGACACACGCGCGCGCACACAATTTCACACATGCACATGCACACAGACGCGCACGCAAACGCACACACACGCGTGCCCGCACACAAATGCACACAAGCACACGCACATGCCCTTACACACGTGCACGCACACATATACTCGCACACACGCAGGCACACATGCACGCACACACATACACACGCTCACACACACGCGCGCGAGCACACACTCGCAATAGATACGCGCGCGCACGCACGAGCACGCACACAAATGCATACACACGCACGCACACAATTGGACACACGCACACACGCGCACACATACGCACGCAAACGCACACACACGCGTGCCCGCACACAAGCGCACGCACATGCCCTTACACACGTGCACGCACACATATACTCACACACACGTAGGCACACATGCACGCACACACATGCACACGCTCACACACACGCGCGCGAGCACACACTCGCAATACACACGCGCGCGCACACACGAGCACGCACGCAGACTATCGCCTTCCTTATCGCTAGCGTGCCTTAGCTCCTCGGTGGAGACTGCCGCAAGGTAGGCCAAACCGCAAATGCACTCGAGCTGCTATCCTTCGAGCTGCTGCCCTTACTGCAACTACCTCGAATTTTCAATCAGGGCCAACGCTGCTTTTTTGCTCGGAACTTTAGAACCAAGGACGCCGACGCCGCCGACACCGGAATTTAAAGGGGTCCTGAACCACCGCTCAGGCTTAGTTTTGAAAACTGCTGGGTGTGTATTGAATGCCTCTCAGAAATTCACAGCCGAAAGAATTTTTCAAAACGGTTTGTTAGGAGCTAAGATATTGCGACCGGAAAACTTCCCTTTCCAGTCCTGTTTCAACTCTGCGGAATAGAGGGTACAGAGCTCCTTAGGGCGGTGTCGAAGGAGGTGCCCCGCCCACCGCTTTATGTCACCATACTTCAGCGACGTATCAGAGTGGCTGACGAAAAGCGCGCGACTACCGGGGGCTGTTTCTTCGCAGCGGGCTTGTGGCCGCCTGTTCGCTTCGCGCCTGGGCTCGGTCGCGTGCCCTCGCCATCACCGCATTCTTTTTTTTCGATCCTCCGAAGCTTTGTTTTCGTTCATCACATACGTTTAGGCTCGCAGGTGTGAGCGTTTACTTTGTCAGTGCGCTGCTTGTCGTCAATATTGCGCATAACGCGGCGTCAGTACAAACAGCGTAACTACCAACGCTGCTCCACCTTGTCCTGCATAACCCCAAGTTAGTTAATTGTTGATTAGTGATTGTAGACGGGACAATCATGCTGTCGGGCTCGAACGTGACTACTATGACTCGAAAGGAAGACCTTCACAACTCGGACCCTTGCCGACAGGTGAATGTGGAATAAGGTGCATTGACATGCGGTAAGATGGATGGATTAATTTAATATTTGAATACACTAGTTCAATTTTAACAGTGAAGCTCTTTAAGCTAATGGTGAAACTGGGAAACCTGCCGAAAACTCCGCTAAGCTATGTGATGCTAGCATAACACTACCACGCTGTAGTAAAGCCAAAGCTCCCTAGGACTAGTTAGGTAAGGCTAAGTCTTATTCAATGGAGCCTAATTAAGATTCCTAGGACTAGTTAGGTAAGGCTAAGTCTAATTCAAGGGATCCTAATTAGGAACAATTAATTGAAGCCTAGTTCAGACAGAACTAATCCAACTAAGCCAAACCAAGGCAAACTGAACTAATTCAACCTGAATTGAGCTGTGACAAGTAAGTCACACCTAATTAAGCGGATACTAATGATTTATAATTAATTAAGCCATGATGCTAATAAACCATGTCCAGTTAAGGTAAATCTAATAATGCGCAGCCTAATTTAGCTGATATGAACAAATCTAGTGTAAGCAAGCTTCTAATTAGACCTTGTTTAATTAAATAGTACTAATTAAATCACGCATAGCTAGGTTATTATTAGTTAAGTCAAACCTAAGCTAGCACTTATTAATCGAAGGTAAATTATGCTAAGACTTCAAGGTCAAGCCTCATTAAGTTGAGACTAAGCATTTCAGGACTAATTAGGCTAACACTGATTAAATCAGGCCTATTTCCAGTACTATTCATCAAGCGATACCTAATTAAGATAATATGTCAAAGAACAGCGTAAGTAGACCTGTACTAATTAGGCCGTGTATAATTAAGATATGACTAATTACCCCAAGCATAATTACATCATGGCTAATGAAGACCAGTGTATTAAACAATGTATCATTAGGTATAGGTTAATTAGAGCGAGCCTAATTAGTGTAACACTAATTAGGTCCTGACTAATTAGGTTAAGACTATGTCAAGTCTCAATAAGCTCAGATTATAAGCCAAGCATTACAGACGTAGTGATTTCATTCGAAACTAATTTACCTTAGTCAACCTTAATCTGCTGTAATCCTTAATTCATCCTAATCTAAGTCTAGGGTAATCCGATCTATAGTATGCCATACTCCACCTTAATGCACCTTTGTCTTAATCCACCCTAATGCGCCTTAATGAGCTCTAATCCACCCAAGTACACCCTAATCAGACCTAGTCCTTTAATCTACCTTATAGAAGAAATATTTTGGGTTCGACTCCAGCCATGTTATTGAGTACGAGTACTAGAAGGTGGCGCATTGGAGTACCCTAGGGAATAAACCCATCTGCAATCACTGATGAATTAAAGTTTGGGATTAATTTGTGATTTATTACAGGCTGCAGGCATGCATTTGTTGGCTTCTTGGAAAACTATATTTATGGTGACTTATGCACCGCACCGTTCGCGTCCACGCCGAGGTAGTTTACGGATGCCTTCCAATGGCATCTATGAGGCTTGCGCATTAATAAATATATTTTTACATATTTCCAGCAACTATTTTGCCTATATAGGTGCTCACAACGCCAGGAAAAGCTAGCGCACGGCACGCATGGCACGCACGCGCTTACGGTTTAAAAAAGGCGTGCTGCGAAGGGCCCGCACACAGCCGAGGCGGGCGTGTCTGCCATTGGCCAATAGCAGCGACGCTCCTTGTAAATGCTCTATGACGAAATAGAGCATATTCAAGGAGCGTGAGGAGAAGCCGCTTTTTGAGTTGAGGGCTCCTGAAGAAGTGGAAGCTTTGTGCTCCGCTTGTGATAGCTACGCTTCGCGGATGACTACAGCATTTGGCTGAGATGTTCGTTACAGCGTAGGCAAGCCGTAGAATATGTCTTTTCACCAAGCCCGGAGGGTGGTTCAGGACCCCTTTAAGCGAAACAAGCTCTTTGACGCCACCGCTCTCCAGACCAACGTTTGCTGCTGTCGGAACATTTATATAACAAGAACGCTGTTGGACACAGCTAATTTGTTTCCATAATCCACTGAAAAAGGTTAGTTTAGGCGTCCCATTGCTGGCTCACCTGTTCATCTTGTTCTCCGTGTTCTTGCACACCGGTTCCCTATGTTTCATCTGTTAAATACCTTGGTGTACTTCTTGACAGTGACTTCGCCTGGAATTCTCATCTGGCGTACGTTTGTTCAAGGCTTCGGGCTGTCTCTCGTACATTATACACTATCAGATACTATACGCCACTATCAGTTCGCAAAATGATACTTCAAGCCTTAGGTTATAGTGTTCTTCGGTATGGCGTTACAGCGTTCGGTCACTGCGCGATTCGTTGGAAAAATAGAATTAACTCTATCCTTCGTTCTATACTGAAAGTCATCAGTTATGATTTAAGACTGCCTTCTGGCACAGACCTTTTTAAATCACTACGGTGCTCTAACTTTGATGCCCTTCTGACTGAGACGGCTGTCCTAAGGCATTTTTGGTCTAGCAAGTACAAAGTTGCTTACGTACCTACACGCTGCCTCCGACCGAAAAACCGTTTTCGGCTGATTCGCCGCCGGCTTACTTCGGCCGCGCTGAACGAGACTTGACATCTTTCATTCCCTTTCTGTCCTCTTTATTTCCCATTATCCCCTCCCCAAGACGCTGCGCCGTGCTCCCAATTTGGGCTGCAGAAATAAGCGTCTTTTCCTTATCATAATCACTACCACCACCACCACCACCACCACTGGCATCTAGTAAAGGAGGCGTTGACTGAGTGGAGTGTCGTCGAGGGAGACGCTGCCGAGGAGTATTGGCGTGGCCTCCGAGATTACGCCGAGCGGCCATGGCCATAGTAGACATCGGGGTCTCTCAATACTTCTCTATCAGGCAGTATCGCACCCAGGATCTCTGCCGGGGGGGGGTTCAATTTTTCACGAAGGGCCGCACATGCGATTACACAGTTGTTGCGTGTGCAAAAAAGTGAATAAAATGCCAAATAATAGTAACATCAAGGATGATTATTATTTTTATTATTTTTTCGGCGTTTTGCAGACACATTAGCGCCACATTCTTCTAGGACATAGGAGCAGTTACGGAGTGGGAGGGGGTTTAGGTCGGCCCGGGGGGGGGGGTTAGAACCCCCGACCCCCCCCCCCCCCGGTCGGTGCGCCACTGCTATCAGGATCCTTCAATAAATACTTCCCGCCACCTCTGCTACATAGAGAATGCAGCAGAGCTGGCTGAGGCATTCGTTTGGCCCGGTTTGGCCGCCATGGTTTTTTAGGTAGGATTCCGGAGTGTTTAGCAAAACCCACAGGGGAAGAAAAAAACCAGGAAAAAGCGGAGCGTTGGTTTAGGATACTGCGTTGTGAATTTTTTGTGATTGCTCCACGCCCAGATAACATGGCTGAAAACCGGTGCGGTGCGAATCTCGAAGGCTCTAACGTTGGCTTCATAAAAACTGATGTCACGGCATTTCTTTCCTCCATGGCAAAACCAGATTCTCGCACGGGATTGTGGTCTACTCCGTCGTCTGCACTGACTTCAAGCCGTCGTGCCGCTACTGTCTGTAGTCACTGTAGTGCCGCCGTACAGTCGCTTTCTGCGTCTTGCGTCAACAGTCGCGTTTTTAAATTTTTTTTTTCCGTGGCGAATACTGCATGACATTTTGGAGTGCTATGCTGCTTATCTGAAATTCAAACCTCTGCCTGATTGTTTGTTTGGAAAGGTGCCAAGGGCATGCGAACGACACGATTCCTCCATCCAAGCATACACATCTAGATATCTGCATGTTGTTTCGCAAGCGATGATATATATGACGATATATGTTGTTTACTGGCGCAAGGGCCAGGCTTGGCCAAAGAGCGAGAGTGTTGATCGGGCACATTGTGTCCTGAAATATAAGGACTTATATATACGACTAATATGTGTGATAGGCCTCGAGAGCAATAACTAAGTAGACATGCTTGCCATTTACGTTACGATTTAGCGACAACAATATCACCTGTGACGCGCATATCCGCATTCCGTATAACCAAAAGGGTGGGAGGGTGGGGGCCACTACAACCGAACTAAATGAGACAATAACATGTGTAACATTGTATACATGTCTCACTTCAATAATCAAAAACGTTAGAAAACAAACGTGACTATAAGGATCGATGTACGTAACCTGGCTTTCACGTTATTGTGCTACCAGATATCGAGCGTACCGTACACGAGATCGAAGGCTTGTAATCAAGTTGTGGCAAACGAGTTCCGTGGAAACCTGCAAAGTGGAGTCACGTTTATGAAAGGGAACTGCTCGCCAACATTTCCGCGTGTTTCAGGCATAACATCTGCCAGAAAAGACTGCTGCGCTCAGGACCCACCAAAAGCTCGCGTACTCTGTGTTTCGCATGGGCGACGCATTTATCCTTTCGCCCTTGTTTCTCTGAAGTGCGAAACATTTCTTTTCCGTTCGCACAACAATCCAGAGCACGATCACTGGGCAAAAGGCGGCAACAGTGCACGTATTTCTCTTCCAACTGCGCTGAACACGCACACTAGGTCAGAGATCATCAAGAAGAAAACTTGTTTCTGGGTGAGTTGGTTAAATATGGATATGCGTAAAACATGCACAACGACGCAGTCCGTGTCTCTCCTACTGTGTCATTGTGTATGTTTTGCGCAATCCACCTTTACCTTACTGGCAGCAAGGAGCTACGCAATCCCATAGCTAGTCCCCAAGCGAGAAGTGCCGTAGCAGACGACGCGCCGATCGCTTGGCCTCTGAGATCAGTTGCAGCAGCGCCAGCGCGGCGTTGCTACGTAGTGCCGCCAGTGCTGATCGCGGAGGCCACATCCACCTATTCTCTGTTTCCACACGATGGCAGCAGAGTCGTCTGCCTGTTCTCTGCACTCGGTTTATTTGCTTCGTTAGCTTGGTCACTGCAGTTTGGACCGCTTCGACTTTGCGCTTCTGACCGCGAGGGACCCGCGAAAAACGATTAAGCAGTTTGGAGCACTTGTGTAGAGTTGGACCACGGTACTCTAGCGTGTAATGGTGAGTGGCTTACATATATATACCAGTGCTCCAGGAGAAAGAGGTATTTTTTCGCGGTACTCTTGGCTAAAGCACAGTTGCGTTTGTGTTTACCACGTTGGTTAAAGTTTTACTAGCATTGCCTTTCCGACGCGCTTGTGGAAATGTGGTGGATGAGTCCAGAATGCGGGCAGCGTTTATGAAGCAGATAGGAAGAAATTACCCCACTGGGGAGCATTCGGTTGCTCGTTAACAAATTTCGTAACCTCGAAACAGCCCCGCCACTGTGGTCTAGTGGCTGAGGTACTCGGCTGGTGATCCGAGGATCGCGGGATCGAATCCCGGCCGCGGCGGCTGCATTTCGATGGAGGCGAAATGTTGAGGCCCGTGTGCTGTGCGATGTCAGCGCACGTTGAAGAACCCCAGGTGGTCGAAATTTCCGCAGCCCTCCACTACGGCGTCTCTCATAATCAGAACTGGTTTTGGGACCCCCCCCCCCCCCCCACACACACACACACACACAAAAAAAAAAAACCTCGAAACGATGGCGGTAGGAAAACACAAAACAAAAAGGAGGCTTTGCAGAGTACCACAGGGAGTTCCTCGTCTCACATTGCGACCTTTTGTCCATTGCGTTTGTGTGGACCAGGTGATCATCTGCGGTTTTGGTTCGGCTGATCAGAATACCGCGCACTGGGTGCGTATATTTCCAGGGGCTTTAAACGGACTGGTTGGCGAAACATTGCAGTGTTCCGTGTGGTTCCGTACGGCGGTACTGACGGATCTAGCGTAGATTGCCTTGTTTTGAGCGCGTGAATCTTGCTGCTTCGGCATGGTAGTCAGCTGCTGCGCTGTTGGATGTGCCAAACGCGCGAAAAAAGGCAGCGGCATCGGTTTTTTTCGTTTTCCGAAAGACGAGAGTCGGCGGAAAGCGTGGGTGCGTGCTGTGCGCCAACAAGAATGGCAGCCGTCAGACAGCACCAGGATTTGCGGGCTACATTTCATCACGGGTAAGTAAAAGGGCTTTACTGTTACCTAAGGCGATTGGGCCACTTCTATTTGTGCTTCCGCAGCATTTGTGAGCATGTATATTTTATCAACTCAGGTGCCCCGTCTCCGTTTCCCGAGCACCCGGACTGGGTGCCTAACGTGTTTGCATTCAAGAGGATTAGCCCTGACAAACAAAGGAAGAAGTGTGAACGTTTTGAACGCACTTTGAAACGGAAACACGACTCCGGTAAGCGGTGGTTCCGATGTGATGTGCATATTTTCGCATTTCGCGCTCGCTTTGCTGCGACTTGTGTCGGGCTAGCACCCCAAAAGGAAAATTTTGTTTGTTTTTTGGACGCGACAGACAGTACCAGTCTCGCCTGTTTCCCATCGTTTGCGGAACTCTAACACTGCACATTCGTTACATATCCTGCTTTCCATGTGGAGCTCCTTGCTGTTAGGGCGACATACGCTATCCTGCAGTCTGGTAACTCCAGCAATCTCGGTCTTGTTGTGATGACGGGCGACGTGACTGCTTAAGGGGCCTTGACAACGCTATCAAATGCTTCTTCCATAAATGATGTAGAGCGTGGCTTGTATGAGAAACGGCTCAGTGAATTTGTTCGTGTCAAACGCCATCCATGTACTGACTTCACTGATGCAACCTTACAGCGGCTGCCCTGGACTTTGGTTCAAGCGACGAGTCAAGTGACGATTCCCCCATCGCTGATACACCCACCCAGGCAGAAAGTGTTGATGCTGCCAGCTCAGACATTGATGTTGAAAGAGGCAAGTTCATTGCTTTTTATTCATTGTTAGCTTTAGCAATTCACAGATTGAATAATGGCCCCATCAACTCATGGCCTGTCCCACTTGCAAAATGTGCAAGTGTTTTCTCTAGCATGTGTGACACCATGCAGCTGCTGAATCATAATGAACCTTGAAGTTTCCACATGTGGTGTAAGAGTATTGCATGTGTTTTTCTTTATCAGAAGCAAGGGGAGCAGTTGCAGCTGCGTTGTTGCAGTTTGGCAACTTGGAGGCCGATCAAACCGGTAAGCTGCCTTTGTTACTCTTGCATAATGTATAGCCACAATAAATACCATGCAACATTCTTGTGACCACTCTTTGCACTCTATATGTGAGTGGTTGCACTATGGATGTTCAGATTGTGCAAACTAGGGAAAAGACACTCAAGGTATACTTTTTACTCAGCGGTGATGCGTGCTTTCTGCTAGGTTAAGTTATTGTGGCTTTATGTGAACTTCCAGCAAGTCTGCATTGTGACAAAAAGCTGCAGGTATGTCTGGAACAAGTTCTATCAATTTTCCCATGATTAACCTGAATTTTGCTTTGAGAACTTACCATATGTTACCCGGCATGCGCACCTTGTAAATTGAGGTGAGGCTGCCAAGGCATTATTTCCATTCATAGCATTGGTGGCTTTAGCTATTCACCAAATCTATAACACCCTCATCAAGCTCTAGTTTGTCCCACTTGTAGAATGTGCAAGCATTTCCTTTAGCGTGTGTGGCACTACACCTGCATAATGAACCTTCTAGCAGTTATGACATGTAGTGTACGATTTTTTTTTAATCAGAAGCAGACGGAGAAGCTCCAGCTGCATTGTTGCAGTTGGGCAACATGGAGGCCAATCAAACTGGTAAGCTGCCTTTGTTTATTGTCACACTCCTATGTAATGTATAGCAACGACAAATACCATGCAGCATTCTGTGGATGTTCATATTGTGCAAAATGGGGAAAAGACACCCAAGGTGTATATTTTACTGTGTTATCAGTGCATGTTAAGTAATCCTAGGCTGTCAAAATTTTCAGAGCTCACCAGTATGGCATGCCTCATCACCACATCCTAGTTTTGGCACGTACAGCACAGAGTTAATAACTTGCTGTTTCTATTTTGATAGAGTAATGTATTCTCAACATGTATTTGTTAAAATGACAGGCACCGCTGTAGCCTATACACAACAAGCACTGAACTTGACAATGAATCCATCTATGACATACTTCTCTCTCTTTTTTTATCACTAATTTCTATCCGTAATTTCAACGTGATGCCGGACAACATATAATGCTGCCGTGGCACATGTGGTGTGCGTGTATCAGATTATGTGAGAAGCTTTGTTGCTTACAAAGTCCACTCTTTATCCTATTTCTTCTAATTTGATATTGGACAATCATTTTTCTCAACATTTTCATCCAACCTGGCTTGAAACTTTAGCTTTTGAAAGGTCCGTGTGAATTCCCACCATTTTAACTGTTCTCTCTATAATTGGTAATAAAAACAAACACAGGCTGAGGGAACTCAAGGTTGGATGCATTGAATGACCCCACCGACTGGCCATGCAGTGCAGCATTCGTAAGGTGGCCATGTTTATGAGCATGCCTGCTCTGGCCATTTACACTAGGTTTCACTGGTGTTTATGCGAAAACATCGATCATTATTTCCAATATGCCAACGGGACCTTCCACCTCCTCACAGAACTTATGGATGTACATTGCACTCGGTATAACATATAATTGGGTACGAAAATGAAATTAAATGGAAAATTACAGAACATAAGTTCTAAGGCTATATGTCCAAAGCACTAAGTATGGAACTGCTCCATGCAGTTGGCCGTACCACTGATTCTTTGGTGTTGCCCGGTGTTAGGATTGCATGAAACTATCATTTGCAGGACAACTCTATCATGATGTGCCGTCAGGTTAGCACATAGGCGAATAGCACTGGTATGTCAAACATAATGTTTGCTGCGCCTAACCAGTTCGCAAACAGGTTCAGTGTTGTGAACTGTTTCGTGAGCTGTTGCAAAATTTTATTTCTCCAAACCAGACCTGAACTGGAGCGAAGTGGTTAACTTTGAACCCTAACCCACATTTTCTGCTGTTTGACACCTGCATGTGCAATGTTGAGTACTTTTGGTATGGCTCAGAAATGCACTCCCGTGAAAGCGAACATCTCTAGCCTGCGAGTTCAGGGATGCATAATGTGCGCTGTCATTCATATTTCTTTCATTATCAAAATGTGCCGTGATCCACCTTCTCAAGAAATTATAGAATGACCTCACTATTGGTGTTTTTTGTCTCTCAGATCTCCTCGTGTGAAAATTTTTTGAATCTGTCTAGAATAGGAGGAGGTTCATTTGTCCATGCTCTGAATGCTTCTTGAAAGTATAATATTCAAATTTAAATATGTGTTAATAGCATTGTACATGCTTTTTGAAAAAACTTGTTTCAAAGCTGAGCTTTAATGTTTTTTTCTCTTTCTCGCTCTTTTTTTCCCCCATGAAGTGCCATATCCTGGCCTTGTTACTAAAGAGCTCTCTTTTGGCCTATGTGAGTACTGATGAGTGTGAGGTCGACGGAGTTCGAACTCTTTGAAGCGGCACGTGCACAAGCTCCATAACGCTTAGGGCCACTTACGGCATTTAGAACTATGGTAATCAAGAGAGACATGGCACACAGGTCGGCATGCTGAAAATGTAGAGCAGAAAAAGATTTCTTTGACCATATGTGCACAGGCACGCCAATTTAAACAGGTGACAGTCTTCTGGAAATGCATTATTCATAAGAAAACTTCAAGCGAAATTTGTGGTTGTTTCTGCCTCTTATTTTGCTACAACTACGCACAGTAACAACACGAAGAAGCACACATAACCTAAACACCCTTCTTGATTTTTCTCAGCTATCGACCAAATTCAGCATTCTGCTAAAGAGCAATACTTTGCAGCAGCCAGCAGCTTTGAAGAGAGTGAGGAAAATCCTCATCAACGTTTCAGTGAAAGGGCACTTGAGAATGTGGTAACCTTCTAGCTGTGCTAGAGAACATACAAGCAACATGACTACAAAATTTGGCTGAGCAATACATGGCAGCACTAGAGGTGTTTTTTCAGGAAGCTTTAGGGGCTGTTCAGGATGCCTTTAAAAATTTATTTTATGTATAAACACGTGCTGCGCTAAACGTTATTGACACAAGGCACATTGAGTCTTGAATGACATTTTATTACCTGTTTCTACTTTTTCAGACGAGACATCAAGCATGCTGTTTGTACCGTCGCAGTCCCCAGAAGCACCACACCACAGTGGACGATTTTCAACTGACCTGCAGGTGCACATGCAGGAGAAGTACCTGTAGAAATGTGAAGCTAACAATGCTCTGCAGAGGAAATTAGCAGCTACACAGTACGAGCTTCGAGGACTGCTGGCTCAGAGAAGTTTAGAGGCTGGAGGTACTGCTGCATGGGGCTACGCAAAGATAGTCGGTGACTCCAGCAAGGTTGCATACTATACAGGCTTGCCAAATGATGACACATTTAAGTGGATCGTGTCGATATATAGAAGTGCTCATACTTCTGCTGACATCATCACTCATGAAGACCAGGTGTTGCTAGTGCTGATGAGGCTGCGCCTCGATATTCACCTGCGCTTCTTGGCAGATCTTTTTAATATTTCAAAAAATTTTGCATCAAAAATATTCGAAAGTGCCCTCACCACATTGGTTACTGAATTAAAAGGGCTCGTTGTATGGCCAGATGACACTGCGTTCCACACATGGCAACCAAAATCATTTAAAGGTAAAAGGTTTCGTTGCGTGCGTGTCATTATTGACAGCACCGAAATTCGCCTGGAAAGGGCAAGTGCCTCAACAGCACAGAGCACCACATGGTCGTCCTACAAGAACACCAATACCGTAAAGGTTCTGGTGGGAATCACCCCTAATGGACTTGTTTCGTACATTTCGGAGTGCTGGGGTGGCAAAGTCAGCGACAAACAACTTGTCCTTTTGACAGACTTTACAAAAAAACTAGAATATGGTGATGAGGTGATGGCCGACAGGGGCTTCAATGTGAAGGAAGAGCTGGCCGTACTCGGGGTAAAACTTCTAGTGCCTGCCTATACCAAAGGTAAAGATCAGCTTTCCAGAGCTGAAGTGTCTGACTCCAGAGCAATATCTTCTCGGCGCATCCGAGTAGAGCAAGTAATCGGGCGCATGAAGAGGTTTCGAATACTTAAGAGTACTGTGCCTTATTTTATGAAAGATTACCTCGACGACATTGTATTACTGATTGCAGCTCTAACAAATGTGATGCCACGTTTTGATTAGTGTGTAATGTATTGCTTCCATGCAGGAGTCTCACTTTCTTCACTTGGTGATGCCATAGCTATGTTTTCCCGTGCCAAGCAGGTCATTGCCGGCGATAACTGGATCCTTCTACATACATTTTTATTATCATAATAGCTGGGGTGTTGCATGCCAAAACCATGATATTTTCATGTAGATTTTTGTGCCACCGTGTACTCAAGAATGTAGGGGTCACTGGAAGTTGTCTAGTGTTCTTTAATGTGCACTGACATCACACAGTACATGGGCCTTTGGCATTTTGTCTCCATCGAAATTTGGCTGCTAAGCAGGTGATGTTAAGCTGTCGGTGGGCATCTGCAGTTTTAATTGAAAACAAGGATGGCTCTATGTGCCTTTCTTCTTTTCTCTGTGTGTGTGTGGATTATTGTCATCTAAACAAGATGCAGTTGAAACCCACAATAACAAAATCTGCGGGGAAAGCAAAAATCTCGCTCTTACGGGAATTTTGTTGGCACGAGAATGCGGCAGGAAAGACAGGGAGTTGACTATGTGGGGATCGCTGCCAGAGGGACACAGAGAGAGGACGACGACGATGTGATCGTGCAGTCGTGGCGTGCGCTGGTGCTAGCCTGGGCCAGGAGCTCACTCAACGTGCCACTGGGCACGACGGTCCTGGACTAGCCAACCGGGTCCAGGACGAGACGCGCTACTGGGGCGCGGCGCCTTTCCGCTGGCTAGCGTGGACTGAGGACTGCGGGCCGAGACGTGGCCATCTCCCACAACTAAAAACACATTTCATTGCCAAAAGTCAGTAACTTTACTTTGCCAAGCCTTTCCCTGCAGCAGTTTCATAGCTTTCGACTCGCATTGCCACGTCATCGTCGTGCCAGCCAAAAAAAAAAAGAGCAAATTGTGTCCAGGGCATTCAACACATCCTACGAGGTCGTTCTTCTGTTCCGGTCTTGGATCATCGGGATCGCCTGCCTCGTACACGCTACTTATACACGCTACAAAGGCACCTTGTTGGCATGCAGTTCACAAAACCTTGCGAACACCACCTTGTCCACGTTCGGGAATGCTGCAACCGTCAGTTTCATTTCTGGCGCTCTCGCCGTTTTCAAGTGCACTAAGAATGGAGGCTTTGTTCTTGCTAATTGTGGGCAGCGAGCTGCACGTAACGGTAAATATGTTGGCGATGTCCATTTTTTTTTCCCTGCCCTTTTCAACCTGAGTGATAGTTGCAGCCTTATCTTCCAGCGTTCCAGTGCGATGAACTTCCACTTTTTCGTTGGAGGCGGCATCCTTGCAGGCAGACAAATCAGACTACGATCACTACACAGTTCATATTGCACCAAGCACACACAGAGACTGCTGCTGCTGCTGATGACATTGTGGCTTTCCCTTTTGTATCGGGTGGTTGCAACTTTGCATCCTAGCCCTTAAACAAAAGCGCAGGAAAAAAAAGCGGACATATAGCTACACACTGAAGGAACAATGGGAGAGAAAAGGAAGGAAAGAAGGGGCACGCTCACAGCGCCCAATGACTCAGTGGAGTGCTCCCACGCGCATTTCGTAGAGTTGTGCAATGCCCAGGTCATTGTCATACTACCTTTCCATAGTTGCAGTGGACTTATGCGAGCGGTAGAGCTCCAAGATCGACTTTCCAAACACGGACGAGCCTTACTGTTCCATCTCGACCTCTCGTACGCGATATCGTGCCGCATGGCTCAGCCTCTGGGTGCCTGTAGTCTGTAGTGGCTCGGCCAGGAAGCCCAACTTGTGGCTTAGCCTGTGAACTCAAGAAGTCCACGTAGTCCGAGTGCTGCTCTAGCCCATGTACAGGAAAACAAGGCGCGCCGGCCTCTGGTTCTCCATTCGGCAAAGGCAACCCTCAAAGGCAATCTTGCTGCTCGCCTCTCGTACCTCAAACGATGGCCACGCGCCCATGGCAGCCAAGAGCCATGCATCGTACCTCACGCTGTCCACGCTCCAGCAGTGCTTGAGTACTTGCTGAAATACATATCACTGCATTGGCAAATGTACCCTCCGCACATGCGACCATGTGCACCAGCAGCGGGTGCTACACAAAGCCGATAAAGCCAATGAATGAAACTGCATGTGGACGTGGATTTGGCTAGTCCATGATTGCGAGTCAGCATAACAAGCAGGTGTTTCCACGTCAGCCCGTTAGAATATTAACACATGCCCACTGAAAAATCGCCTCCAATTCTTGGAGTTTGTTTTTTAAAAAATGTAGTCTGTACTGCTAATATAAATGCATTTTTGGTTAGGACACTGTGCCGTCCCCTATACCGATGGGCAAACCATCATCACTGTCGCGAGCATTTTTTTTAACAGTGATGGCGGCTGCTACTCAAGTGCACTGTGGCGATAGTTTTGCACAATTTAAAGGCATCTCGAATGCATTTGGGCAGTTTTTGAATGCAGTTAATGTTACGAGAATAGATTATTTGCACACTCTCATTTCAATAATTTCGTTAATGAGGGATTGCAATAAAAATATGTCTTGTAATCGTGAGTTACAAAATGCATTGACTCTTATGGGCATTCGATGGTGCTGTCTGCATTATCTTCTATTGATATAGTTTCGTAGCAGCACAAGGATTCTTGGAACGCATCTGAAAAGCAGCTGACAGTTTCTGTAAACAATAGCGTCCCCACAAAAAGAGCAGTCGCAGTTGTAAACTCTAATGATGCACTCGACCTTTGGCAGCGACACTGTGGCCCGTACACATTTGTGCGTAGACTGTCAGCACCGCAAGCCTGATCTTGGCTGCTTTTGTCGAAAAGTACAGCATGTGCCTTGGTCCTGTGACTGGTTTGAGATCTTTTTTACGGTGCCTCTGCCATATACACCTGCTAGAAATCACTGGGTAATTGTGACTAACACCACCTAACAAACTGTGCAGAAATGGGCAGTGTGCTACCCATGAGGGCATCTCCTCTTTGTTTAAACCTTTGTATTATGTCATGATGCTACCTGCAAACTGCTGAACAAAGCTGTGCCTTTCTCATGAATGCTATTCTAGAACTTGCTGAATATTGTGTTATTCACTGCTGTACCACTGCATATTGTTTCGGCGTTCCGGTCACTGTATATGTGACCGGCACCGCCACAATAAAAGCGAAGTGGACGGCGGTCTACAGTATTACCAACAAACTGCTTGACAGAATACCCTAACTGAAGTATCAGCAATGTGCTTTCTATGTGTCACCTGGAACCACACCCACTGGGACTTCATTCTCTTTTATGTAACTTCAGAAATGTGTCCTGGTGGTTGCATTGCAGTATTTAAAACATGTATACCGGAGTTACATGTGGCATGATACAGGAAAGAGCCTCACTTTTTGTTGGTACATCTGCGTTTCACTGCACTGCAAGAGCGAGCTGTCCTGCATGTGAAAAATAACTGTTCCAAATGTGGTGTGAAAGCGACTTGTAACTGGCAATGTTCGACAATGTTTGTGTGTGATCATATTGTAGCTGTCAAATTTTTAAAATATTTTCTACTCATTTTTTGCTCTTATCCAGGAAAAAAAAGTACACCCACTACTCAGAATTGTATCGATGAGCTTCTCCTATATTATTCTTTAGGTGTTGGCTGGCCAGTTTGCTTTTGTGGCTACTTTTCACTTGCCTTTTCAATTTAAACCTGTGCTCATTGTTAAAATGATTACATTTTTACCCATTTCACGTCAATTTTTTTATGGTTTCTGAATAAAATTGGAATTTGGTGCTTGTGGACTGGCGTTATTTGCTTAATCACATAGTGCTATTTGGACTACCATCTTTTGTGCTCAGACACTGCAGACTAGAGGTGCAGCACCATCAATATCACTCTGAAACAACTGATCTTGCCTTAGGTGTGTCCACCACGTGTATTTGTAATTATTGCCAAGATGTTTGTATTATATTATATAACGTTAGAGGTTGACCTGCAATGTGAAACTGTTAAAATTTCTTGTTAGTGTATACCTTAGCCCTTTTTGTGTGCCTTGTATGTGGGAGCTCAGGCGCTTCTCAAGTGAATTGATTTTCACTTTTTGCCCGAGCATTCCCGCATTATGATGATGCAAATAACTTTCAACTTCAACCACTACTTCAAGCCTATACACTCGCATGCGGTTTGCCTGCTTTTCAGCTATCAAAGGTGCACTGCAAGTGCGTTTAGGTATTAAATGCTGGCAAGTATAATTCATGCCCCGTTTCTTAGGCACCATGTATATGGCTTTAAAAGGACACTAAAGGAAACTACTAAGTTTTGCTAAATGAATCGTTTATGTGTACTGGAGTCTATCACCGCTTTATGTGTGCCAACAAATGGATTTTTTGCATTGAAAAGAGCTGTTGAAGGTACATGGTGTCGCCACCCAATTTGAATCGCCAACACTGGAATGAGAACTTGACGTCACTATCGCTGCTGCAGACATTATGTGCAGTGAGTTCCACGGCCACAATATGCAGCAACGACTGTGCTTACTGCACATTTATTTGTCACAGTTTTTTGTTATTGTCACTTTTTTTATTTATAACCTGGAGTAGTATTGAGTATTCAGGGTAGATTAGCTGATGTCATGTCAAAAAAAGTACCCAGCATAGGACAGGAAGCACCACTCAATTTTGTCATTTTCTCGCTTACAACTGCTCTGTTCTTGCCGGAAACAGTGAATCGGTTATCACACAAGCTTAATCCTTCAATCTAGCTCAGCTTAATATTTGTTGTTAGTGTCCCTTTAAACTTGCATGCAATCACTGCAATGAGTTGTTCATACATACTTCATATAAAGCTCTTTGCAGCAGTTGTGGCTGCCCACATGTATAGAACTGCTAGCATAGCCATCTCGCCATTGGTGCTAGTATATAATTGCTATCACAAAAAATGGTGATTTTAAGCAATGTTTTGCATGTTGCCACATCATGATTAAAGATTTACTGGAAGCTTTACATACACACACTAAAATCAGCCGTCACTCTCAGAGTTCAAATTCTGATCATAATAAGGCAACCACTCGTGGGGACTAATTAGAGGGAACGGAGCGGCAGCAATGAAGCCACGTCCCTGCCAGCAACATTTGGGTGGCCCTGACAAGGGCCTTTCTCTTCAGTATAGCCGATCTCCACCAACAGTTGCTGCATTCTTGCAATAGCTCTTGAAGCTTGACTGTGAAGTCTGTCAACTGGATCATTCCAAGGTTGTGTTTTGAATGTTCTGGTTCTTTCACACATATATATTTTCAGGGTTGCTATGGCTGAAACAATCCTTTGCCTCTCTTCCGTTCGCCCTGCCACAGTGGTCTAGTGGCTATGGCACTCGCTGCTGATCCAGTTTTGGGATCGAATCCCAGCTGCGGTGGCTGCATTTCGATGGAGGCAAAATGTTGAGGCCCATGTACTGTGGCCCCGTCACAGTGGTCTAGTGGCCATGGTACTTGGCTGCTGATCCGAGGGTCACAGGATCGAATTCTGCCCGCGGCGGCTGCATTTCGATGGAGGCGAAATGTTGAGGCCCGTGTGCTGTGCAATGTCAGTGCACATTAACGAACCACAGGTGATCAAAATTTCCGGAGCCCTCGACTATGGCGTCTCTCATAATCACAGCTGGTTTTGGGATGTAAAACCCCACAAAATCAACCAGTCAACCATGTACTGTGCGATGTCAGTGCATATTAAAGAACCGCAGGTGGCTGAAGTTTCCAAAGCCCTCCACTATGGCATCTGTCATAGTCATATCGTGGTTTTGGGATGTAAAGCCCCAGAAATCAAATCAATCTCTTCCATTTGTGCGCTCATTTGATATGTCACAGATCAGTGCCACGCTGATGCAGCTATGGTTTACTGGTTATGGTGTCCTGCTGCTTAACATCAGCTGCATTCAGGGCTACCGTTCAAAGCAAGTGAAATGCAAGAGTACACTGCAGGTCGAGGGACCCGAGCTGGCGAAAATAAAGGAAGGGCCCTTTTCACAGCTTATGCTGCCTTGGGATGTTGAAGGTTGCCACAGTGGTACAGTGGTTACGATGCTGGTGATCCACAAGACGCAGATTGGACCCTGGCTGCAATCACACTACAATGCAAGTGAAATGCTAGAGGCCGATGTACTTGGATTTAGGTGCACATTGAAGAGCCCAAGGTTGTCCAAATGTTGACACCCGTGTACAGTGCGATGTCAGTGAACATTGAAGAACCCCAGGTGGTCAGAATTTCCGGAGCCCTCCACTAGGGCATCTGTCATAATCACATTGTGATTTTGGGACCTTAAACCTCAGAAATCAATCGAGGTGGTCAAAAATTCTGGAGCCCTCCACTGCATCATATCGTGGTTCTTGCACGTAAAATGCTATAAATTATTGGGATGTCCAAAATCGATTTGTTGTTCCACTTATATAAAAGCTATGCATTCTCAATGCTCCTCCTGGAGAGGAGCTGAGGAAGTACTGCATGCTTCAGGAATGTCTGCAGGATCGGCATGTGCTTTTTAAGGAAATCTCGGTCCCTTACTACACGTGTGACGACAAACGATTTCTGTGACCAGCATACAAAGTCACAGAAACCGACATCAGCTGAAGCCATTTCAGTCTGTACCTGAAGCATATATTCATGATTTTCTTTTAAATGACGATTCTCGTCAAGGTAAAAACTTTTTTCGTTTACCTGGCCAATTAGTGCATCTCTGTACTTGTATGGGCACTTAATTTCGAGCACCCACCGACCACAGCAACTACATTCAACAATGCCATCTGGGCTGGCAGCAATGTATTGAAACTGCTCACAAATAAAGAGGCCAGCATCTGTGCATTGGAAGTTGGCATGATGTTCTTTCTGAAAGCGAACATAATGCCGTCTTGCAGCCTCCTCGTGCTCTATTCCATATTTTATCGCAACTGTTTTCCTGTGGTGAGATTCATAGAGCACTAGGGGAGACTGTGTAATGTTGCTGGCTAGACGTGCAGCAGACTTTTCACTCTTGCATTTCACAACCTTGCTAAAGACGGACCCTGTGATGCGCCCACATCTCTGCTGATACCACAGAAGGCAATTTCTCTGTGTTCTTGTTCTTTCCTCTATTATGGTGGTGTCAGCGTGGTTGATTTTCATGTTTATCAAGGATTCAATCCTTTGCTCTTTTGCACATTCATCCAGATTCTCCCACGCCTTGTCATACAGCTCGTAAAGGCTTTCTGGCAATTCGGCCATCCTGTCGCCCTCGTCAGCACTATCAGTTTCTTCATTAGGTACAGCATATTTTGAATACACTGTGAAAATTGCTGCATTTGGAAGTGTGCCATCGAGGGAGTCGAGGGCATCGGGAAACTTTGTCTGTGGGGCTTCGGCAACACTTCTCTTTCTTTTGATTCCTCTGGAAATTTCGCCATGCTTGTGCTTAACAATCTTCAAATCTGTGATCCGTGCAGGCTCCACCTGCACAGGAGTACAAATAACATCAGATCACTGCTACAGCAGTTGATGCTTGGCAGGTGAACTAATGGCAGATAAGTGTAACAAAAAATCTGCATTCCAAGACGTGTTCACTGTGTTTTTTTGATCTTGTTGAGCTTTAGCACTTTGGTGCTAATTGCGAAGAGATAGGCTTAGCTCTCGAGGAATCCTGACAAGTATACTCACTAAAAATGGGATGGAATGTTTTGCATTCGACATCTTTTTTTTACTTTTAAAGCACAGCACTAAAATTTTGAGAAAGCATGCCAATAGTTAAACATACCATGACAGCAAGTAACAAGTAACTGTGCATAAAACAGCTATGGTAGTTGTTTAGTCCACTTTCACCTTTTTTTTGTGAATGGGTTGTGATATTCATGCACAAAACTGCAGCTACATCTGTGCACCCAATGATGTGTGAAAACACATTAATGTTGGAGAACTGGTGATGAGGGGCTATTTTACACTAACAAAGTTTTCTTGTTATATGATATACTTACTAAGTCACATGAAATAATAAATCCAAGGTATGTGTATTTGCCCACTCCACACAGATCTAACTTGGTGTGATAGCTGGTTAATGACCCTTAATGCAAATAAATGTGAGGTCATGTCATTTTCATGCAGCAATAACCCAACAGAATTTTCGTACAAAATTAAAGGCACGCCCCTAGACTGTGCATTCTTACAAGTACTTGGGCGTCACTCTTTGTAATGATTTGTAAAGACTGGAACGGCCTTCCCGCTGGCATTGCTGCCATTACCTGTCCGTCCTTGTTCCAGCAACATGTCATCAATCACTTTGAAATTATTCTATAATCATGTAAATATGTACACCCAGCCCTTATTGCGTCCTTTGGGAGGTCTTTAAGGTAAATAAACTTGTCTGTGTGCTGAATGTTTGGGGAACCTTACATTTTTTTTCCTGACATGTCATTTGTGTGGTGGAAAAAAAATAACAAATATATGCCACATCACATTTAGGAATTATTGTTCGTTTACTTTCACAATATTCCCTGCACTCTGTCATATATAATGTCCATACAATCCAACTGCACCACGCAAATTGGTTTGTCAAGTGTTGCACCTTGGCATTTGTTTCAGTGGTGCTCGTTCTGGAAGTGCAGCAATGGCGTTCTGTGAACCATGCCATTTGTTTCAAAAGCTGCAGCGCTGGTTCATGATTTTCCTGCACCCTCCCTGCCAACCAGGCGGCCTTGGTGCAGACGTGCGTGCACACTGTACAAGACTGTGCAGCATTAAGGCATAGCCACTGTTCACATGTGAGGCTTGCCATCACTCAAACTTACGTGTAGGTGTACAATAAGCAAATAGAAGTGAACCCTGCATTTTATCGGCATCTCTTCATTTGTTTCAAGTGTTTTGCGGTGCCTGCACCACTGAAATCAAGCTACAATTTGTGAACTTCAAATTCACTGTGGGAACCAGTTAAGGTTGTTTAAGGCAAATCAAATGGGCATGTAAGCATATAATACTGAAGCAATTTCAGAACATGCAGCGTAACAGCAGGAGGTGAATCTTTAATTTAATACAATGTGCTAGGAGCTTTTTCGTTGTTGTTGTGGCTTCAGCAAAGAAAATGGCTTACACACGTTTGCACTACCTTTGTCTGTACTGCAGTTTCCATGGTACAATATGCCATTGTTAAATGTTTGTTTCTCTGGCCTTTTTATAAATACATTTGATTGCAAGGATGAAATTATAATTTTTTTTCACCCTTATTTCTAGGTGCTGTAATTCAAAAAATTTAAGCACTATTCCACATCAGCGTAGTTGATGAACTTTATAAGTAGAAAAAAAGACCGACTTACACTCTCTCGAAATCTGTTGTTCCATTCGCAAAGCTGGGACGTTGTGGACCTCGCAAACCCAGATGACACAAGCAGTTCCACCTTGAAAAGCAGTGCGGCCACATGCGCACAAACTTCTCCAAGTCTGCAAGAAATTATAATAATGTACATTACACAATGCAAGCCTTATAAGGAATGCTGAGGCCACTCGTCTAATTTAAAACTACATAAGCAAGCCTGGACGGCCGGACCCTTCATGCACTTCGGACAACACTTGCCTAAACATGATAAACTACTGCAGTGAGGCTACCAATGGTTTCGAATTATTTTTATAACAATGCACCTGTAATATGCCTTGCTGTTTCGCTAGAAGAAAGCCAACCAAGTGCACGCAAGTTGGCATAACCAGACCAGTCGCAATCGGCGCTTTTAAGCATACAGTGAGAGCGCACACGTGCGCGCGCCGATATGACCCTGGTCGAGATACACTTCGCTCCCAACATTCTTCAATACAAACCGAGCTACAATGTAATCCGGCATAGTTATCGGTCACCTCACAAAAAAACGTGCATTCTTTGTTGCGCATGCAGAAAGGTCAAGAGCTGCTCGAGAGCGGCATGGAAATGTGTGCGGTAAGCCCCCGCGACTTTGCAGCTTTGTGGTTGCAAACTTCACAAGATAACCGGATAAAAGTTTAGTACATGTATATAAGGCACAAAAAGAAATGAAAATAAAGGCTACAACTCACCCAGCCATGCAAGTACAGTGCGCAGTGTGGACGCTGCCGTCTCCCTTAACAAGTGCCCACGGCTCGTAAGGCTTGGCAGTGATTCTTTGTGATGGTGTCACGTTTGCTTTGAGAAACGTGCATTCCATGCCCAAGTCCGAGACAAGCACTCGCTGAACGTGGCCTTCCACTGTAAGGCAGTACGCTTTGAGAGATCGGTAACACTTCATGGCCTCTGCATTGTATGGGCCAGGCGTGCTCACGAGGTACACATAGATATCTCCAAACCGAACGTTTGGCCAACGTTTGGGGTCATTTTTCCATTCCGAAATGGTGTAGGGATTGGGATACTGCGTTCCAAGAACTTCCAGCTTTTCGACATACCGCTGGCGCGCAATCTCAGGAAGGGACATTACGTACTCTGACAGCTCCATCGCGTGCAAAGCCAAAGCGCCGAAGCGAACTGCTGGAGCCGCCGGAGCTTTTTGCCAACCAGTGCGAAACCAGTGCCCACCGCGATGTCGATGGCGATGCTGCACGTGATGTCACATTGTTGACAAACAGGGACAGGTCTATTGGCAGAAAAACTAGCTCGGTGCCGCTCCGCAAACCCCCCCTCCCCCTCTTTCCAGTGATTCATTGCCCGCAAAAAAGGCAACTGCCGGGTGATCGTTCCATAACTACTATGGAAGGTTTTTTTTTTCTCGTGTAATTTTCAAGTAAATATATTACTCGTGAACCACACGAATAATTTTTTTCACTGGACGCAGCACTGCTTTGCTTTTTTTTTCTTTTCGAGCGAACCGTCCCAACTCAGATGCTGAGAAAGTGCGCACAGATCCCTTGATAAGAATGTGTTGTGAATAGCGAGAGTACTACGCACGCCGTAGCACTGTCAAGCTTTTGCAGCGCGGCCTGATGAAAGAGAACGGGAAATCGAATTTTACTGGAATATGCCGCATGGTTTAGGCAGAATTTGTACAGGTACCGTTTTTTTTTGTTCATTGCTGTGCCCCGACCAGAACCGAAATGCACGTGTCGTTCGTCAATCCTGCGCTGTTAAGGGAATCCCATTTTAGATGCTTGATCATGGCCAATATTTTTGCCAACACTTTCTACACCGACATATGGAGCAGAAGTTATTCCCGTTGGTTTGCATACGAACAAGTTCAGCACAACTACACTTGAGCAGAAACAAGTAGTCGTATTGATTCCAGCACCTGGAGTTGCACGTTATTAAACGAACACAGCAGTTTTCATGAAAGTCTGTCGTGAATTATGTCAAGGTGCGTGATTATATGAACAAAAAAAATTAGTTCTATAGTACTTAACTTTTATTCACATTGCCAATATAAATACCACATTATATTTTTTCTGACACAGCTAAAAATAAAGTGCAACTGCGAGCAAATCAATTAAAATGTTGCTAGGAAGTACAAACGACAAGTGTAACATGGAACACATGAAACAGGCACTCTAAGTAGTAGTAGTAATAGTAGTGGTAGTGGTGGTGGTGAGAGTGGTGGTGGTGGTTGTTTATTAAATGAAATGTGTACAAAAAGCAAAGAAAGGAAAGTAATTAACGGAGACTGCAGTAATTGTTTAGCTCATCAGTTAACACCTGTACCACGCACTCCAGTAAGTGAAATGGTGGGGGGGGGGGGCGTGGTAAAGGATAAGGACAGGAAGAGAGATAGATAATAGAGAAGTGCTATTTACATATGTACATCAGTCTCAAAGTTTGCCTCCGATGAGGCTTTCTCAAGCAAGCTGTCACCTGGCACAGCACACCAGCACTGCTTTGACGCAGAGCAGCTGGCTAGATATAACGGAACATTTACGCAATATAAATTTTACACAAGGACTTATTTTTCACACAATAAGCCATGACAGCAGCAGGAGTGAATGTGCGAAATATGGAAGTAGTGCAACAAAACTTGCCTCCTCACGTTGACTAACCACACATGGTACTCCTGTTTGCAAGAAGATGCCAATTCATTGGTTTTCCCTGAGGAATTTGCAGTTCCTTACTGCTACTCATGTGCCCAGAATTGCAGGCAACAAAATGTTCTGCAGTGTTTTCATAAACCAGATATGTGTTGGCTGGAGCTTTGGTCCTGCGCCTGAGATTGCTCTCCAATACCTTACAATGGATGTCCTGCTTTCTTTGGCACACACAACAACAGAAGACAACAAAATGTTATGTCCTTTTTCTACTCTGTTGCTGGTTGCCTGGTGCAAACCAGTGCGTATCCGCCTTCCCTTTCTTGTTCATTATCATATCGAAAGCTTCATTATCTTCCAGCAAACAAATATGATAGGCTACTTGAATGCAACAGCGTGAATGTGCACTGACAGCAGCCATGTGAGGCTCCACCTGCCAGGGCATCAAATCTCAGAGGCCATAACCATTAACAAATTGCTTCGTGGCCTTACTGCTAAGGAAAGGGTGCATGTGCCGTAGCACCATGCAAAAGGCTGACTTGATGTCTTGTGGAGGCAGCATTTCTTGGTTGGGCTTTGGTTGTGCCCTTTTTTTGCTTATTAAAATTTATTTTGAGTTTCCTGAGCATTTCTGCTATGAAGTGCATGACAGTATCATCTCAGTAACATAGAATTACTTTACATGATAAAAATATTGCCGGAGTTGTGATGCATGCTATGCACATTGTTTTCATTGTAACTTGTGTGACATGGGCGTTGATGGAACGAGACAAACACTGTGTCAAGACCCATGGTGTGCTCCCTACTGAAGCACCCCCTTCTTGGCTTTTATTCAACTACCAAAACGGTTTAATCCCACAGCTTTGATCACTTCTCCTGGTGCTGTGGAATGCGTGGATATCACAGTGCAAGTAGGAACGTTGAAAGCACAGTGTTTTCAGTCTTTTTAAAAAGGGAGAAATAATCCTTTGCTCTGGCTACAGCAACACACAAAGGTGATTTTTGCCATTGGAAGCGACCTTTTACCATGGCAGTGTCTCCAGTGGCTGTGCATCCTGATTGGCTTGGCACGCCAAGTTGCATATAACAATGCTATGGTCCCAGCGAGGCCACGAGATTGTGTGCTAGAAAGTATGAGAACATTCTTGCTACTTCATGAGATGCAAAATGATTTCTCTTTGTAATAATATAACGTTTTGAATAGCAATTGTAACAGCGAACTGGATGTACTGCGTAAGGGTTTGTTAAGGGCACCATGGAGTGAGATTTCTGGCATGCTTCTATGAAAAGTGTCTGGTGATTATAAGCAACTGGGGTGACGTCACTGAGGAAGTGAAATGTTTGTTTTTGTAACTTGAAGAACCCACTTCAATTTCTGTGTACTAATTTTGATAATTCTTTTTGTGCATATCTCAGTATGCAGTACTACACACACTGCAGTGCGATGGAAGGCAGTTGAAAAAGCTGTTGCAGGGCCTCTTTAACTGGCACCATAATTTTCACTTGCAGAGTTTAGAGTTTCCTTGAAGCACTGCTTGCATACTGCAATTTATGTTCACAAGGATGCCTCAGTGTAGCCCATATATTTGCATTAGCAAGTGCAGTTGTCCAAGTAGACATACAATGTATGCACAGGTGCATGTGCTCTTGCACAAGGCCCTTTGTTTTGTGATCGCTTTGTATTTGCACAGCATAACTTGTTTCAACTGCACGTGCTAAAGAACCCGAGAATTCAAGGTCTGGTACCCTTCCGTATAGCTGCAGAGGCCATATAGTTCTTGCATGCAGGTATAGTTACTAGCCTTTGCTAAACTGTTATTTTCCTTTTGATAGATATAGCAACTACCCTGCAACTTCTTGCTGGAATTAGGAAGCAAGAGTATTGTTAGAAAGACTAAGCTTCGATTGGTATTTGGGATATGCCTATGGCTTGACACTTCATTCAGCTGCTGTGTGGCAATCTCGAACTTCAGCTTCTTTTTAAAAATTGAAATTGGCATCAGTTACAAAGAGGGTTGAAAGGACTTGTCAGGTTCGGTTGTTGCTGTCAAAACCTTCAGCTATGGAGAAAACGCAGAGTTTGAGGGATTAGCCTTGGGTAAATAAATAAGATGTGTACGTTATGTGTACAGTAATTTGCCGAGTACATTCAGCTTCTCAAGGGAAACTTGTAAAAAGCTTATTTATATACGCACACTTTTGTGGCATGCAACTTTATTGGCCCATGAATTTCTGAAGCAGGACTTTCAGTGAATGCCATCTTGCCACAGGAGATGGAGCCAGAAGAGGCACTGCACTGTGTCCATGAGCCCTGTTGGCAGAGGCTTGTGCAAGACCCCCTCGATGGAAGAAGCTGCTGGCCTGTGGTGCTCACTTGCTCTTGTACAGCTCCCAAAACTGGAGTGCACCGCGGGCTTCAGTGGCCGCTCAAGCTTTGGTTTCAGCACTCCGTGACTTGCCCCAGCCTCTTCCAGGTCATTTCCGTACTGCTGTAGCGCCACCTATCTGGTCTCTGGTTGCTGCAGCACTGCACTGTAAGCATTGGTTCTTTTCTATGTGTGTGTTTGTAAGACAGTAGCCAACTATTGATGCAGTGTACTGTGCAGTGGTGCTTGTGAAACATGCTGAAGCTTGCTGTTTTACTTACATGGGAACCTTGCTTATTTGCGTGGCAATGACATTGTTTATGTATGTGAAGTGCAACTAACTTTTGATTTCCCTGCTGTGGATTCACATGGTAAATACAAGCTGCGGATTTCTTGAAATGTGCCTCATAACCATATTGTATTTCTGTCATGGTAAGCACATCATAATCACTTTTACATTGATTTTTTGAATTACCAAAAGGGCTTTATCTCTTTAGACATGTAAAGCTTATTATTGTTATGCACTGGGCTTTTATTTGATAGTCTAGTCTGTATTCCGATATTACCACCACAGCAGCTGCATTTGGTATTAAATTTTGAAATACTCTTTTGCAGTGCAACTGTACACTATTGTATGTTGTGCAAGAGGTGCAAAATTTCTCTAGGATTTGGTGAATTGGAAGAAAAATACCTTATTAGGCGGCACATATTACAACACCATTGCACTTATTTCTCATTAGTGTTCACTATGCTCATCATGAAATACAAGTATGCTGTTGTAAGTTCATTCTCAGCAGGTACTGTGCACATTCATGAGCGTTTACAGTGCAAGCACTGGGATGCTGGACAAGCGTAGTGAAAGTTAAAGAGCATAGGAAGTTAAAAAAACAAGAAAACATGCATTTGTTTTTTTTTTTTGGACTGTTCGGTTTTTTTTAGGGGCGAAGCTCCTTACGCCGTGGGTCGTTCCATCCTTTGATGTTGTCCCTTGTAGCCACCTCTTCTAGTTCGTGAAGTGCTTACTAGATAGCGTGATGGCGCTGCGGTGCTCGCTTCATTCAGATGTATGGGAACGCGTAGTATGGGAGCGCATGGCGCACGAGACCGCTAGGGCCTGAGTGCTATAAAAAGGTGCTCGCTCTTGGCGCGCTTTCTCTTTCGCTCGGAGTCGGCATATGGAAGACAAGGCTGCGGAGCGGAGGGCACGGAAAGCGGCGGCAGTGCGCGCTCGCAGACAGAATCCGGAGGTGAGAGCCCGCGAGGCTGAAGCTGCACGGCGACGTCGCGAGGCCGATCTGGAATCTGCGAGAGCCCGCGAGGCCGAAGCTGCATGGCTGCGGCGCGAAGGTCCCGACGTTCGAGCCCGCAAGGCCGAAGCTGCACGAATCTCGTCTCACGTCTTTACATGATGATTGACTGGGCGAATTACTAGGACGATTCACGGTTTACTGATGATTCCCTCCGGAGCTTCGCCCACTCATCATCATTCACTCCGTGGATATGCTGTGGATTTTTTCAGATTCTGGGTTCCCTAGGGTACCCAAAGCAGTGTAACAGTGTGCAACAGTGACCTCAAGAGTTGTCAAAAAGATGTATTCGCACTCACTGATGGCTCCCCTTGCATGCTTATGCTGCTTTTTTCGTGCCTATTATTGGTTACATTGCCCCACCTGTTGCTGCCTTCTCCCATTTTCTCTCAGTCCAGCTCCTGACGGCTCAACTTCACCTCAGTGTTTATGGGGCCTTGATCTCCTTTCTATCAAACGAGTGGAGTTCAAAATGTAGCTACTAATGCTTCATTTATATGTCCTTCTTCTTAATCAGCAATTCACCTAATTTTCCATCATGTAGCCAGAGTCAAATAAAGTAAAACTGGCAGGCGACTCCCATAGTGGCACTCGCATCTCGACGTGGGCGTGACCTGATGACTTTCTCATAGTTCACGGCGTGAGTATTGGCTGATTTTGCGTGCTTCAGCTAGCTCTTGCCTTGTGTTTTCAACAGTGCACATGGCTAAGGAGGCAACTTTGTGGTTGCCTACATTATCATGATGTTTAATTTTTCAATGTGGGCACTTTTTAAACCCCGGTACGGCATGCAGTATATGATGTGGCTGGTGAGCAGTGCTTGCTTTATTCTTGGCTTGTCTCCTCCTTGAGCCCATTTCTTCGGCCTGCTATCTTCTTAACAATGTCAGTGATTGAAGTTCTGTGCCCACTGCGCCAGACTACACCAAGAGAGAAATGCTGACACATCCTGCACAAAGCAGCTGTTTTTCAGCTGGTGGTTAAAAAACCAGGTTTTAGCGACGTCGGACACATAGAAGCCGACGTGACGAAGTTTCTGAGGGTCGTCCCAGTGGTTGTATGCGCTCACCCTCTCGTAATCCTCGAGCCACTCTTCCACGTCGTCACGGGGGAGACCAGAGAAGATGGTGGGTTCAAGCTGCCGGGCGGTGATGGTCCATGGGGGAGCGGCCAGGTGCGCAGGGGCGTTGATGCCCGAGGGGCCAGGCTCTGTTCGTTACTCATGGCAGTGGACAACCGGAGCAAACGGCGACCCGAACGTAGCTCCAGGGAACCGCGTCGACGTAGAGGACTAAGGGATCGAAAGCACCTTCCACCACTTTGTAAGGCAGGAGCACAGCTGTTGTCTCGTAGCCTTTATGTGGCCGAGCCTCGAGAAGAACGAAGATGACGCTCACGGTGATGATGATTATGTACAGGTGAAGAAGATGACCGATGAATGTTTTGCTCACAATATTGTACCATCACTGTGCCAAGACCGACAGGAGTGGCCTTCACTAGTGTAACTTGCGCAGGCCCACTCCAGACAGAACTGTCTGTTCCAAAACTGAAACTGTGTTCTAAGCTGCCAAGTAAAGCCAGTTTTCAGCCGTTGCCATTGGCTTTGGCATGTGCGCGCAGATTACTGAGGTGGCGTGGTGCTATCATGCTCTGTATACCCGATCATTGATTCGAGAGGAGAGATTGTGAAACTTGCCAGTTGCTAACTGTTTTGGCTTAGCAAACTGATAGTGAAAATGAAAGTGATCTTGCTAAGCGCATATACTGTGGGTCTCTATGACCTCTAGTTTTGTGTTCTCGACTATGAATATAATGCTTGGAAATTTCAACTGTGCCAGTCTCCGGTAGCATTCCCTTTGTCTAAAGCTGCACAGTAATTGCCGTTTGTCATCAAAAGGGTCCTGAACCACCCCTTGTAATTGGTTTTGAGAACGGCTGGGTGTGTATTAAAACACTGTCAGAAATTCCTAGCTGAAAGAATTTTCCAAAGAGATTTTCTGGGAGTGAAGATATTGTGACTGTGAAACCTCCCCTTCCTGTTCTTCCTCAACTCTATAGAATGGAGTCCATAGAGCTCTTGAGGGTGGCATCCAAGGAGGTAGCCTGCTCACTGCATTATGTCATCAGGCTTCGAAACCGCATCAGAGTGGCTGATTGAAAGCACAACTTGGCACAACTGCCGGGGCATTTGACAGCACACACTTGTGGTCGCCTGCTCGCTCATACCCTGGGCTCGGTCGCATGCCCTCACGATCACTGCATTTTTTTCAATCCTCCGAAGCTTTGTTTCTGTTTCACTTGCTTTCCTGTTCATCACACATGTGTGGGTCCGGAGGTGTGCACGTTTACTTTGTCAGTGCGCAGCTTTGCACATATGACAGCATCAAGATAAACTGTACAACTACCAAATCTAATCCACCATGTTCTGCCTAATCCAAAATTAGTTATTGGTTGATTAGCGATTCTAAATGAGTTAACCATCCTGTCGTGTTGGAACACGCGACTTGCTATGACTCGAAAGGAAGACCTTCAGGACTCGAACCCATAGACATCGACCCCAAGGCATTTCTTGGATTAAGATGGGTTAAAACAGAATAAGATGGGTAACGCATTAGCACTGTTTGTTTGATGTGCCCAGGAAGTAGCGTCTGTGCCATTTTGCATTTAATATTCACCAGGGTGCAGAAGTGAAAAAAAATACCGGTTTGGGTCAGGGTTCGTGTTCAACGCACACTGCTTTGCTCCGGTTAAGTTTCGGTGTGGAGAAACAAACTTCTTTATCGGTTCATGAACCGGTTCGCGACACTTACCTGGTTCACAAACTCGTTCAGAACCTGAAACTTCACATTTGACTTTGACAGTGCTGTTTATGCTAGCCTGAAACACTCCAAGTAGCACTGATCAAGTGGCAATATTCGGAATTTCACCAGGACTGCAATTCAAACACACACAAAAAAAAGGTGTTGCGCTAGAGTTGTCCGTAGTAGAAAATTCCTGGCAATGTCTTGTAACACTAAAATTTAAAGCAGCCGCACATTGGCAAGGACCACTCACGTACTTGTAGCTTTTCTGACCGACCTGTCCCTACTGAACTAGTGTTATAATTTTCTTTTAATTCTATGTTCGCTTCTGATCCTAAGGTGCACCACACATGCACGTAGGCAAGTTTTTTCAAACCGTGGAAGGACCCTTTAGCACATCGGAAACATAAATCAGCAAACGAAGGAAGGGAAAGGGAAAAACGGAAAGGCAGGGAGATTAACCAGAAAGGGGTCCAGTTGGCTGCCCTACTGTCACCTGGTCGGGACACATGCAGCACTCAGGGCGAAGTACGCGGGACTCAAGATGATGTCAGGCGTACTGTTTATTGGGTGAACTTGTGCCAAGCAAAACAAAGCCAGTCACAATGCTCAGCAATAGCGGTGTGAAGAGTCGGTCGACGGAAGGACTGAGAAGCGGCGTAATGCATCAGCTTTTATACACAAGTCATAATGTGTTCTCGCGTTTTCTCTGAAATTGCAGAAGTCGCTCAAATGTGCGCATCAGGCACGCAAAGTTTGTAGAATGGACGACGTGGTTCCCGAAGTGACATGCAAGATAAACACGACATGCCTAGCGCGTAACAGAAAGTGATAATGGCGCTCCCTGCAAGCAATCAAAACAAGCGCGCATGTCACAGGAAAGTGATAATGGTGTTTTCCTTAAGCAAATGAAAACAACCGCGCATGTAACTACCCCCCTTTGACAAGCATCGTCCAGATGCTAAAAACAGAACATGCAAGTGAGAGCACATGCAATAAATTAGCAATGCATCACAGTTAATCACTGTGCGTAATAAGGTTTCATTCGCACCACGTTTACAACTTTGGATCGTGCACGGCGCCGCTGGGATGATGTTAAGCCATCGGGTATGACCTCATAGTCCAGTTCAACATGTCAGAGTACCTTGTAGGGTCCAAAATAATGGCGCAAGAGCTTCTCACAGTCCTCGTCGTCGTATTGGCGTCCAGACCCAGACGAGGTTGCCAGGTTGATATTCGGTGTGGCATTGTCGAAGGTTGTAGTGGCGCCTGTCGACAGTCTGCTGGTTCTTGATACGCAAGCGAGCGAGCTGTCGAGCTTTGGCGTGCTCCAAGTAGATGGCAACGCCGACTGGTAGCATGGCGTCAAGCGTCGTTGTTGGGCTCTGTCGGTAAAAAAGCTTGTATGCCATAAGCTGCATTGTTTCTTGCATGGCCGTGTTGTACACGAAGGTCACGTATGGAAGTGGGCGTCCCACAGGCTTGTGTTCGACGTAGACGTACATGGCCAGTGTTGGGCGTGGCATTGAATCCTCCCCCCTAAGAACACGCCAACGCATAGTACAGACGGCTGGGGGCTGGCAACTCCGAGGAGACTCCCATAAACAAACACAAGTTGTTGGAGGAATGCGGTGGCCGACACGGATCGCCAACTGCTTCGGTAAAGTTTGCCTGGAAGCGCGCCCCCCAAGCTCAAGTGGCAATGGTGGCCAGAAAATTTCCGTCGACACATTGTACGTACATGCGGTGGGATTGTACAACTTCGGCAACATGGACAGCAGCGGCGGCAGCGACTGTCTTCCCCAAGAACAGCGGGCCCCAATTTATGACCTTGGGTGCGAGCTACAACGAATAACTACCGCTGTACCCCCTTTGGCGAGCTGATGGTTAACAGTCGCTTGCCTTTGACTGTTGTCATAGTTCTGTGTAGCCACCTTTGACCTAGCTGACTACTGTAGACTCCCAGACCTACCTTCCTGGCACAAACTCTTTCTTTCTGGAGCTCAGAACTCCATCGACAGTAGTGTCCCTCTCCGCCCCATCATCCTCTGAAAATTAAGTGATCAGGCGAGTCCATGGTTGGAATGCAAAAAGCCTTTCTGTGGGTGACTGCTCCTCATGGGTTGGTGTGGTCCTGTAATGCAACAAAAATTTGGCAAGTCGATTTCACAGCGTTCCCACCTGACTTTTCTTCAGGCCCTCCTTGATGGTGCATACTGCCCATTCCGCCAAACCGTTGGATTGCGGATGGGGCAGTTGTTACGTGGCAAACACCATTTTTCTCGGAAGAATCGTGCTGTCTCTGCACTCGTGAATTGTGGACTGTTATCTGACACAACCGTCCGTGTTAAGCCAAATTGAGCTAAGATGCCTTTAGTCACCACCGCCGTTGCTGTCCTCAAGGGCACTGCCGCGTTCCACTTAGTCTCAGCGTCGATGAGAACGAAGACCGTGTGCCCTTCCATGGGACCAGCAAAATCCATGTGTAGGTGGTACGAATGTCTGTTGGTCTTTGGCCAGTTTGCCAGAACCTGCACTGGAAACACTGCGTGCATTGGGGACACCGTTTAGCAAACATCCCAGTGTCATTGTCTAACCTTGGTTACAAGAAAAGTTGGCACACAAGGTTCTTCATTGTCATCATGCCAGGGTGTGTGTCGTGCATGTCTTTCAAAACAAATTTCCGAGCAACTTTAGGCAGAACCACACGGTGACCCCAGTAGAGCATCCTCTTAAACTAATTCATGCCTTCGTAAAAAATACGGTTGGTACTGCTTTTCCTCTAAACCCAGACACCGTGGCCAGCGTTGCAAGATCCAAGTTTTCACTTGCTGAAGTACATTGTCTTTTCTGGTGTGGTCTGAAATATTCTGCGCAGACAAAACAAAATCATCCAGAGCCTCTGCATGCAGGATGTATTCGGCTAGTTCCTTTTCGCTGCCATCATTGCGGACCGGTAATGGCAAGCTGCTTAGGGTGTTGGAATTTTCATTTAGCTCTCTTTTGGATATTCCAAGTTGTATTGATAAGCTCCTGAGAGCAGTACCCAACATTGAATGCGTGCTGCTGCCATTTGCGGAATGGGTTTGGGCTTAGCAAGGCTGTCAGAGGCTTGTGGGTTGGGCACCAGAGTGAACCTACTGCTGAACAAATAATCTCGAAATTTGATAACACCAAAAACAAGCTCTAATGCCTCCTTTTCTAATTGTGAATAGTTACGTTACGCTGCCGTGAAGGTTCTAGAGTGGAACGCTATGGGTTGATCCACCCGTTTTATGTGATGACACAAAACTTCACCTATTCCCTCGGCTGATGCATCACACTCAAGCCACAAGAGTTTCTGAGATTTGTAATGCACAAGAAAGTTTGCCCTGCTCATGGTGCACTTGGTTTCCTGGAATGCTGTTGCCTGTGCATGCCCCCAATACCAGGGTGCTCCTTTAGACAAAAGTCGGTGTAACAGAGCCAAAGTGGATGACAAATTCTGTAGAATAGTACGTGACCAATCCTAAGAAGGATTTAAGCTGGCTTATTCAAATCGGAGCCGGTGCCACTAGCACTGCTTCCAAATTGTCCTGCAGTGGGTGGAGGCCTCTTGCATCGATTTAGTCCCCAAGAAATATCACTTCTTTTTTCTTTTTCCCGGAAGCCGCACTTCTTATTCAGTGCGAGGCCATTCACCCGCAGTCATTCGAATGCTTGCTGCAGTACCATGGTATCCTACTCTTTTTCTGCTGCAATAATGTCGTCGAGGTAAACTTTCACCCCTGGTAGGCCCTGTAGCACTGCTTCTATACGCTGCTGAAACAGCGCAGGTGCTGAGGCAATGTCAAAAGGCAAGTTGTTCTAGCAGGAAAGGCTTTTGTGTGTATTCAACACAGTTGTCTTCTTGACATCGTCATCCAGGGGAAGCTGGTTGTATGCGTTTCATAAATAGAGTGTGCTAAGCACCTCACCTTCTCATAGCGCTGTATAGATGTAAATTTTTGGAAATGGGTACTTTGTTCTTGTCGCTGGGTTGACTGGTCAGCTTAATGTCCCTGCACAGCCAGATGCCTTAGTCCTTTGCTACTGGTGCTACTGGTGTTGCCCATTCAGCCACGCTCATGGGGGACAGCACTCCCACTTCCACCAGTTGGTCAATTTTGGTGGAGACTTGCACTCTCATTGTGTACGGAACTGTCCAAGCCTTGAGAAATCGAGGTTGAACGCTCTCCTTGAGATATAGCTTCACCTCTGGTCCCTTAGAGCATCAGAGGTTCTCAAAGCGGTCCGAAAATTCGTCAAGAAGTGTGGCTATCTGGCTCTCGGCATGAACAACATTCACTGAAGTTAATGTTGACTTGCCTCCCTCCAAAAGGAACACACCTCCTTTGCGAAATTCCTCTGTCGTGTCTCTTTCGTGCAGGAGGGACCCTCGATGGTTCACAACTATCAGTGAACTGCTCACCGTTACTGGTCAAGCTGTACCGTCATGTCTGCCTTTCCAAAGGCCAGCAACAGCCCTTAGAAACATGAAAGGTGTAGTGGGGTTTTTAGCAGAGCAGGCCACCACTTGCGATGCTTCTTGTACAAGCTCTTGGGAATTGCACTTACCGGTCATCCAGTATCGACAACCATTCACAGCCATGCGTTAAGGTGTGCTCGATTGGCTGTACCAAGTGCTGATTGGCTGAATTGTACGTGATGAGAGCATACACAATCTCTTCTTTGCTTTTGCATTCCTTTCCATCAACAGCGAATGTTCCTGACCTGAGGATGTGGGATCCTTGGCAAGCCCCAGTTAGATGCCCTCTTTTACCACATTGATGGCATATGGAACTAGATGTCGACAGGACGCCATTGCATGCACCCCTTTGCATCTGTCGCATGGAAGACTTTGGGCGTTGTGGGCTGCAACTTTTCCTCCACTGCCTTACTTGTTGCTGTTGGTGTACCATGTTGATGCCGCTGCCTTCAGTCCATGTGTATGAAGCCAATATCCCCTGAGCATCTTTGTTCACTTTCTCAGAAGCTAGGGCGAATTCTTCGGCTTCTTCATGAGTCAACTTCTTGAGGCCCAGTAAGCACTGGCGCGTTTCCTCATTCCGAATCCCACAAACAATTCAGTCCTGCAGCATACGGTCCAGTGTCACCCCGAAATTACAATTTATGGCCAGTCTTCTCAGTTCAGCAATGTAGTCCCCAACGCTTTCTTGCTCTTCTTCTCTTCACATGTATAGCTTGTATAGCTTGCTGCTATTTCAATTGCCTGAGGGTGGAAATGTTCTTCTAGGCTTTTCAGAATGTCATTGTATCTCAGAGGTGATGGGGGCTCCTTCCAATATCAGGACGGCATTGTCGCTGAACGATGAAAGCAGTAGGGCCCAGCGTTTTGCCGCATCGGTAATCTTGTTGACCTCAAAGTAGGCTTCCAACCAGACACGATACGTGCTCCTGCTACTCCCGACGTCGCTGAAGGCAGGTCGCCGAGATCCCATTATTCTAGCCTGTGTCAAAGGGTGATTAACCACCCTTGTCGCCACCGTAGTATCTTAAGTAAATGCGAAGAACAAGACACTTCATGGTAAGAACTAAAATGTTTATGGTTGAGGCTGCTGTCTAGGCTGTCATACCCAGACCAGAGGGCCAGAGCATGTGCTTTGGCAAGGGGTGGAGGCATGTGTTACTGGCAGGTTCTTCGGCACGTGCACTTGGCAATCTGCGATATATCAAAAGGGAGCAGGGTGAGAGCATTAGCAATGCATGTTGACTGCCTCCAGTAGACAGCCATTCAGTCATTGGTTCTTGGCAGCGCCGGTGGCACCAATGAAGAAAGGTACAGCTTAACAAAACACTATGCGTGCCTAGTTGGTGCAACCAAGCCTGCAGTGTGTTCTCTGTCCTGTCCCTGCCAATAAAAAGTGCTGGAATATTTTGGGAAAGGAAGTCACAGGCTTGCAATGTCCATTAGAATGACTACCTTCCTACTAGCAAAATGCAGGAGGAGGGCTGACTAGCAGGGGGTTGGTGGGGGAGGCATGTTGAGAAATTCACACAAAGAGTAAAGTTTACTTTTCACTTTTGGTAAGAAATTTTCACTTGCCGTATGTCATCATCGCCAAAACAGGGAAATAAATGATACACGTTCAAGTTCAAATAAACTTATGTGTAAACAAAATCCTTCTTATACCACTATAATATACACTTTTTCATGAAAAATTGTGACTCAGAAAACAGGCAGAAGCTCAAGACGACAAGGCTGCAGTGACACTGTATTGGTTTACTCAGTTGATGTCAGGATATGATGGCAAAGACGGAAGCCGTTGGTCTCAATTAGCCACAATTAACCCAACGGCATTGTCATAGTCAAACATCAATCGCAGTTGAAGTCCTTGTGGAAAGTGGTGGTATGACTTTGACACACACTGATGCAGGGCAGACTGAAAAACTGCTTTGTTACACAAGGATTAGGATGCATTGAGATGAAAAACATTTGGAATTAGCGGGATTACCTATTTCTCACGGTGGATGTGGTGGAGGGGTTTGAAGTAGCATGAGTGGCATGTGCACTTCCGCTGTGGGACATGAGCACAATCACAACTGCTCAGGCGCACAGGCTGCAGAGTACCTGAGGTGACCAGGGCACAGCAGGTAGTAGACTACCCTATTCTCAGTCTAGAGTGTGTCATTACTGAATTATCATTTCAGCAGCAGCTCATTGATAACTCCCTCTGCATGAGCCTTGCACCATGTGATGCTGGGCAGAGTGCTCTAATGTCTTCTTCGGTTAAGTTTTCAAATTACTAGGCAAATATAATTCTGCATTGCTCTACGATGTGTAGTGCTCACGGAATGAAATGGGACATGTAAACACTGAATTAAACTGACTAAAATGTGCAATTGCTCGCTGTGACCGCGTCATATATCTGCGATTCTGGCCTCCAAAGGGTGTTTTTTCTCGTGCAAGTATACACAACATTACGTTAATTGTATATGAATTGAAGATTGTAGATAGAAAAGTATGCGCATTACTTAGCCCTAACTTCTGCCATTCCAATCTGCGAGTCCTGCAGTGGTCACACTCAGCAGTTGGGGGAAATAATTCAAATGCAGCCAGGGGTATCAAGCAAATAGCAGGATAAAAAAAGAGGTGAAATGAGAGGTAAATGGCAACACTGGGTGTTGCCATTGAGACAGGGTGCCTAATTTTGGGGGGAGTGTGTAGTTGTAGAACAGCCACTGTTTTGTCTCTTGTTCAGTTTACTGGGTAAAAGAAAATACCTGTTTGGTGCTGCCTTGGCCCCCATGCCATGCAGTTTCAGCCGTTAAGTGCGTAATGGTTTATCTGGTTACATTCCGAGTTTTTTTTCATTCAATAACATGACATAAGAGCAAATGGCTACCATTAACAACTAGGTATATGTGGTGGTGTAGTGCTAGTGCACAAATTTAGCATGGCCAGATCATGCTTTATTAAGTTCTACTCTGATGTGTAAAAATATAAGAGTAAAACTTGACATTAAGGAGATTTATTGGGCCTTACTCATACGAAAACTCAACGATGCAGTTTTGCGTGTTGACTAGCAGCTCCCCAGTGAATGCTGAAGCAAGGCTAATGGGTTATCAAGTATGGCTGGTGTGAATGCTTCAGTAGTGGGAAAAGCAATCTCTTTAAAAGCAAGTAAGTGCCATGAAGGGCTTTGTTTTTTTACTGTACCTTGCCATGTACCTTGCCATGCAGCGATCTAGCACCGGTTTCGAGGAATATACATTGAACCGTGACCCTCTCGTGTGCTACAGCTGCGGTTCTACGGGACATATAGCCCGTTTCTGTCACCAACGCCGCCAGCCACGAAGGACTCCACCGCGGTTCTCGCCACCCGAAACCCGTACATCCCATGGCCCATGGATGACCAGTTCGCTGCCGGAGAACCGTTTCCCGCGCGAGGTCAGACGCAGCGATTTGCCAGGGTCTGACCGCAGCCTGACGCCACCAAGTAGCCGTCCTCGACGTTCTCCGTCCCCTCGGCGCCGTTCATCTCCTCCTCCGCCGGGAAACTAGCTTCCGCGGCCGATGGAGGTGAGGTCGCTGGATGGTCTTTGCAAGAAATGCCTCTGCCTGTTGCCATGCTTAAAAACAAAGTGAACGTGTTAGTCGACGGTATACCTACCATGGCTTTAGTGGATACTGGTGCGAATGTTTCTGTTATGAGCCTTTCTTTTAAGAACCGCCTTGGCCGCAAGGTTATGTTTTCGTGGGACCGTACCGTTACCTTTCGTGGAGTGGGCGGCGAGTGGCTTCACCCTCTTGGTGTTTGCGCCGTCAGTGTTACATTGGCTGGGAAGGTGTTTGTGTCGGAGTTTTTAGTACTTTCTAGATGTTCGCACAATGTAATTCTCGGCATAGATTTTCTTCATTGCGGCGCTTCTGTGGACTGTGGTAGTAGCGAAATATGTGTGAACAAGGTGCCCGCGCTCTATGAACAAAGCTCGTGTGCCGAAGATAGGGATACGCTCTGTGTGCTTGATGAAGTGCTGGCCCCCTCGTGGTGCCTAACGCGTGTTCGTGTTTGTTCATCTACTGTTGACGATGCTTGTGGTGACGTCGTAGTTAGGCCTATCAACGTAAACTGTGCTAAAAAGTGTATACTTGTGCCTTGCTCCGTCGTGTGCATGACGAAAGGAGTCGCAACATTGTGGGCGCTGAATTGTTCGGCCACGCCAGTTGTCCTTCCTAGAGGCATGAAAATTGCTATTTTTGACGAAGCTTCATGCAGCTCAGTGGTGGCACTTACCGCAGAGGCCGTACCTGCTTGCTCGCCTCGCAATTATCGCCTTTCTGAAGAACTGATTCTCGATATGATTAGCAAGGCTCTCTCTACATCCGAACGTCAAGCACTAGTAGAAGTTCTTTCCCGGCATGTTGCTGCATTCGACTTCACATATGGAGATGCGCCCCTTCCTTTGCCATCATCACGTACCCGCCACAGAATAGATACCGGTTCAGCACACCCCATTCGCCAAAAGCCCTACCGTGTGTTATCCTCCGAGCGGAAGGTTATCGCAGAACAAGTCAAGGAAATGATGAGCAAAGGTGTTGTTCAAGAGTCATCTAGCCCTTGGGCAGCTCCAGTAATCCTCGTCCGAAAAAAAGATGGTTCCTGGAGGTTCTGCGTAGATTACAGACGCTTAAACGCCGTGACCAAAAAGGACGTCTATCCACTACTGCGAATCGACGACGTCATTGATTGCTTACACGCCGCCTCTTATTTCTCGACACTGGATCTAAGATTGGGGTATTGGCAAATACCTATGGAAGCTAAAGATAAAGAAAAGACAGCCTTCGTGACACCAGATGGCTTATTCGAATTTAATGTTATGCCTTTTGGTCTCTGTAACGCTCCTGCCACGTTCGAAAGATTTATGGATACGATATTACGTGGTCTAAAATGGGAAATATGCATGTGCTACCTGGACGATGTTGTAATCTTTGGTCGCACGTTTGAAGAACATAACACCCGCCTGAGCCTTGTCTTGGATTGTATCGAAAAAGCTGGCCTAGTTCTGAACTCAAAGAAGTGTCGGTTTGGCGAACATCAAACATTGGTTTTGGGACACCTAGTTGACAAGGAAGGCGTCAGACCCGATCCTCGTAAGATTGAAGCAGTCAGCTCCTTTAAACCACCGCAGACAGCACGAGAACTTCGCTCATTCATTGGTCTATGTTCTTATTTTCGCCGTTTTGTACCACGATTTGCCGATGTCATTCACCCATTGACATGTATGCTGAGGCATGGTGCGGCCTTCACATGGACACTGGAGTGCGAAGAGTCGTTCTCGCAACTGAAGTTTCTACTGACATCAGCACTTCGTCCTCCTCTTCTCTCATTCCTCTAACCTGCTCCTTCTACGATCGTTACAATATTATAAAAACAGCACGCTGTTTGTCAGATGTATATGTGGCTGATGGAAATGATTGTCTATAATTATTCATTCATAGTGCTGACTGTTTTGTTTGCATGTTACAGCACCTTTAAGGGCCTAAGTGCAGACATTGGTCCTGGCAACAAAAAACAACAAGAAATTCATTTCTCACTTCTGTGATTTTTCATTCTCTTCATAGCATTGCACGCCTTCCAGCAAGAAATTGGCTCGAATTGATGCATTTTGAGCAAGGAAATGTTGTATGCATTCATCTCATCACTTAGTTTTGATTACAAAAAGTCCAAGTGTCACGAGTGTGAGGGGAGATCTCGGGAGCGCTTGCTCCGATGGATCGAGAGAGAAGGACGCTGGCGGCATTGACAGAACAAACATTACTTTATGCATGGGAACATCGAAACATGTACAACACTGGCAAACAAACAATTCACACACAAAAAGGAAAGAGTTAAGTAACCAATCCGAATAGCCAAATTCGTAAAACTCTACAGTTTTTCCGCATTAGGTGCAGTCTCAACGGGAGTCCACCACCAATGGGCCTCGCGTTCACATCTGCGGTAGCTGCTCAGAGCTCAGACTGGACGCTCTTACGTTGGTTGTAGTACGGGTTCGGAAACAGAGTCCTCTCGGCGGTGTCGCATCCACGTAGCCGTCGTCGACAAACGGTACTTGTGGTAGCTGCCGCTCACGCAGAGTCCGTCAGCTCCGCCGCCTTCCTTCCCGGCTGACGTGGCAGTCACCAGCTCCCTGCTAGGCCTATCCACAGCCTCAGCCTCTCCTTTGAAGTGATGCCCGGTCTCCAAAGTGACCTAGCCCTCTGGTTTGATTGCTCTGCTGATCGTCCCGTTCTGCCAGTGAAGGTGGAGCCCTGCAGGTATACCGGGAACCGCTGCAGTTTGGCCGCTGCGACTCCGAAGTTCACACTCAACCGTAAGCCTGGTCGACGGCCACCCCGGAGCCCGGCGCCCTCGTCTCCTCGTCACCAGTCCGTAGCTGGCATGACAACCTTCGTCGACTGGTGCCATGCAGAAGATCCCAGCTCAACCTTTTCCAACACCGATCGCTGCTCGGGTCGTGCGCCACAAGCCCACTGTCCACCAGTTATGTGCATCGACGTGTCTACGGCGCGTGCTTTTCCGCACCACTTTGCCGATCACTCTTTTCCGCCATGTGGCCTGTGTTTTGGGCCCCTTTACTCATGACACCAAGGACGGCCACCTTATGTGTTGCTCATCTTGCCGTAACTCTGCCCACTCATTCGAATCCTGGTGCTTTTGAGTTATTGTAATTATGAACGCTGGGTATTTCAAGTATAAAATTTGCATTTCCATCACATTAGTTCTTTGCATGTTTCTCAAGTAAGAATTTTGGCATGTTTTCAATTTTGCGATAAACACTAACACTGTGTTGCTATACTCATTGAATTTTCTTGATTTTTTTTTGCTTGAATTCTACAGAATTAGCGTGCAAGAAAACTATGATACAGTGTTTTCGACCATGCCGAATTTTGAAATCTTGTAGAAATATCCTACAACATTACTACTGTGACATAGGAACTTCATAACTTAGGAACTTCATAACTTTGGCTAAACTATAGATGCAAACATTAAATGGCGTATTTGCAGTATTTGAACATGCAGAAACATGCCTGCTTAGTTTGAGCTCTTTTGACTCATCGCTTTTTTGCAAGACACATCCTAAATGTATAAGATAATATTTGTAACTTTCTTTTATTGATGTAAAGAACATATTGTTGCATATTTGAAATGAGTACATAAAGTGTTACATTTCCTGAAAAATTCATGTGTCTAGGAACACTAATAAAAGATGTCTTCCTGGGGACCTATATCCCCCTCTTAAGGACCTCATGTTTAGTAGGGTACAGTTTGAAGTCACTTGTCAGGTGGTCTTAAACGTGCATAGCTGAATGTAGAAGAAAATATACCTGAGATGACAAAAATTCCCATTTGGAACAGTGGGTCGAAACAGGAAAATCGCTTCCTGTTGCCTACTTCCCTTATCTCTGAATGAAAATATTGCATACCATTTTGGGGGCTGTTTTGGTAGTAGAGCCGAACACGGATATGTCGAACCCACATGTATTGAATTTTTAGCTATATCGAACTCGTAAATTATCCCCTTGAAAATCCTTTGTAAAAGTATAGAAATTCGCACGTTTATATTGAACGTTATTTTTACCCTCCATCGGATGCATCGAATGCCATGTGAGCTGGAAGGTGCGCTTGCGCACTGGCTACACCCCGCGACCTTTGCCACCTTTGCGGCATCGCGCCTCTGCTGACACCCAAAACGCTAAAAGAACGTGAGGGCAAGAGGCCTCAGGCTGTACTCCTTTTGGGTGCGTTCCCCAACTTGCGGAACGGCTTATTTTCCTTTTTTTCTCTCTTTCTCATGCTTTCTCCTAGTTACCTCTGTTGTATATGAAAGAAGATGAGGATGGGCGTGTGGGGACTTAGAATAAAGAAGATGATGTTCAGGCATCGAGTGACACCGAGTCGACAAGCGACGCATATGACTCTGCAATTGCCTTGCTTTCGGACCATTTCAAGCGCTCAGTTAACGTCATCGTGGCTCGACAACGGTTCAGTCGCCATGCTCAGCATGCAGATGAGACAGTGGAAGAATACGTTACTGCTTTGCGAATCCTCATCGCTGACTGTAATTTTGGAAGTCTTGCTGATGAGATGTTACGTATCAGCTTGTCTCGAAGACTACGAATAATCAGTTACGTGAGCGGTTACTTTTTGAAGGCTCCTCATTGATGCTCTCATGAGCTATCGCAATCGCTAATCGATACAAACAAGCTGTGAGCCAAGCTAAAGAATTTGTGATGACGCTTTAGTTCGTCACGTCAAAAAAGCGCAAAGCTCTTCTCTGCCTCCAGAACAAACAAATGAATGTACATGTTGTGATAAGTGCAAAGCCAAAACATTTGAGTATCTTGTACAAGGCACTACGAACCTTCGAGCTTGTTATCGTTGTGGGGCGACTGATCACCTTGCAAATAGTCCTGCATGTAAGGCCCACAAGCGTAGATGTCGCCGCTGCGAGAAGATTGGCCACTTGGATTTTATGTGTAGGTCGTCTGGATATTCAGTGAAGGTTCGACCAATTGATGATGATGACGACACTAGCTCACAGTGTAGCAGGAAAACAGTCTGTGTTGTTAAGGGACACAAGCACGGCATTTACGCATCTGTCGCTGTGGAAGGTTGCACTATCTCCTTTCTAGCGGATACGGGATCTTCTGTCACTATTTTGGCTGAAGAGCATTACCATAAGTTTTTTACAAGTACTTGCCCCTTGAAGCCTACGTCAGTGCAGCTTTTCGACTACTCCAAGTCAAAGATAAGAGTTCGAGGATGTTTTGTCACTTCAGCTGTGTTTCAAGACAGAACTGCTTGCATTCATCTGTATGTTGTGTCTGAAGGCACCACTGTGTTGGGCTTAGACGCCATTGCGGCACTACAGATGAAGATTGAAGGTAAATTGCTTCAGTGCCTTGCATTGCCATCCAGCACTCCTATCTTGCCAACTGAGCTGCGTTCAGAGTATGAACATCTCTTTGACAAGCAGCTCGAACTTGCCAAATGATTCAAACACAAAGTTAAGGTTCGTGAGTCCGTTCTACCCGTTGCCAGCAAGCTTCGACGACTGCCCTTTACCCTTCGTGAGCAGATGTCGGCTGAGCTGCAGAAACTTGAAGCCCAAGACATAATCGAGCGCATTGATGCCTCTCAGTGGGTTTCTCCTGTAGTGGTTGTTTGGAAAAAGGATGGCTCAGTAAGAATGTGTGTTGATTTGCGAGAGCCAGTTAAGGCTATAATCGTGGATAGCTTTCCACTACTACAGACAGACGAGCTGCTGCACAGCTTAGCCTGGCGCCAAACGATTCTCGAAGCTGGATTTGGAGTCTGCTTATCATCAACTGGAACTCGATCCTGAGAGTCATGATCTGACTACTTTCGTTACACATGATAGGCTTTTTCGCTTTAAGAGAGTATGTTTCGGCTTCGCTTCAGCCCCGTCAGCATTTTAGAAGATGATGCATCTCATACTGAAAGGGTGCAAAGGTGTACTTTTCTACATAGATGACATTATCGTCTATGGTCATTCTCGAGAATGCCATCTTGCAAACCTTCGCGCCGTTTTGCAAAGACTTTCTAAGGCAGGCCTGAAACTTAACCAGAAGTGCATCTTCGATGTCTTGGAACTCGCGTTCCTGGGATATGTTGTGAACGGCAAAGGACTCTTTCCACTAGCGTCATCTATCCAAGTGATGAAAGAAGCTCCGGCGCCTTCAAACATAAATGAACTTCGTTCTTTGCTTGGTCTGGTGGGATTTTACTCCAAGTTCGTGCCCATTTTTCGGATGTTGTGGAACCTTTATGGGCATTGCTTCGAGGCAACGAACCGTTTGCTTGGACATCAGCTGCCGAAGAGAGTTCCATTCGTTTAAAATCACTGCTGACAACTTGCAAGGTTCTACATTTTTTTTGCCCGAACCTTCCCGTCATCGTCACGACCGATGCCTCCGGATGTGGACTAGGCGCTGTGCTGCAACACAATAAGGGAATTCTACAGATGGTTGCCTTTGCCTCCCGCACCTTGAGCCCACAAGAAAGGAAATACTCTGCAGGTGAACATGAAGCCTTAGCATGTGTTTGGGCCTGTGAGCTTTGGCACGTGTACCTTTGGGGTCGCCCCTTCGTTTTGCGAACTGACCACAGTGCTCTCGTCACGTTGTTGACGACTAAGGGTGTTGGACATGGGCCATTGCGCATTTCACGGTGGTCAGCGCGACTGCTTTGTTACAACTACACCGTAGAGTACCGCAAGGGAAGTGATAATGTGGCGGCTGATGCACTCTCTCGACTGCCTTTACCAGGAGAAATCGATCTAGCCACTGAAGATGAGTTTGTTTGCCTTCTTTCTCCGATGCTAACCATGGCAGAATTACAAGTAGCGAGTGCACCTGACGATATAATTGCAAAAGTCATGGATTTTCTTTTGTGATCCTGGCCTGATAAAAAATGTTAGAAGTGGAGCTAGTGCCATATTTTGATGTCCGTACAGAGCTATCCATTGTGCACGACTTGCTTTACCGTGGTGAAAGGATCATAGTTGCAAGTAGCCTTACTCATTGTTTGATAGAAGTCGCACATAAATCGCATCAGGGGATCAGTCGTACGAAAAGCCGATTGCGAGAGTTGTACTGGTGGCCTCGAATGGATGATCATGTAGAACAACTGGTTAAAACGTGTTGCTTGCCAGTCACGTGACAAATCTGCATGGCCAACTGCAGCCCCTATGCAGCCAGTAACTTTCCCTGACAAGCCTTGGGAGAAAATTGCCATTGGTATTATTGGGCCATTTTAGCAAGCTCCATCAATTGCCGTTAGGCAGTAACGCTTATTGATTATCACAGCAAATGGCCAGAAGTATTTTTTCAAAACAAGTTTCTACGGCGACGGTCAAGAATTTCCTGCTACAAGTGTTTGCTCGTGAAGGCTACCCAAGTGGAATAGTTTCCAACCACAGGCCACAATTCAACTTGGCTGAATTTGAAGAGTTCCTACGGGAACGTGGCATACGCCATTGCATTTCTTCTGTTTACCACCCGCAAGCAAACGGGCTTGTAGAAAGGTTCAATGCACACCTCATGCACACCTCATGCCACAACGGTAGTTGCACCCGCCGTTCTGCTGCACGGATGACTGCCACGAATTCGTTTAGACATTGTTGGATTACCGGATTCTTCATTTCACAAAAATCCAGCCCAGGCGATGAAACGGCTGCGTCAGCGTGTCAAACAAAAACAAGCTTCTTCTAAACCTTACACAGGTTGCCGTCGCGGAGCCCAGACATGACACTTTGCCGTCGGCAACTGCGTCTGCGTCAGAAAGTCGTCAGTTCACGGGAAAATATCCTCGCGCTTTTCGGAACCGAAGAAAATCATTGAGCAACGAGGGCCAGCCTCATTTCTTTTGGAAGACGGTCGAGTGTGGAACGCTTCCAAATTTCAAGCGATACACCCAGAAGCTGCCGAGAAGCTGACAAGCAGTCGGCCTGGTATTCTGGATTGGACGCTACCCTTGTCGGACATGCCTTTGCAAGGTAGTGCACCTGCGAGCGAACAGCATGCCGACTGTTCACCTACGTCACGGCAAGATATAGCAGCACAAGCAAACAGTACATCAAGTTCAGAGCCATCTCCACTGCAGAACAAGATGACCGGCCCGCCACTACGGAAGAGCAGACAAGTAGAAAAAAACTCCATTGAAGCTCAGGGACTATGTGCTACGCAAGCGATAGTTTTTTATCAACCGGGGAAATGTTGTATATGAAAGAAGATGAGGATGGGCGTGTGGGGACTTAGAATAAAGAAGATGATGTTCAGGCATCGGATGCATGGTTCTTGTGTGTTCTAAATACAACACCGTTGGCTCGGAGAGCAGGAACGGAGGAGCCGGCGGTGTCCTCCTTTCACTTTTTTAGAGCAGGAATCACATAGCAAAACGATAGCTGCGTGAGCAGTCGTCGGTTGACAATAAAAACTGAATAATGGTAGAATGTATCAGCTTTTAGACATTCGTCACAGTGTGTTGTATTATCACTGTTCTGGGAGGCACTCAGGCATTCGTGTCAGGCATGCAAAGTGTGCAGAATGTTCCACACTGTTCACAAAGCTGCATGAAAGATAAGTGCAGCCTGCATATCTTGTGACACAGAAGTAACATGATCTCTTTCAACAAACCAAAACAAAGGCATTTGTCAGTGCCGCCCTCTGAAAAAGCATAGTCCCAATGCTGAAAAGAGAACGTGAAAGCAAAAATACATGTAATAAATGAATTAAACTAACAGGGTGTCACAGTTAATCAGCATATGTAATAAGGTTTAAGTCGCACCACGTGTACAACTTCGGGTCGTGCATGGCGCCGCTGGGATGACGTTAAAGGGACCCTGAAATGGTTCTGACTATTTTGTGCAAACATGGTGATCTGGCAGAGCGAGTCATTAGGATCATTAGAGGACAGACTTCAGCGCTCTGCGTAAAGTGTATAATTTACAATAAGGTTTTGAACACGCGCGTCGCAGAAGATCGCAGTGGCTTGCCACAAGGCGCTTTCAAATGCCCCCGCCATTGAACGATGGATGGGGAGGCTGCTGATTGGCCCCTAACCAGTGACGTGCGCATAATTTTTCCAACCTAACTGCGAACAACGTACTCCTACAACATTCTCCTTCGTTTCAGCCAACGGTATCGTCGTGGCATCTGGCGCGTACACACGAGTCACCGGCGCTTTATTACAGAGGCTAGCACTGCCGAGGCAGGCGACCTCAGTGAAGATATCGGTGCGCTATGTCGCTACGGAGGGCTCGGTAGAGCGGCTGACGTGGGAGGCGCAGTCATCACTAGTGCGCACTCCGCAGCTATCGAGTTGAGGAACAACAGTGGTAAGGAGGAAGGCGACAGAAATAAGCCCATAGCTGCGTTATTGCATGATGTTTCGCTTTGTTTATGGTGTGAATGATTTCACATTTGTGATGCCTAATCAGTGACACATTGTCAAGAAATGTTTCAGGGACCCTTTAAGCCATTGGGCACAACCTCATAGTCAAGTACACCATGTCAGAGTACCTTGTAGGGTCCAATGTAGCGCCACGAGAGCTTCCCACAAAGTCCGCGTCGTCACATCTGCGTCCAGACGCAGACAAGGTCGCCGGGTCAGTATTTGGTGTGGCGTCGTCGAAGGTTGTAGTGGCACCTGTCGACTGTCTGCTGGTTCTTGACATTTAGGTGGGCGAGCAGTCCAGCTTCTTCAGCGCGCTCCAAGTAGCTGGCAACGTCGAGGTCTCGTTCAATGGTGACGACCGGTAGCATGCGTCTAGTGTCGTTGCTGGGCTCTGTCTGCAGACAAGCTTGTATGGTACCACCTTTGTCGCACGGTCGTGTTGTACGCGAAGGTTACATATGGACATATGGCGTCCCATGTTTTGTGGTTGACGTTGACGTACGTGGTGAGCATGTCGGCAGTGATACCAAGGCGCTTGGTGTGGCCATTTATCTGTGGGTGGTTCGGCAGTTCTTCCCGCAAGTTTTGTAAGAAAATGCTGAATAAATTTGAATTTGAATTTGAATTTGTCTGGCTGTACCTGAAGATTGCCCGATTTAGATCAGCCATAAAGGCCGTATCTCCGTTGATGATGAGGAGTTCTGAGACTTGGTGATGCAGGATGATGTTTTCAATGAAGAACTTCGCCACCTCGGCAGCACTGCCTTTGGGCAGGGCTGGTGAGGTAGTCGGTGGCTATGGTGATCCATATATTGCCAGAAGCCTACATTGGGAATGGCCCCAGTGAGTCCATACCAATTTGCTGGAAGGTTTGTCGAGGTGTTTCGATGAACTGTAGTAGTCCGGCTGGCCTAGTCGGCGGCGTCTTGTGTTGCTGGCAGTCTGTGTCCTTATGTGATGGGCGATCTTGGCAGAGAGGTGTGGCCAGTAGAACTTCTCTTGCAACCTCGCTAGTGTGCAGGAGAAACCAAGATTTCTCACCGTCAGGTCCTCATTTAGAGCCTTCAGAACCTCCGGACATAACGCTGAAGGTGCTTTTAGGAGGTGGTTGGCTCGGAGAGGCAAGCTCTTCAGGAGAACGTTGTTTCAGAGGAAGAACAGAGCCTGTCTTTGCCTGAATACCATAGGCACGATGGTCTTGTCTTTGTGGTAGTCCACAGTCTGGGTCAAGCCCTGCCACGATGGTATTGTGGCATGGTACTCGGCTGCTGATCCGAGGGTCGCAGGATCGAATCCCGGCTGCGGCGGCTGCATTTCGATGGAGGTGAAATGTTGAGGCCCGTGTGCTGTGCGATGTCAGTGCATGTTAAAAAGGTGGTCAGGTGGTCAAAATTTCCGGAACCCTCCACTACGGCATCTCTCATAATCAGAGCTGGTTTGGGGACGTCTAAACCCCACATAACAGCAACAACAATCTGGGTCGTCTCGCTGTTCCATGAAGTCTGCACATATGGGTCCCAAGAAGGAGGCATTGCCCTGGTCCCCCTGCGGCGGCGGGTCGACAGTGGCGTGAGACAAGCGGTCAGCGTCGAAGTGCTTTCGTTCGGTCTTGTAGATGATGGTGTCGTCGAATTCATGAAACCTGAGACTCCATTGTGTGAGCCATCCTGATGGATCTTTCAAGTTAGCTAGCCAACACAAGGCATGGTGGTCATTCACAAGTTTGAAGGGCCTGCGGTGCAGGTACACTCTTAATCTGGATCCACATAAGATCCACTTAGTAGCTGGAACTTTTTTGCAAAAAAGTTCCGCTTATATATTTGGAACCACGTTCCACATACTTTAAAAAGTATATGGAACAGTGCACCACTTATTTTTACCCATCAATTATGTGGATCGTCGTTCCACATAAGAGTATATGGAACCCTGTTCCAAATAAAAGGGTCGTTTCAGTTACTGGAACGGTGATCCACATAAAACAGTAATGGCTATATCCGGTACGCCGTTCCAGGTACTTTCAGACCTGCTTTTTATATAAAACAATGTTCTAATAGACAGTTAGGAAACTGTCGTATGGGTTCCCACTTCTGCAATATTTTTGCTTTCCCCTGTCAGTACAAACTGAGGTCATATGCCAAGCTGGCTTCGCATGTGGCCTGCGGTGATACTAACAATTGGAAAGCAGAAATTTTAGCAGCAGTGCAGTCCCTGACAGTTCCCGACAGTTGCCTATTAGTGCAAAGTTCTACATAAAAGGAGGTTTGATGTACCTGGAATGGCAGTAGAAAGCTTGGCTTCACCTGCCGGACCATGTTCTGGCCTTTAGCTGCATGTAAAACAAACAAGGTACCTAAATTAAAACACCTATGAAACAAATTATTACACTGCTTTTCAAGGTGAGTAAACTTTATTGAGTGGCAGTATTGCATACATTAAAATCATGTTCATCTCAATTTCATTGAAAATGACTAGTCAACATGGAAAAATACCAAAAAGCAAAATGGCCCGAGACATAAGTACACCACATACAAATATACTTGTACATCGCCTGTGAAAAAAAGAAACCTTAAACAAGGCTATAAAATAGGCTGGCTTATCACAGGAAATAAGATAACTAAAATGCGCAAGTACCCATCTGCGATTTCCCGAGTTTACGCATCCCCGTTCGAAAAGAATTCAGTACTGTAAGAATTATACGAAAAAGGCATAAAACAATGGGCTTACAGAGTTGAATGAGCAAACAGAGAATGAAACCTAGGAAAGCACAGGGGAAGTTACTTGTGGTATTTTAATTGTGAAGAAAGTAGAAAGGAATTAAAGTGGACGAAAAGACAAACCTTGCCTTCGGTGGGAACCGAACCCACGACCTTCGGACGTCGCGTCATTAAGTTGTTTCTAACAAATAAAGAACGAGCCCTTGACCGCTTCCCTTTCGTTATTTCATAGCTTGGGCCTCGTTGCGGCAGACTTGGTGCCTTAGGTAGCATGCGAGGGCTTACTGGGCAGCAGCCATCTCATCTAAGTTCACGTTCTACGTGACGCCTCCTGGCAAGAAAGTGCGTTCCACGCACGCCGCCTTGGCCATGAGTGGCGCTGCCTAACACTCCCAGGATAATATGGACATAAATACACAATAAAGTGGACGGGGGGACGGCCGCCTTCGTAGCTCAGTTGGTAGAGCATCGGACGCGACATCCGAAGGTCGTGGGTTCGGTTCCCACCGAAGGCAAGGTTTGTCTTTTCGTCCACTTTAATTCTTTCCACTTTCTTCACAATTAAAATACCACAAGTAACTTCCCCTGTGCTTTCCTAGGTTTCATTGTCTGTTTGCTCATTAAGTTGTTTCTAACAAATAAGGAACGAGCCCTTGACCGCTTCCCTTTCGACAAGACCAATGAAGAATATATAGTGGATCAGTTATTAAAGGGAAGAGACAGTGCAAGCCAATATAAAGAATGAAACCTTTACACACCAAAACTTGCCAAAAGCATCTGGCAAATATCGCAACAAAGACATCAACACTAGAAACAATACAGTTAGCAGATCACAGATGTAAGTATAATACAAAGCTAATTATGACCAAAACACTATAAGCCCCTGAAAAACCCTCCCACTCCAGGCAGGTTACTTGTCCCAGCATTGTGTAGTTTGGGATAACTCATCCCACACACTACCAAGAAAGCTAGTGTAAATGTTTACAAAATATCCTGCCCCAAAAATATCTGGAATCATGTTACACATTTTTAAAAGTCAACAAGGCAGCAGTGAAATATAAAGGTATGAAACTCTGAAAGACAAGCGAGATCTCTAAATACCCAAACAACTCTGACCTGAAAAATACAGGTGAGATATCATAAAGAAAAAGAAAGAAAAAAAAAGCCTCCCTTGAATCCTACAGCCAGTACTTTGCCTTAGTGATAAAAAATCATAAAAGGCATGACTTCAGTGTTGCCGCTGACATTCTGCTTCTGCCTACCAAACATTTAGCACGTCAATACTAGGCCTGACCGCTTGAGGTTTTTCTAGACTTTACCTTAAATGACACGAAGCCACTGTCAAATGGCTCACCCTTCAGAAAAACTCTCTGCACAAGTCCCAAATCTATTGAAAAGTGTATGGGTATGACACGTTTAAAATGAAATATACAGTGAACAGGAGGATGGCTGCCTTGTCAGGTGATGATGCAGGTGGTAAAGCCACCATGTTTTCTTTGCAGGCAATTTCGAAGTTGCCATTCTTTTTTGAAATGCGTGGGTCTGGCAGAGACCTATTGCCAAGTTCTTGTGCCTTTAAAGAAAAGAAAAGCAGCAAATTTTAAATACACAATGGCTTTAAATTCTGTTCATGACTATACGCATTTTATAAAGCTAATTTATTTGACTATGATTTCTTGGTTTCCTTTCTTCCAAACCTGCAAAAGGTGCCAGTGTTCACAAAAAACCTATGAGCATGCTGCATCGAAAATTACTTAGTGTGAACAGAATCACTGCTTTATTTCTGAAAAAAGCATTACCCTTTTCTGGTTGAATGACCTGAGGATATATCGGCTTTTGCAGCTTTGAGGGATCTTTAGTTACTAAGCAAAGAATATATTAATTATTGCACACTTCATACTTCACCACTTACCAACTACAAATAAATGTCCCCTTTACTCCATTATCTGCTGTCCAGTACTCTAATGAAGCTTAACATAAATTACAGGTGCAACATGATTTTAAAAGTCTGATCTAAAATTCACCTTTCCATACTTTTTTAGGTATTTTGTCTAAGGAACTACAGCCCCGAAGTTGTTTCTTAATCAGCCCCTTTTGATTCAAGACATAAGAAAGTGCCATCTTACTGTAGTAAAAGCTTCAGCATCAGCCTTCTTGGGTCGAAGAAATTCTTCCAATCCCATGAGATTTCCCCAGTCGAAAATCTGTTGCATTTTGTTTAGCTTGGCCTCCACAGCCTCCACGGCGTCTTTAAACCTTATTTCTGCTTCAAAGGCAAGCTGAAAGAAATGAACATTGATTGACACTTTATGGCCCAGTGAAACAAAAACAGGCCCTAGAATAGCTTCAAACACTTTAATTCTACTGAACGATAGATGAGAGAAAATATCATCTTTGCACAACTACTCAAGCAGTGGAGTTGACTCTATATTGATCTTGACTTAGATGACATCTTTTGATTTCTGGGGTTTTACATCCCAAAACCAGCTGCAATTATAAGAGATGCCATAGTGGAAGGCTCTTATAATTAAATTTTGACCACCTGGTGTTCTTCATCGTGCAGTGACATCGCGACAACCACACATAGTAATATCCATAAAAAAACCCCTGACGTTAACACTTAAAATGGCTAAATGCATCTACCTGATTGCAGAAAATGTATGCACATAATTGAAAATTGATAGCATAGTTGAAGAGATGGCAAGCAGCTCATCAACAAAAGCAATAGAAAATCTTCCTGTCTGGAAGCTATAGCTAAGGAAATGACACTGGGGTACAACCCAGGAAGTACTGGCAGTGAGCCAATAATGCATTTTCATTCGAGAATCTCAAAATATTTCACGCAAGTGCACCTTCCAAACTGAGTAGCAGCACAGGCATTCCTAACATTCCTTGCCTGCCACAGCTGTGGTCAATAGGCATAAATGCTTGGACTGACAGCCAGCACAACACTAAATACCTGCTAACATCTAGTAGTTCCCAATGATTAAATGCCTTTGAAAAATGAAATTTTCACCTTCAGTTGAAGAAGCGCGTCAGGATTTGGGACTGGGTTGTTGCAAGCATGGTCACTTTCTGCAGGCTTCTCCGATACTTTTCCCATCAGAAGCAGCCACGTTTTCCTTGTTCCACTCACAGACCGCATGAATGCTTTCTGAAATACATGGTGGTATCTGGAGTGGCCTCTCCAGATAATGCGGGAATCGAGTGCTCAATATGGAATGGTTATAAATATGCTATTACATTTAACATAACGAAATCTGTAACAAATATATTCAGAATGTGTTTTTTAATGCTGCTGCCACGTATAAACATTACTGTTCAAGTCACAGGATGTGATAAATTTTGTGCTGCGGAGCAAAATTTATGTAACAAAGGTGTGTCGATCTCAGATCTTATCCTCTAGGTATATACCCTGCGTGGTGGCATGAGTGAGCCAAGCCAGGACTGCTGGTGGATCAGGCTGCTGCATAACATTTTCACAGATCATAACTACGTGCCTATTACATGCATTTTCGATGAAGATTTTAATGTTGCATCACATTCTGTGGTCTGGCAGATGCATCTGAAAAGCTGAATTAAACCTTATTTACCCATCCAATATTAATCTAAAACTAGTGTCGCTTATGAGCTTCACCTGTATTTGGGGGTACCATAGATTTATACCACTTTCAACAGCAGACTACATTAGTATGTCACCCTGACAAACTAAATCAACCAGTTTACAGGGCGTTGGTGAACATTTATTCAAAAAGGTGTGAAAGCTGTCTCCATATGGTTTGCGACTATGTTATACAACATAATTGACACTCTCAGGGTAGCGAGATACTAATTTTGAATTTATTACCTATTTATTATTTCTTTTACAGCCTGTTTCAAGCACAAATTCACTAATTTTTAAAAATCATCATACCAGGGGCTTATTTGGTCAGTGGAATCTGATTAAAAATTAATTAAATTTCATATTCGTACAACCACATGCTTTTTTTATGAACACTAATGCAAATGTATCTTCAAGCAAGTACCATGTGAAAACAGGTACCACATGAATTACTGTGTTAAATAGGCTGCAGTAAACATGGACCGGAGAAAGTTAAAAGCAATCAGTCAGGATCTTCACTGCACAGTGAGACAAAAGTTACAGAAAGCACGTTATTGTCTGTAGCAAACTGTGCGGCATGTGAACAGGCTAACATATCCGATGGAGCAGACAACACTGGTCAAGCTTACAGGCCACGGGAGCACCTTGTGCACCGGGAGCTAAAGAAACTGAGGTGAGAGCTAAACCACATTAAAATCAGTTCCTGTGAGGCCCAGAGAAATGGCAGCACCTCTCAAATAATGAGTGAAGCAAAAAGCAGAAAATTTTAACCTTCAGTTACTGCCACAATGTTACGGCAGCAACCATGTAGGACATGCTCGCAATGCCATATTGCAGTAGGAAGCCTCAAAAAGGTAAACATAGCAAAAATGTAAGATATTGGTCATTTTTAACCACCTGCTCAATCCAAAACAGGCTGAATATTAAACTATTGCTAGACATGGTAGTTCTCACACAGCAGTCAAAATACCAATGTGCACAATGAATTTTAGGTTAGTATTTACTATGAACACTCCTATGAACCGAGTTGTGCAAAAATTAAAGTACTAACTTACCCAACCGAAATTAAGATCTGTTTTTTTTGCCAGGGCCTCTTGCATCAAACTGCATTTCCAGGAAAGTATCCGCCAACGTGCTAACAAAAGCTTCGTACTGCCACCTTCTGACTGCTGTATTCAGACTGTTGATCAAGTTGTTTTCACTGAAAAGTTGTTTGACAAGTGATTTGTAATCCAACAATACCAAAACAAAGACAATGAAGTTCCAAAACTGATGGTGCGCACTTCCTTCAAGAATGTAATAATTTCATCTCTTAATTGGGCGTTCATGTGGTGCCTTGTTTTGACAGACAAATCATGTCCATTCAAGAACGGGTTCAAATATGAGGACAGCTGCGGTATGAATTTCTTGTTCCATTGCTTGTAAGTCAGTGTTTGCCCTCCTAGCCCAATATAAAAATAACCAAAATCATTTATGCTTTTATTCGCACACAAAGCACTGCAAAACCTGAAACTGATTTGTTTAATTATTTAGAAAACACTGCAGGCCAGGAAATGCACCAAGCAGAAGTGGAGCAGTTACAGAAAAAATGTACACGACCAAAGACAGTACAGGCATGGCAAAATAACAGATAGGTATATAACACAGTAAAGTACAAGATCATAATTGCTGTTCGCAATAATTTTCAATGAATTTGAGCTTCCAGAATCAAAAGTATGAGGCGTCAGGTTGTTCCAATCTGCTATCGTGCGAGGAAAAAAAAAAGAGCAAAAGAGTATTGAAAATTGTTAGTATGGGCAAAGATAGGGGTGAAGTTGTGTGGATTTACGGTCTTGTGGGATGCAAAGATAGCGGAGAAAGGGTGTGTGTTACGTCTAGAATACATACATACATAGGTGTAACATTATAGTTATTTAAATATCTAAAATTGTGGTGGTACTGAGGAGAGAAAAAAGCACAAGCGTGCTTTTGCTTTCACATCACATCATTGAGGTCTGAGCATATCCTAACAAATGACAGAAACGGTTTGCTAGTGATTACATTGTATATAACGTTCTAAATGCGGCAGCTGGGTGTAGAAGCGAGACGAACAGCGGACAGAACTGATACCTGCATGCCAAAAGAGAGGCCATGGGAGAAGAAACCTCTACTTTGTGACAATTGTCTCATGCCCAGTCTCCCTTAAAACAAAGCAATTAATGTCACGATCATACTGCCGCAGCATAAAGACCTTGCACAGAAAGAAACCTCGGCTTGAGGCACGAAAAAATGTGATGGCCTTAAGAAAGCCAATGCCCCAGAAGAGGTCGGTCATTATCATACTAAGCAACGTACTGTAAGGGGGCATACAGACCACTCGGAAACTAACACGCGAACCAGTAACGTGGTCGGAGTCGTGAATGTCGAGCGGATTCCGGCCCTCGAGCACAAAAATTGATGCGAATTACCGTTTACCGATTACGTTTCGTCTAAACAAAATGAAGTTGAGCGTTACGAAAAAAAATTTCCGCGCAGAACTTACGACAGCGTAAATTACGAAGTAAGCATATTAATCCGATATGCCCTTACGCCCGCTGTCTCGTGATCCGAAATTTGGCGGAAAAACTGCCGTCATTCAGATTGCTCTGTTACGCGCGCTAGAAACAAATCCGCCGGGCTACGTGAGCAGTAATTGCCTTCGGGGAGCGAGTTTGGCAGGCGTGCCCGAATTCATAGGGCAGCGTAGCGGTATCCTACCCTACCACAGTGGCGTTTTTGGTCTCACTGAACAACAGCAGAGCACATAAATATGCAGCACTGACCTTTGTTTGCGCCTCCTGGAAACTTCGCCGCTCCGCTTCGCCGTAACGGCTCCCGCCAAACTGGCCGACAGCACACTACCTTCACTTCTAGTAGTTCGCATCAGGCACGGCACGCGCCACTGCACTGCGTCTGCCACTGGTGGCGCGGGTGTAGTAGAACTTTCACAACTAGCGGAGCGAAAGCTGGGAGGTGGGGCGCTGCGATCGTAACAAGTGTTTGCGCAGTCCCGCTTTCGTGCTTTGGCGTTGAAGCAGTTGCGGCCCCACTGTACTTCGTGTCGCGAGCCGGCGAGGAGAGCTTGTCTGACGCCGCGCATGCGCATCTGGAGGTAGCGATTGGATGGGCGATTTCGCCCGTGGCCAGCCCGTGGAACAGCGCGTGAAAACCGCGCGGTCGACGCCGCTTTTTTTTTCTCTATTATATATTTTTTCTCTATTATAAAGATATTAGCACACCGCTTAACACGTTAATTGCTACTAAAGTTGTTTCGCGCCGCTGGCCGTGAGCGCGCGCAGTAACCGCACATGATTTTTGAAGAAAGCTTTACAGCGTTGCTGTTTACAATACGCGCAAAATGTACGCTACTCCATTTGTTGCGTTTCCTTGACCACAGCAAGCCTGGTCATTACCAAAAAAAAAAAAGATAATGCGACGCTCTTCGATATACACATGACAAATTACTCGTGTATAGCCAGGGGAATGTGTGGTAAAATTTATTAGAACGTAATGCACCTCCCGTTTCAAGCACTTTTTTTTCCTCATAAACGCTAGAATTGCAGGAAAACAATAAACAATGGAGCAGCAGGAGACGGAAGGGTCATTCGGTGAGATACGGTTACCACGAAGAAATCGATGTTTAAACTGCGAATTTTTCCTTTATTGAAGTGCATAATTTATAAAAGTATTATGATATCAGTATTAATACACACAGTTTACTGCATATACTGCGAAGTATTTTAACTTTTCTAAGTTCAACCTTTCTGAGTCAACCTTTCCCTGCAAATTGATATTTGTGTTTGCTTGTGGAATTCAGCAAGCCACCACTAGCAGAAAAATGCAAGCACACTTGCATGCGTATGAGCATGCGCAATATGCCGTAACCTGACCCAAGTGTTCATTATACCTGACGGCTATAGTCATTGACTTATTGCTTAAGCGTTGAAAACTGTGTCCCTACTAGACAACAGCGAGCGAATGGCTGAACGTTGAACCAAACCCTTTGTTTCTATGGAGCTAGTTGTTAGTCAAATGCACAGCACGTGATAGGCTCAACAAGGATTTCGTAACAGAGGCGTCTAGAAAATCGCGATGTCCACCAGAAATTCTTCAGCCCAGGCAGTTATGGGCTTCGTCCAAATAGCAGAGTGGACACCAAAAGACGCCAGACCTTCTAGAATTCAAGTTATTGATGATTTTAGACGCACTGAAGTAAAATGGAGATTCGAGCTAGCTGGTGAACATTCGTCATTGAAACGGCGCAAACTGAGACACGCATGAGAGGGAAACGCTTTGTTGTACTGCGTGTCCGAAATTAGTGACAGGAAGACCAGGTTCGCAAATACCGTTTGTACTTTGCGCGCCGCAGACAACCTGACAAGAGGTTCCGGCAAGTTCTGCTTTTAGCTAAGACATATCCTTTGCTCGCGTCGTTTAATCTTTCTACGGCATTGTTGAACACGGATTTCTTTAAAATGTAAAATGGCATCACTGAAAATGCTCCTTAGCAGTGAACTAGCTTAACACATACGGCCTAAGTTTCCGCAATTTCATATGCCATGTGTGTATGGGTAAAGGGCAACTTCGCGCAAAGAGTGCCAAATTTATATGTGGTGCAATGCACACTTCACTGCAGCGCATCATTTATGTGGAACAAGACACAAGCAAAAAATATACAAGCGCACACTCGAAGAAATTTTACTGGAACCTAAGTGGAACGGTAGCTGGATCATGCAACATTTCATCCCCCCCTTTACCGAGTTCCAGATAAGAACGCTAAACATAAATGAAACAGAACGAACGTTCCACATAAGATCCACTTATATGTCTTGTTCCACTTATTCAGAGCTCGGATCCAGATAAAAATATGTGTAGAAAGTGTGAACCCAACTGTTTTCTGTGGGTCAGCGTGTACTGCACACTTGCTAATAATGTGGCCCAGAAACAAGAGCTCCTCATATGTGAAGTGGCACTTTTCTGGCTTCAAGGTGAGTCCAGAAGTCTTGATACTTAGCATAGTATGGTCGATCCAAGGCATCATCTGTGGCAGAGGATACGTTTTTCCTTTTGATCGTGTTCAGGTAACGATAATCGATGCAGAAACGCAGAGTTCCAGTTTTCTTCCTTACTAACTCCATGGGAGGCGCCGACGGACTCGTCGACCTATTCTTTGATGGCCTCACGTTCGTATGCAGAAATGCAGTACGGGCTTTGACGGAGTGGACGGTCATATTCGTCTGTTAGGACACGGTGTTTTGCAAGAGGGGTCTGATGAAGCCTTGAAAAGCATTCCCTGTATTGATGGAGCAAGGCTTTGAGCTGGACTTGTTTATACCTGGAGAGACCTTGATTGATGTTGAAAGCTGGCTCAGGTACTACGGTTGTCGTTGCAGGTCCCCGTTGCAGGCATTGGTGGCTTCTATGATTTTATCTGTTTAGGCAGTCATCGTACCTCTGTCCAGGTGCCTGTATTCGTTGCTAAAGTTTGCCACAATTACCTTTGCTTCACCATGATACAGCTCGGCTATGCCTGCCTCTTATGATGCACATCTGACTGTTTAGGGGCATGTGCTAGTCGCCCGCGATGAGGCCTTCTAAATTAATAATGCGTTGGTGCTGGCGGAAATGATGCTGGACATCAGCAGATTGGTGACCTGCTCTTCCATCACATTGACGGCATGGTAACCGATGTTGTCATCTAGCAATCTTGCATTATCTGTGAAAAGGGTTATTGACCTGGATTTTAGGCCGATGACTGCACAGTGTTGGTCCAGGAAATTCATGCCTAAGATGACATTCATCAAGGACTGCTGTAGGACCGTAAAAGTCGCCAAATAGGTCTGGCCATGAATCATGACTTCCCCCATGCATGTTCCAGTTAGTGTTCTAAGACGGCCGCCTGCTGTCCTCCTTAGGCAGTCTTTACCTTCAACTTGGCGCCGAGAAGACCACTAATGACAGAGTAATTGGCTCCGGTGTCGACTAAGGTGGTGATGCTGTGGTTGCCGATAATCATGTTGAGGTTGGTGGTTTGTCGTCTGGTGTGCGGTTAGGTGGGGGTGATGGATTGCTTTGCTGCCAGCAAATATTTTGGCGGCGAAATGTTGTCATGAAGGCTTTGGCCAGGTGCTGGGCTGAGACTGCATCAGGAGGATTCATCCTTCATGGTTGTCGGCATCGGCGAAGGATCTTTGGCATTGCGTTGCGCAGCAACCGCATCTCCATTGGCTGCTGCCTTTAGTTTCCTGGATAGGGGCTGGGAGATCAGCCCTGGGTTGGGCTGGTGTACTGTTACCGATCCGGTGAGATGTAGCGGCCAGGTGAAGGTGAATGTCATTGCTACTATGTGCCGGCAATGTCGCATTGGTGGCTCACCTGGCTGAAGATGCGGCTCATTCATGGCGAAACCACACAGTCTCATCTCGTGGTATTAGCAATAGCGGTAGGTGTGTGTAGCTTGCCCGCAGTGGTAGCATAGTGTGCTGTGGTTGGAGGGGCATCAAATGTTCGTTTTTCTCGGCTGGTAGCAGTGGTCAACAGTGGGGCGGTACAATCTCTGCGGTAGCGGCGGTGTGTGGCATTGGTATTGCAGCGGCACGGTGTCACGGCATGGGTGCGGCGCGGGAATAACTCTACGTGCAGCAGTAGCATAAGCAATTGCCTCCGGCTGAAGCTGTGGCAGCTCAGGAAGTCCCAGTGCCTGCTGGGTTTCATCATGTTCATTTGCGAAGCAATCCGCTTGATGTTCCGACTACAGGAAATTCGAAGGAGGTCTTCATGCACAACGGGCCTTATGGTCTCTCACAGGTCGTCGAAGCACAGTTCTTTGATTATGGCGTAGGGTGGCATTGAACCGCGGTTGTATTGATGGTATCACACATCTAACATCCAAATAGTTGCCTCTGAGAGAACATCTTGCAAAGTCATCAGTGGATTCTGCATCACTCTGCCAAAGAGCTCCTGCTTCGCACCCCACCTAAGGAAGTGAATGTTTGTTTCTTTGGGGATACGGGGATCAGCATGGGAAAAGAGATGTCATCTCTTCAGTGTTGATGGCAGCACTCTCATTCAGGCTCTGAACACAGGTTTCCAGGATTGCTTCAGCGCGGTCCTTGCGGATGACATTTGTGAAGGTGGCCATGAACCTGTAGTGAAAAATGTACCATGAGGTGAGGGTGGACTCCTGGTTCTCAAACCATGTCCTTGAGCTATCTTGAAAGGCGAAGTAGACGTGGCACAGCTTCTCGTCAGTGTCACACTTGTTGGAGCTGGATACGCAGTCATGTGATTCAAGCCAGCTTTCTGTGTCTTCAGAAGGTGAGCCACGAAAGGTCAATGGCTGCATGGGTTGCTGCGGGACACTGGCAGGTGATGGCATGGGGCCTGTCATGGTAGCCATTGTGGTCATCATTTTGGTCCTCCGGGTCTTATCGTGTAGAGGCCCGTATTCTGGTGGTCGGCTTGCTCAACAGTCGCAGTTGTTGACGTGTTCTTGACGGCATGGGCATGGTGGGGATGTTTGGAAGATGAATGGTAAAGCACCTCCATCAGATGTCACCTGGTCGTGATGTTGAAAGATGCAGCTGAGTTGAAAGCTGTGATAGTCGAACTGTTTATTCCGCAAAGCTATGCCCAGAAAAGCAAATCATACAGGAAAACGATAGCAGCATGAACATTTGTAGGTTGTCCAATAAAAACTGACCGACGGTAAAATGTGTCTGCTTTTCATCACAGTGCATTCTGGTATTATTACTGTTCTGGAAGCACATTCGTATTGGGCATGCCAAATTTGTGGAACGGTCTATGCGATTTGTGAAGAAGCATGAAAGATAAATGCTGCCTGTGATTCGAGTCACACACACACACACAAAAAGATCCCCGCCAACAAACCAAACCAAAGCAAAGGCATGTGTCAGTATGGCTTAATTACAAACTAATTGTTGTCAATTATGTTCTGTTCTTAAAGGTACGAAGTGCAGTCACACAGGACACATTAATTCTATGGGGAAGTTGATGGTGAGTCTGGGAAATCAGGCATGTCCGGAATTGGTCGTCCGCGAAATCGGACGCCAACTGTAGTCTGTGTGAGGTTACATGATGCAATACGTTGATGACCTATTCATTTTGACACGATATGCCACCCATGCGATATAATCACCAGCATTGTTACCTTGCGATAGCCGCATCCTCTTGCTCGCTAAAAAAAAGCAAAGGATGCGCTTCACATGGCTCTGCATTCTGTACACGTGTTGCTTTTTGAATGTGCTTATTTTTCCTTGTAATGACCGTTGACTCGCAGTGGTAACTTATGATCAGAAATTAGGAGATCAACGATGTTTTTGAAGAAATGCTGCGAGAATCCCTCTGACAGTGCTTGTGCACTAGTTAGCTACTGTGCCAGACATTTTTATTTGCAGTTTTCGGGCACTTGTGGAAGGTTTTGAAATTTTGAGCAAAGGTGAGATTTCACTTTTACTGTGAACAGGTGCATTCCTGTTTGGTAGGCTATTCCTGGATAGTTGCTATGACTAGTCTCCCAACTGTGAATTCAAGTATTGTTTCATTTGTGCTGCCCTTCAAAGGATGCTCAAATGGGAGAACTTCCCAGGAAAGGAAGAGCTTGCCACAGTGACATGCCCTTCACCATCTCGTAAGCTATACCTAACTAGTGCAGGCTACTTCGTTTGTAGTCAACACAGACAGCTAAAGTTGCAACTTGGTGCTGTGTCAGCAGAGCACTTTGCAGTGGACAGATTTATAAAGTAGAGGAATCATCACATTGAAAAGGAAAGTGAGGGCACGGATGGCATATGTACAGCAGCGACTTGGTTCACGTGGGGAATGTTTTTGATCACTCTATTTGTGTACAACAAAGTAAAGAAGGTTTTGTATATAGTGTGGAATTTCAGTCTGTCTTCTACAAAGCTGCGGTGTAGTTGCCATGAAATCTCATTCACATGATGTTCTCAGGAACTGGGAACAAAATCCAGAAAGTATGAAAACTGACTTATGTAGTGAAAAATACACGAAGAAAGCTTCCCATGTTGTCGAGTAATACTGCTCTGCATAGTAATTGCATGTTATTTGGAGCACCATAACTTGACATCATCACATGAAGTGCAGCCAACACACTTCTATTTTGACAACTCTAATGTAGCTCATCTGTTTTTGCTGAAGTGTCTTTATCAGTGTTATCAATGAACTGTCTTTATCAATGTAAGCATGTTCTCATGGAACTTTCAAAAAGCAGCCACCAATTTCTTGCGAGTATGTCCATCCGTTAATACCTCGTTCGTCGGTCTCTAAAATGTCGTATGTCGTATGATCTAAATGCTTGAAGATAAAGCTTGAGCGAGCTGGCTGCGCATTGGCTTGCATGTGTCATAACTGGCTAGCTGGCCAGTCCAGGGCCGCTAGCCATTAAGCTCCCAGCCTGTGTCTATTAAGTGTCTATTAAGCTCCCAGCCTGGCTTTCCACTTGCATTGCCCTTTTGCTTCTCTGCTTGTAACATTGTGTTCATGTAATCTGTGTCTATGTTACATTGTTTCATGTCTCCATTGTCTCTCCCTCAGGTGAAGTGGAGACTGCTGTGGTACGACTCCTGCACCCTCCAACATCTTCCAACTGCATCATCCAAATGCACCCTCCAACATCTTCTCTGCCTCCTTTCCCGACTGGCTGAAGAGGGCACTTCGCTACGCAGTGAACTTCTGCCACAAGTGCTTTACCGGTCTGCTGCAGCTCTACATACATCTTACACCCTTCAGCTTCAGGAACAGCTGCTGAGTAAGATACCTCATGTGCTGCTACTTGCCTGTGGCAGTCATTTCATTAGAGTTTTTGAGTAGGGACCACAGATGTTCTGGCGCCCGAAGGAAATTGCATTGAGGCCACTGCGCTTTGTCACAGTCCTTCACTTTGTCACAGTCCGTCACTTAGTCACAGTCCCAAAATTTCCCCAGAGGCTTTGCCTAAACAAATGTGGTGGCTACCTTCGAAGTGACAGCTCTTGTCTTGCACTAAACTTACCATATTTCCTAGCAGCTGGTCACTTTATCAATAAATAAATGTTGGTGTAGGCTATTGCACTGTTCGATTTTGAAAAACATTTGTGTAGCTTGTACTAACTCGCACAAGGTGGGGTAAGTGAAGGTGGTGGTCACCTAGCTTGTCATTGCTTGGCTAGTTTGAATTTGGGGGGGGGGGGGCATGTGGCTAGTGATATTGGCTTACGTGGTCGTGCATGTGATGACTATGCTGTAATCAAGTTTGAATTTGGCTTGTTTGAATTTGACTAGTTGTGAAGTCATCTTACATCTTCATGTAAATGATTACTGTGCTGTAACTAAGTGTTGAATTTGTTGTGGACACGTGAATAGTCATGATGTCATCTTACTTGGTCATGTAAGTGGTTACTGTGCTGTAACCAAGTTCTGAATTTGGCAAGCTGTCGTGAGGTTGGCGCAGCTCGGTGGAGTGGAGCACAGCTCTGACTGGCTGCACGCAGATGCTCCTGGTTACTATGGCTACATGAGGTGACTCATAGCTCGGCAGAGTTCTGTGCAGTTGGAAAAGGGGGTTATGGACAGCTTAAACAGCCTTGTTGTTAAAATAGCCTGTGTTTTTATGATTGGTTGTCGATTTGAGGGCTCGTCAACTTGACATGACTGGCAACACACAGATCAGTTGCCTTGGTTGATGATGAAAAATAGTTTAGACTGGCAGGGCTGATCTCGATTACAAGCATTATTTAGAGCGACCTACATATTTTAAATAACGGTTTTTAAAGAATGCGCATAACAGTGACAAATTCCCGTATTGTAGAACCCGTTTATGACAAACTAGAAAAGTGCTGCGAAAAGTGGTCATTATATCCATACCCAGAAATTTCAGGTGTTGCCTTTGCGCCATCTTCTAGTGGTACCCTGCAATACACTTACGTATCTGAATTGGTGGCATTTTGAGAAAAAGAGTGTGTCTCAGTATATTATTCAAATTTGGAAAAGTTTCAAATGACATCGGCAACAGTGTTCTCTCCTTCAAGAATATAGGTAATTAATGAACTTGTTGCACCTGCTACAGTTAAACCCTGCTGCAATGAAATCCAAGAGGAAAATGATAAACTGTGCAGCAGCTTCCCTTATTTAACATCGTGAAGACTGATGTAACAGCAGAGCTGGTTTGATCCACTTGTGTTGCTTCCTACTGTCACTATCATGTTGCACTGGGCTGAGGGCAAGGATGTGGGTAGTGGGTTGAGGGAAACCGCAGATCTGCTTTTCTGTTGTGTGCAGCCCAAGACTATGGTGGCTAGAGGGGGAAGTGTGACTGTGCCGTGTGCGAGGGGTGCATGAAATGCATTGTCATTTTGAGCCACTGCTAGGGGCGCTGCTGTGCTAACAGGTGCCTTGCTTGCACTTGCAACGAACATGTTCTTTGTCAATCGTATGCTTTGCCTTCTTCATTTTAAAGGCTAAAGTATGTGTTGTATCTGTTTGTAAAGGTGGTTGAGTCTAGATGACGTTCGCAGGAGCCTTCCATGTTCAAAGCGAGAAGTGATGTCACACAAAGCGAGAAATGGGTCCCTTATATTAAACGTCTAGAGAAACAGCTCACCAATGACCGCTGTGTGACATGAGAATGGTGCCTGACACAGGCTTGCTTGAGGACCTGTGACAGTATGGTTTGCGCATGGCAATCGAGAAAGGTTGATATAAAGGAGGGACATTACCGGTGCATAATCAGGAGGGAGATCGAGTGGATCGCATTCGTCGTCGTTTGAGAGAAAAATGACACATGTGCTGTTCTCAGACGTCCCTCCTTACAAAGAAAGGTACCGAAGAATAGAAAGACAGGAGACTACTTGGGCAGTAGACATGCCTAGAAGTGACAAAAGACAATGTTCATTAGCGTGCAAGAGTTCAAGCAAGGCAGCGCCGTAGCACACGTGCAGCTTTGCATACGTCAGAAACAGGAAGTGCGTTTAATCTCCATCTACCTGACGCACCTGATCCACCGAGTTGGTGTGATGGTGTTTTACAGCATCTGCAAGCTCAAAGGTGAGCAGTATCAGCACATAAGCTGCCTAAGGTACTGAACATCAAGCTCGGTAACTGCCTCTGGACTCACTACGTTGCTGTATTCAGCTGCAGCCAATCTTTAGGAAGAGGGTCAGAAAAAGAAAAGTATACATTCTGTGCAGGTTTTAACAACAGTGGTGTGATTGAGAGCAAAACAAAAATGGCAGTCGAAACTCCCAACGAGGAAGAAAGAAAACAACGTGAGTGGGGTGGACCGAGACAGCATTTTAAAAAGGCACAACATTGCTACCATTACTCAATATGAAGGAAATCATTTTCAAGCAGTTTATGTTCCACTGAGAGAGTAAAACACTCAAAATATTGTTTTGCTGTGCACTAGCTCAAAAGGGTAAATTTGGATAAACCCTGTCGAACCTCTAAAGCTAGCCAGTGCCAAGAAACATTTTTCAAAAACCTAAGCCTGCATTGTAAATGGTACAGAACGAAATGTTATTTGAAGCAATGTGAAATACCGCACGAAATGTTATTTAGCACAGCACGAAATGTTGTTCGAAACAATACGAAAATTAAGTCCAAAAGCTCGACACAGACCAGGCCAAGGGTGGTGCTCCCAAGAGAGAATAAAACATTCATTAAAAATTTTAGGTGAGTGCATCGGCGAGATCGCACTGGCATGCCTAAGGTAGGTAGAATAGCATGGCCACTGAAGGCACCTGTTGCACAGGCAGCGTCATCTGCTGGGACCACCATTTTTCATTTCTAATTTGAACACCTCTCTGCTCTCGCCCGTCACACTACCCCCTTTCTAGCCGCCATACTGTTGCCATTATGTGGCACTGTCACTGTCACTTTGAGGTGGTCTGAGGGTAGGTCATGGGTAGTGGGTCGAGGGAAGGTGCAAGTCCCGTTTTCTCTTCTGTGCAACCCAAGACTTCTTTCTTTCCTTATTTCTTCTTTCATTTCTTTCCTTCCTTGGTTCTTCCATCTTTCTTTTTTATTGCTTTCTTTATCTCTTTCTATATTGTCCTTCACGAAATTACTATCATGTAGCAATGTTTGTGGGTGAAAGGGAAGGGCGACCCACTTTTCCCTTGTGCGTGACAGGTCCTTGGCTTTGCTGTAAACATTACTGCACATGGACCAAACTCTGCTTGAACAGCTCCACTGTAAAAATGTGTTGTTGTAAAATAAGGCGGTACAAAGAGGAAGCCACTGAAAAGCGAAGCATTACTGTAAAAATTTATTAACCTGCTTTTGTGAGCCTTGTTCTAGGCTCTCCAGAGCTTCATTGCCAGCAGCAAGTTTAATAAATCATAGCTGGGATGAATCGACGATTTAGTATTTATGCATAAAGGGCCACATATCACTTGCTGCTTATAGTCACGAGTTCGATGAAAGCTTGCTGCATAGCATGCATGCTGTGGAGATGATTTTTATCTCACGTGGATTAGCGTATTTCACTGAACCTAACATGTACTCAATTTTCAAGAGTTTTCATAATGAAATTCACCGGAATGTATTGTTCGTAGTCTGCAAGCTTATGTCTGAGGACGGGTAATCTTCCCTTTTGTGGCCCATAGAAATTCTCCCGGTTACTCGTTGTGTTAGTCATGGCCGCAGGCCTTGTTCATGCAAAGGACATGCAATGTAGCTATTTTTAGTCTGAAAAATAACTTACCTCTTATAAGAGCTTGATAATAAAAAGGCATGTCACCATCTGAACTCATTTGAGAATAGCTACGATGCAGACAGGCCACAGCGAAGTGTGAGACGAACCACCACTAACTTACTGCAAATGTCCTCCATTATCATCTTGCGGTGACGATGACACTGTCTTACCAGCACCGCGAACGTGGTTTTGATTTTGTATTTTATTCGGACGTGCAGGCAGCTTTCGGATCATTTTCCTGTAAAAAAAGTATGGGTTAGACTTGAGCAAATAACTGCTGCTGTCCATAACCTGCATTGTGACCAACGTCACATATATCATGCACCAAAGGCAGAGACCCATCAACAAAAGATTCAAATTTCAGGTAGAATATTGCAATACCTGAAATAAAGCTGCACAGAGGCGGCATACGTGATGAAATCGGACGAACATGCCATTAAAGCTTATCGGCGACAACCAATCCGATCGTGACACTCTTTGCAGCAGCAGTGCATGTGACGTAGTGTACTTGCGTGATTGTAAGTCCTATTTTGTTGAAATTTGAAATCCAGTGTTGAAGGGCCGACTTGCAATAGAAACTAAAATAAGTACAGTCGACTCTCTTTACAGTGCAATGGATGGTGTACAGAAAACATTTCGTTGAACCGAAAATTTCGTTGTCGTGAAATCCAAAAAAAGAAAATCACTGACCTGAGCTGGTAGAACAAAAGCTTTTATTCCTCAATCTCGCGTGCAGCATCACGGCAGTAGTCGGAAGGGTTCGGAAACCGCGAGTACTGAAACCTTTCCTGCCAAGTTTGGAAAAATGGAATCTGCGAGATTTACATATTCACTCGATTCTACCACGCCCTTGAATGTAATGCAAACTCTTTTCCCATGACCAAAACAGTGATCGGTGACCGTTCCACAGTGCCTGAAGCGCATAGGAGGCGGTCATTTTGACGCCGGCGGCAATTTAGTAGTGGTGCTGTTCGTTCGCTCTCAATTTTAATGTGCATACGATTTTGGAACTGTTTTAGTGGGAAAAAGGTGTGCATTAGATTCGAGTAAATACAATACTCAATGGGCGGAGGGTGCTTGGGCTATAAAAAGAAATTGTTGACGGTGGGGTTGGGGGGGGTATTGTGATAACAATGATATGGACACCGTTAGCGGCTTTTTGCAGTCATCATTGTTGTCTACAAAGTCCAACTCGCTAACACCGCCTACGCATGAGTAGGTGAGTAAAAGTGCACTACTCCTGGGGACGAACGTGGCTGCAGCAGAGGTGAAACGACCCGCCCGTCTCCACTGAACGAACTGCACATGCGATAACATCGCACTGCATGCATGGACTGTTGTCGCGTGTTTCTTAAGTGCATAGGAGACCCCCAGCCCATTTTTTGTCGGGCGAAGGACCATAAGGGGGTGCCGGTGGGAGAGGAACGCTTGCGTGCGCTATCTCAGCAGACATCGGTAGACAGCATCGGTAGATATTGGTCATCGACCACGCATTCAACAGTGGCCGTTTCTGATGGTTCCAACGCATGATTTCGATTTCGTAGACATATTTTTATCTTCTGAAATGTGCCAAAATGTTTGGGATTGTGTTTACTGTATAGCAGATTGAGTTTTCGAGCCTGGAATTGCATTATCAAATTTTGTTGAAGTGAAATAGCACAAAAAGGTATTCATTGTGGCAATCATATTTATGCATCGACTCCTGTGGACTAAAGCCCCTGGAAATAACTAAAGTAGCGCCATTCGTGTCAGTGTGGAGACACCTCCTCTCTCGTTTGCTTTGTAGATGTGTAGATGAAGCTAGTTGAGAAGGCACTTGGCCGCCGTCGTACGTTCAGCTAAACGCAAGAGGGCGTTGCGGCTGTAAGCGACCCTTTGGGGGAAGGTTGAGAGAAATAATTAGGAAAGTGCTGGTAAATACGACAATAGAAGGTAATTAGGAGAAAGTGGAGTGTTTTTTTAGTGTAAAAATATGCAGTACATTATCAGTGAGTACATGCATGTGCTCGACGCGTGTTTATGTGCGTGGTGTCGGCAACATGGCATGGGACAGGTCCACGGTTACGGCGCAGTTATGAGTTTTTGTGCACTATGTTAAATATACCGCGTCATAAAAGAAGTCTGTAGAAGAATGAAGTAAGCGAAGCGCTTGTACCGCTAAAATCCATCCTCGCAAGCGAGCAGCACACGACGCGAGAGCCCAGCATTCTCTTGCCGATGTGCTTGGGATTGACGCTGTCGATGGCAGCGCCGCCGCGCGCCATGCAAATTCGGCTTCGGCCGTGCTAAGAGATCGCAAAGCACGACGCACCACTAGCTTTTTGATGGTCGGGCGAACGCCATCTTGGTTGTCCACCCCACGTGACCAGGGCGTGCAACCATGGAGGAACAACGCACGCGGCGTCTGCTCGACCTTGCGCGATCATGCTTGAATCTGCCGACAGCGCTGCATGTGTTGGGATGCTGCAAAAGCACGTACAACAACGGAAAGAAGGAGTTTTCGCTTCCACGAGGAAAGCTAAATGCCAAACGTTGAGATGTGTGGCTCCAGCGCATCGGACAGCTATTCGCACACACGCCGAGGCAACGGCGGAGAAGCCGGAGACCAAATGCGGGACGATGGTAGCCGAAGACGGTTCCCGCGGCATCGAGCGCGTGCTCTCAGGGCGAAGCTGGCCCTCATAGCCCATCCTACGGCCCTACTAGCCGCCAAACGCATCTTACGCAGGGCTGTCAGAGCGCCCCGTGCAGGGGTGCGGCCGCGTCTTTGCATACAAATGCATACAAATCTCATCGTACTTTACAGCTACCAATAATTGCACACTGCATTTATCAGCGATCAGTCAAATACAAAGCAAGTCTACCGCACGCGACATAGCGGCAATGAGGGCGAAGTCCGGCACGGCAACCGCTGACGACCGCTCCCGCAAGAAACGTGCTTTCAATGACGCGGCTGCCCAACGCGCGCGGCAGCCTCGCTGGCCTGGCCGCGACGGCTGCCGCGTGCTTTCGCTTTCGCCTCCATAGTTACTTGTGGACACTCCAGGGGTGCTGCTGTAGCTGCTAGGAGAGGAGGGAGAAGCGGAGGGGTGCACTTGGCGCTACTTTACTTGTAGGGGCTTTACTGTGGACTGCTGATGGGGAACCGAGAATTTTTCGTTGTACTCGAAATTTAGTTGAAGCAGCATTCGTTGTAGCGGGGTTCGACCGTACTGCCAGTTCCTTTTTTAGCTGTGATTTTGGACAGAGTGTCAACCTACATTCAAGTAAACTTACACTCCTGTAAATATGGCGCCACCGTTGCGACACATGCTGCTCTCTTAGCAGGCAACAACCCAAATGCAGCACACTGCGGTAGGAACAGCATAAAAGTGCTAAAAGCGTGCAGTCTGTGATGCACCACCACAGGTCACGCCCGGCCATGCTTCAATGCATGCTGCCACAGAACACCTTATAACCATCTGATGCTGCTAAACTGTGCACCATGGGGATTTGAATTGGGGGTATATGTGATCTTGCAAAGAATTTTCGTTCACTGCACACCCTCTGACATTAAATGATATCGATGTAGCGACCAACAGACACAATATAAATAGTCAAAAAGCATGATTATGGCCATGACACTTTCAATATGGCGGCGCTCATGTAAGCATCTTTGGTGTTATGTTGTGAAGTGGGCAGAAGGTGCATTTGAGCATATTTCTTGTACTTAGTTCGAGTCACCATGGGGGTCTAATGATCTTTCAGATTTCATTAATGTGGGATTGCAGTTTAGTGATGTTTCATTATCAAAAGATAGGAAATACATTGAATTCTAGGGGCTTCCAAGGGGGATTATGAGATGTTTTGTTGTTGCGAGAATTTCATTGTTACGGGATTTGTTGTTGGGGGGGTGAAAGTGTACTTATAGTTACAGCAAAAGTTTCAACAACAAGTAGAGAAGTTATGGCAAGTAAGTTCTGCGGAAACCCGCAAGGTGGAGTAACGTTTATGAAAGGGAGGTGAAACAAACCGGGTGGATGCTAATTTTCCTTTTCAAGTGAGAAGCTGTATTCCAGGGGCCTAAAGTTCAATATTCTGCTGGAGCAGGATCAGTTAAAATTTAATAGGAAATATTGAACTATGAAGAAATTTAGTGACAGTAGTGTGTCGGTCTATTTAACCAAGCAAATGGGAGGTGTAGGAAGTAAGTGTGTGGGTGCACATTTTGTTTGTGCATGTCAGTGCTTCTGATGATGTGTGCTCCTGCGATCGACTATGTGTTGGCGTACGTAAACCTACGCATGCAAATTTGCATCCCTGTGTATGTACGGGGTTTGACTGTATTGCCTTTCAGTTATTGTTCATCATAGCTTGCCTTTCTGGCCACCTTAGCCAACTTGACGCAGGCAGTGAATGCAACACCCAGTTCCAAAACTCGTGCTTTCTGTGTGACCCAAAATGAGCACATGCAAAGCACTCTGGGGCCCCAACTTTCGGAGGCTCCATTTGAAAATGACCCATTGACAAAGGCTTTTAAAGGGACACTAAGGGGAAAATGTGAAGTTGTTTAGAATGATAACTTATATTTTGAGGACTCAATTGTCGTTAATTTCACCAGTTGATGTTCATATTAAAGGAGAAAATGACTGTCAAATATTAGTGTTAAAATTTGCACTGGAATTTCGGCCTCGTGGTGTCAGAAGGGCACTTAGTTTTTTTCATATTCTCAATAAATTCGTTTCATGGAATGTTCTGAAACTCCTTATGTTAAGCCTCTGGCTTACTTAGAACAGAATGAATATCTCTCTTACTGATAAATAGTTGTGGGGTCCTCAAAGCCGGAAAACTTTGAGGTGGCATCACCACCTGTACGTTCTTTTTGCGAGTTTTTTTTAGCTTACCAGCGGCCTTCTCCTTGCAAGAATGTCGCAGGGGGGGGGGGAATCCTGCACCAATTGCGCCATTTTGATACAAACGTACGTTCCTGTGCCAAACTCAAGAGAAGCAACCGAATCTGTTCCACGCTGCACCAAAACGGTATTGGACGGTTCGTTTTCTGAAAGTGCTGCAGTTGACATTGGGCCTACCACCCAGTGGCACTTCCTGCATAACATTGCACTGTTTGGCGCTCCCAGGGGTTGGTGCATGTGTATGAAAGCGCGCTATCGATTGTCGCGGTGCTCGCAGAGAGGTGAGTGGACTGAGCGATGTGGCACTGCTTAGAAAATAACTAAATGTGCCCGAAGATGCTGAGAGGCAAACCTGGTGTTAGTATGTCTGATTGTAAAGGATTAAGAGGACGTTCGTCATGAATGCTTGTGTATGGTCAGACGAAAAAGGTACTGCGAGGACACGGGAGCGTAAGAGGGAAAAAATAACACATATTTATATGACAGGACGTCATGCACACTGGTGTAGTAAATGAGAAACGTTAAGGAACAAAAATAGGATTATGGTCCACGACGTGCGGAGTTCAATGAAACAAATAACGACGCCTCACTCGTTCGTTCACGACGCAGTCGTTGCCTCATCGGTGGGCGTGTTGACACAGCAGCGTCGCGATGACTCGTCGCCGGAGGGCAAGTCGGCGTCGCGTCGACTGTCGGCGGAGGCGACGACTCTGCACGGTGGCGTCGCAGCGTCAGATGCAGCAGGCGCCGGCCCACGGCTGCTCTACCGTGGCCAGCCGCACTCGTGGTTCACCTCGCGCTGGAGGCGTCCCGGCACATGGCCTCCAATTAGGCCTCTCCCCGGATGAGGACGCAAGCCTCTCTAGGAGTCTGGATGAGCAGGCAACACGTATACCTGCTCCACGCGGCGTCACTGCAGGCACCCTCGCGCGTCTGCACCAACAGGCAGGCGCGTCATCTTCAGGGCCGCCCAGGAACAGGCGCAGGAGCTCTAGGAACAACGCAGTCGTCTTCCGTGTTCTACTGGACCACGAGCTCTCTCTGCGCGCACCGCGCGAGCCTCTTCTTCCGTGCCGCTGCTGAGCACGCCACCTGCCCCTGGCTTTGGCTTCGTAGTGGTGCTGGCATGAATGTCTTTCAAATGTACGCAAAAAATGTTCCGACACACAAAAAGTTCCCAATAAATCCGGTCCATTCACTACACTGATATAAAATTGGACCAGGTGTGAGCTGCTGCAGAGTTTCCTACTGTGGGAAACTAGGCGCACTGTTTGGCCGATGGCTTGGCATGCTGATGTGAAGTGATGTGATGTGAAGATTTGGAGTAAAAAGAGTTTGGGATGCTTCCACACTAACCAGCTTATGGTAAATTGAGGAGGGTGGCATTGCAGGCTTAATGGTTATATACACACTGTTTCACTAGTTTTGTGCAGCAGAGCCAAGGCTACGAGGCCATGAAGCTCAGTATTCTTGCAAGGCGAGACGAAACGTCATTGTTCGGACATGTACCTGCGAGTCACTCCTGCAATAGGGGCCCGAATCCGTCTTTCTCTTGCCAATGTGGCTGCCGGTGCTGTAGCATGCATCATTGGCAGATGCCATGGCGCGGAAGGATATGTTTAACATGTGTTCACCCTCCTGATTGGTCGAAGCGGCCTCTAGCTTCTGCACTGCTGTGTGTAACTTTTGAAATAGACTATAGTCATACTTGTTTGAGCTGAGCACAAAAGGATGAGCACAGAAGGAAGCACCAGTGTGCGTACCTTTCTTCCGTTTGACCTTGTCCTTCAGCGCTGAACTCTTACAGGTAATTTGCAGCCTGTGGCGTCATAAACTGACCCAGAAATTGTGTTACCACGTTCCAGCGAATCATGAGGATAATACCCGCTGCCGTCATGAGCATTGGCGTGTTGATATTGCAGTGTCAGGGGCATTTACACAACTTTACAGAGAAGCATACACGGTGCCGTTGCACTTTGACCGGATCACACTTTGATTGATTTGCGGCTAGAAAAAAATCTTTCCAGTGGGCAGTTGGGGCACTTTGCTAGAAGTTGAGGGACAGTCCTCGCTTTGGGGTCCCGTTAGTGCAGAAACCTCCTTTGTTCGATTTGATAGGTGTACCTACTAAAGCGAGCACGAAATCGTGATATTTTTGCATGACTGCTTTGGTGTGTGGTCCCAAGGAATATTTTCAAACTGATATGGTGAAGTGACACTGTGATAGAGGAGCTGAATGGTGCCTGAGTAGATGGACAACTTGCCTCACGATCCGTGATGTGTGCATCTGTGTGGCGGTCTGCAATACCATTTCATAATGCACAGTACAGCTGTCGCATAGATCCGATCCTCCCTACATAGTTGCATGCAGCGTGTCGTGTGCTCACTCTGTTGCTGCAGGAATACTTCCTGTAGCGTGTTCGCTTGCTTACCTTCAAGTGGTTTTCGGGCACTTCATCTCGTTATCGTCCACGCTTCTTACTAGTGCAGCGAGTGTCTTGGGTCAATGCTATGACGCCCCGCGGCATTTGTTTCTGTAAGCAATGTGTATTCCGCGTCCCTGTCGCATAAATGGTCTCACATAAGGAGGTGGCACCTTATGGCGGTGTGCTAGTTTGGATTGTTGCTTAATAAGTTGAAGAGCGCTGTGTTTGACATGCTGCTGAGCAGATAGCCACATTTTCTCATTGTGACATGGCTTTGCTGCACAGGCGTATTCACTGGTGACAGTCATCATGCTGTGGCACTTATCTATCTAGGGATTGCTGCACTGGTGCTGAAGTCTGAACGAATGATAGACGCTATCAGTGTTGCCGTAATCTTCGACACTGAGCTGTGACTGGCAGTACAAGGCTTATTTTGGTTTATTCTCTTTTGTTGTAAATTGACAATTCTGGAATAGAGCATTATTCCACTGAAATTGAGATAGCATGCTCCAAAGTGGTGCAAAAGGAAATTTTATCTGCTCCTAATAGAAATATTTTTTGCTCTCCAAGCTGCAATTTGTTCTGCACCAAATTGCTCCAAAATGACTTTGGGCAGTCCCACCCCTGTGGTTGTTTTTGGTATTGTGAAAAGCTAACTTACTAACTCAAGAGAGAGAGAGAGAGAACTTTATTGACCTAGGGATCTGGGTCCCCGCACGACCCCACTGCACTACACGTTCAGAGGTCGTGGAGCTCCATGACGTGGGCAGCCGGGTTGGTGGCGATCTGCCTAAACGGGTCCGTCTCCCATTCCTCCCAGGTGGTTAGAAGCTCTGGGCCCCGCGGGGGAGGGTCTGCCGGGCATTCGAGGAGAATGTGGGTAAGGGTAGCATGGGGGTGGGTGCAGTGTGTGCAAGATGGGGCATATGCCTCTGGGTGGATGTGGGACAGCAGATAGGGGGAGGGAAGGGTGCGGGTCTGAAGGCGGCACCACAATATTTAGTGATAACTGTTGAGATAATGGTGGAGTGAGGGAAACAGCTGTCGTTCGGCACGGTAGACCTGCATCACTCACTGGAGGAGTGCATGCACTCCTGGGAAGAGTCCGACTCCGATTCCGTCGCCGCCCGGTTGATGAGACCTCTGGCGTGGTCATTGGCGGCTTTGTTTCTGGGGTTCCTGGAGTGTGCAGGCACCCAGATCAGCTCCACATAGTGAGGCGGGTTTATGGAGGGCGATTTGAGAATTGTGAATGCTGGCTTGTGTGTACTCGGCCACGCGCAAAATTTGTGAGTGCTGTTTTTGAGTCTGTAAGGACATACTGGGCATTTGTGCGTGGTAGGGCAAGCGCAATTGCCACCTCCTTCATCAATTCTGGGGTGGATGCGTCAGGAAGGTGGAGAGTAGCGACTGATTGAAATGTGCTATCAACGACGGCAACTGCCACGTCTTTATCCGTGCATGCTGCGTCCACCCATACGGCATCGGCTTCCGATCCGTAGTATTTGTGGAGAGCTTTTGCACGGACTATACGGCGGGCTGAATGATATGTGGGGTGGGTGTTTCGAGGGAGAGGTTTGACGAGAAGCTGTGTGTATATGGGTCGTAGTACTGGTAATAATGTGGGGTCAGCTGCTGGTATGTGAACTTGGAGTGTGAAGTATGTGATGCCCTGTCATAGATTGAGCAAGGTGAATGTACTGTGCCTGTCTGTGGGCCTCTATGAGTATGTGTGGTGTTATGGAGGCCAAGCTGGAGCAGTTTAATAGTCTGAATGTTGGGGGGAGGTGTGGGACCACCTTGTAGACTTTGCGAAGCATAGCATATCAGGTGGTGATTTCTTCTTGACGAAGTCGGAGCTATGGGATTGTGTAGAGGAAGCGACTGAGGAGGAAGGTATTGAATGATGGCACATGTCGTGCTCCTTCATGCCATTGTGTTTGCCGGAAACTCTGGATGAAGTGCGCGAGTGCCTCTGTCGCTCGTTTGAGTTTCCGTATAGTGAATGTATTCTGGCCAGTTGTTCTGGGTGTGAAGGACCAACGCCCGGAGTGTGGTGACATCTGGGATAGGGTGTCTATCCAGAGTAATTGTGATAAGGGCTGTGGGAAGTGTGCGCATTGAAGGGCGAATAAGTAGCAGCACAGATTTTTTTGGGAAACAGGTGAGACCAATGCTTTGTGTGTGTTGCTGTGTGATGTCTGCGGCAGATTGTAAGGGTTCCTCTATGGCACCATCACTGCCGTGGGTGGTTCACAGAGTGATGTCGTCTGCATAAAGGGTGTGACAAAGGTGGGGGATGGTGTTAAGAATATGGGCAAGAGGAATGAGTGTGGCATTAAACAGGAAAGGGGAAAGCACGGAAGCTTGCGGAGTGCAAATGCCGCTAAGGGTGTATGAAGGGGGACACATGGGGGCCGATATGAACCTTTCCTGTGTGTCCCGGGAGAAAGGCTTGTATGTAGGCATATATGCGGGTGCCGATATTGAGGGGAGAGGGAGCCACCATGATCACTCGGTGTTCTATGCGATTAAAGGCCTTGGGTAAGTCCAAGGCCAAGATGGCTTTAGTATGAGCAGGGATAACAGGGTCAAAGATGTCGTGTGTCAGCTGAAGCATGGCATCTTGGGCGGAGAGGCAAGGGTGGAAACCCAGCATGCGCATGCTATGCGGATATAAGTTGTTGTCATGCATATGTGTAGTGAGTCTGTTTAAGGCGACATGCTCTAATAATTTCCTGAGGCATGACGTAATAGAAATTGGGCGGAGCTTCGATATTGTCAGCATTTGTTTGCTTTGGAAATGAATATAATTTTGGCATGGCGCCAAGACTGTGGTAGGGAGCGGAGCCTTCTTTCCAGCAATGGTTAAAGTAGTCTGTAATATGTGTGATCAATTGATCGTCCAGACTACGAAGCATAGAGTTTGTGATTCTATCCTGTGATGTCGGCGTCCAGGGCATCATTCGGGGCTTCTGTGTAAGGCGGCAGTGGGGAGGAAGTGCCAGGCATTGTGTATTAGGTCTGGAGTCGGTCTAGCAGGGCTCCTGGTGAGAGTGTGTAGTTGTGTATGCGGCATGTAACGTTATGTCATGATGCAATGCGTGAGTGTGTGGGGTTGAGGAGGTGCCGCAGGAGTTGCCATGAATTCTTTGTCAAGAGAGCGCCAGCTATGCGTTACACACCTGACCCCAGTTGGAGCAACATAGCTCCTCGGCGTGTGCAGTGATTTGTCCCTGTATCGCAGCCAGCTGACATTTTACGTTTTCTGTTGTGCCTTTGGCGTTTCCATCTCTCTTGGATGCTATGGAAGGCCTCCCAGAGATGAGCTAGGTGCGTGTCCAGTGTGGGAATGTCGGGTGAAGTGGTAATGGTCTGCGTAGGTGATGCAATGTTGTCCAGGAGGGATGTGATCCAGTGATCAATGTCTTGTGTAGGAGTGTCTGGAAGCTCTCGACGTGCAGACCGAAGAGCGCTCCAATTAATAAGCTTGTGGGCGAACATTTGACGGTGGTGTTGTGCGCGTGCTATTTGTATGGCTATAATGTAGTGGTCGCTTCCAAGAGTGTATTGCGTACGTGACGACAACAGTCCTTTAAGAGAGCGGCTGAGTGTGTGGTCAGGGCTTGTGTACATGGTTACACTGTTGCCAATCCACACTGGTGTATGAAAGTTGTTGTGGACTGTGAGACGCAGGTCTTGGATTGTAGTCCAAAGCCTGCGACCTCGTGCTGTGGTATATCGATAATCCCAGTCTGTATGCTGAGAGTTAGGATCGCCTCCTATAAGTAGAGGATTATGACCCGCGATGCTGTGAATTTTCTAGAGTACTGCACCGAGGGTGGCCATGGGCTGGCGTGGGGTATGGTATATGTTGGCTATAAAGATAGGATGTCTGTTACGTTTTTGTAGGGATGATTTCAATAAGGACGCATGAAGTGGAGGAGGTGATTTTGTGTACTTGGTAGGCAATGGTGCGATAAGCGTGGACGCATGGGAGGTGTCAGTGGTGTCTGTGTCGACCGCATGGTAGCTAGGGAGCTTGCCTTGGTGTTGTGTGTCCTGCAAGAGAAGTATTCGAGGTACGGCTGGGAGAGTAGGTATTAGGAGTTGCAGTGGTGCGCGCTTGCCCCGAAAGCCATGGCAGTTCCACTGGGTTAGTGATAGATCAGGATATGAGCTGTCCTGGCCTACCATATGGAGCTGGGGAGCAGCGAGGATAGATGGTTGCGGTGGAAGTGGGATGGGGGTGGGAAGAGGAGGGGCACTGGAGCTGGGGGACTCCTCACACGACAAGTTAGAAAGTGTCTCTAGCATGTGAAAGCGGGTTTCAAACTGTGTAAACTTTTGTTCTAAAATTTGGGCTAGGCGTGTGAAGAGTGTGTCCATTTGTTGTTCGAGAGGGGTAGATAGCTGTTCGGACAATATCGTGAATGTGGCTTTGGGACGTTCCTCCAGGGCTACCAGCTTCGCGTCAGATTTGGCTTCCTAGTTTTGAAGATCAGCATGGTAGCCATCAAGTGCATCAGCAATGCGTTTCTTCTTATGGGGGTGAAGGAGATGTAGGAGAGGTGTTGGGTGGCTGCTGGGTTGATGTGGAGATAGGATCTGGGGAGGGATGTTGGGGAGGGGAGGAGGGGGCTACAGAAGGAGGTGTTAAAAGGGTCGTGAGGTGGTTTACCTCCGCACGTAGAGCTTGGAGCTCCTGGTCACGGCGATCAGGGGTAGGCAGGGCGTGGCTTTGGAGTGCTGTGGTCATCTGGGGTGCCTTTAGCTTGTCGGCCCAGGTCAGTCAGTCTGAACTCTGGGAGAGTCCTGTGATTTGGGGTCTTCAAGTGGTTCCGTGTGCTTGGTGCTGGCAGGGCATGGCGACTTGTTTTCTACACGTTATCGGGACTTTGCTTGACATTCGGAGGTGTGTTTGGTTCTGGGTAGGTGGCGGTACTACTTGTATTCCCGGGACATGGATAAATGCGGGCCTTGACAGATGATGCACACTGCTTTACACGTTGGAGTTGCATCCATCGGATGTGAAAGGCTGCATCTGGGGCATTTGTGAGTTCAAGGTTGGACACAGATATCCATGCTGTGACCTATTGAGCGGCATTTGCTGCAGGTTTCGATCTTTGGTGTGTATGGCTTACATAGATGCAGTCCTTCACCAAAAACAATTTTTCGGGGGATGGTGGTTTGACCAAACGTCATAAGCATAGATCATGAGAGCCCCATCCGTCGAGCATCTAATATAGTTTCGGCGAAGTTGCCGGCGACTTGGTCGCATGGAAGTTCTTGAGGGGATTCTTTCCAATAAGCGTTCGTGATTACACCTATGACTGAGCCATCAGGGGGTGCAATATATGCTGCCATGGCATACTTTAGCTCATCCTAGGTGATCTGCTGTAGCTGCACTAGCTTGAGGGCATCACCTTGATTCGCCACAGACACTGTGCATGTGTTATTGACGGGATGGATCTGAAGTTGCTGCGTAAATGGCTCGGTGAGCACAATAGCCTGTGTGAAAGTGTTCAGAAGATTGCGTGGCTGGAGCATCGTCAGGTGAAGGCCTCCCTGAGACCTGAAGATGACTTTATACCCTTCCGGGGGGAAGGAGGCAGTTGCTTGATCTTTTGTGCAACTGTATGGAGAACGCGCAGCTGCGTCGAGGAGCTGTTTATGCGGGAGCCGTTGCTGCATCCTTCGTCTGGGTGCGCCTCTCCTGTAGAGAAGCATCGTCATTTGTAGTTTGCCTGGTGTTGTGCTTGGCCCGGTGGTTAGTTTGAGCTCTCAGGACTTGTGTCCAGTTCCGAGGGTCATAGTGGCGTGGATCCAGGTCCGTACCATGCACTTGCACCTCCATGTGGGCCATAGCAGGGGAACTTTCGGCGTGTAGCAATGCGAGGCCTAGCACGGTGGTGGTACAATGGGGCTGGGTTTTTGGGCCGGCAGGCCCCATGGGGGTCGCCCAAACAAGAGGTCAGTAGAAAGTGCTCACCTTCATGAAGGCGTTGGTATGGTTCTGGGCACTGGAGATACCAGCGATTGGCAATTTTCGCTGTCGTAGTGCGGAGCCGAAGCGAAGTGCTCTTGCACTCGTCGCCCTCTTGCAGCGAATCTCTCCTAATTCAAGAGAATTTTTTTCACTTTAGTGTTTTAATGAGCGGGTCACTTATCCTCTTGTACAATGGATGCGTTTGTGCTCCAACTTGGTGCCAGTGTGTGCAGTGCAAGACCTTGTCCATCACATTCGTAGTTAAGGCCATTGCAGTGTACACATTCCTCTTGATGCTTTCCACCTTAAACTCATGTTATGTACCATGACTATTGTGTGACTGCTGAAGCTGAAAATTTTTACGTATTTGGTACGGAGACTTTCATGAAGGCAGTTATACATGTTGGTTCTTGCAGTACTCGATGACTGATACACAAGAAAGACGCAAGAGAGGACATGTGCTGTCATTCATTGAGCACTGCAAGAATCAACATTATGATACTCTACCAGCTCGCTCACCTATCTGCTATTCTGCAGTTCTGAATAGGCCCTGAATAGGATCTGAAGCCCCAACTGGAGGTGATGACCTACGCCGCTGCTGCACGCCAAGCTGTCACCACTCCTTGCCCACGCCAGGACCCAACGCCTCCAGTGAAACGCTTGTCAGAGGCCAAGATTGAGCATGACGGAGCGTGATGCGAAAACAGGAATCTTGGTGCCATTGATGGCTTGCAAAAATGACACAGGTGTCGCTTTTTGGTTGAAGCGTTGAGCAGGAATGATGCTTACATGTGCTCCTGTGTCTACTAGGAAACGTCCAGTGGCTCTGTCTGTGAGGTAGAAGAGGCAACTTGTGCGCTGGGCCGGACGACTTGTTGCCGTCAGAGGTCGGCGGCCTGCTTTCTCAGCCACGCGCAAGGGTGCTGGCAGTGACGAGCGTCATTTTTGAAACGGCTATGGTAGTAGCAGATGCCAGGCGTTGGCGACGCGTCGTGGCTGGTAGGTGTGTATCTCAGCTTGCTGGAGCTGGAACGTCAGTGGCATGAACAACGAGGTGACTGTCACCAAACCTGTGCAATGATGTACGGGGCGCGATCGCCGGAAATAATTTCAAGAACCAACGTCTTGGTTCCCCGAAAAAGATCCCACGAAAGCTTGGACAATAAGATTTTTGGTCCCCTTTAGCACACTAGCAGAACGCCAGCAGTGGTTCAAAGACCGAGTCAGAGCCAAGGGTGGTCAAACAAAACAAATATATTTTCATCAAATAGGCAGTCACACAAACGTACACAACACGGCTTTCACACACTCAAAAACAGATGGGTCGCAAAGTTATACAAAGCCAACCAACATGAACGAGTTCATGCACTGCAACAACGAACAAAACACAAAGAGTCCTATTCACCAAGACACTCGGCGTCTTCTCACTCCAAGTTTGCAGGTGGCCTGTCAGCTGGCTCGGCGTCTGAGTCACGCACGACTTCTTGCTTCTTCTTTTTACTTGCAACTCGTCTTCTCTCTCTTCGTCTTGTCTCTGCTCCCTCCTGCGCGGCCCGTGTCCGACCGCTTATATAGTCTTGGGGAAGGGGACTAGAAGGTTCCGTAGGGCCACGTGACCCAAAGCACACACACAGTTGGGAACCTTCTCACCCACTCTCGAACCTTCCCCGTTGGGGCGGCGCCTCCCTCTCTCTCACTGCGCGGGGAGCGTCGGTGTGTACTGTCCGCCTCCCCTCTCTCCTCACGTCTGTCCCGCGCGTGCGCGCGCCGCGTTAAGAAAGCTTCTACAACATTCTGGCCTTTTGTAGGCGCGGCGTGACTTTTGAGTGCCTCTTCCGGGCGCCCCTTTTCTTGTTGTTGTTTCGGCCTTTCGACACCGGGTTTTACTTCAAAATAGGCACTATTTTGTGACAGTGACACGCGGCGATGTTCTGCTGCAGAGGTGATGCGTTTGAGACGCTCACACAGGGCGTCGAGTGGCGATTGTGCTGTCGAAGAAGACAGCAGAGTATGCAGCGTGGTTGCCCTCTCACCTGTAGACGCTGTCGTGGCTACGATGGTTGGGGCGGCTACTTCCATCACCTTGTCGGCCAACGCGGCAAGTCCAGTGAGGTCCATGGCAGAAGCTGTCACCAGAACCATCTGCATGTTAGCCGGTGGTCATTGTAAAAACAATTCGCGTAACATTGTATCATCGGTAGATCTCGCATTGTCTCCGAGCAGTTGCTTCATTCAGCGAAGAAGTTGACTGGGGCATCGGTCGAGGAACTCTTCAACAGACAGGAGCTGCAGGATACGAGAACGCTGTGAAACTGCCGTGCGCTGTAGCAGGGTCGTCTTAAGGTCGTCATAGGTGTTCACAGACAGCGGGGTGCTCAACAGATCCGCTACTTCGTCAGTGGCAGTGGGCGAGAGTGCCGCAACAGCCTAGTGGAACTTTGTAGCTTGGAAGCGGATACCAGCAACTTGAAATTGTGATTCCGCCTGAAGAAACCACGCTGACGCATGCTGGTTCCAGTACTGAGGAAGGCAGGCAGCTATGGCTGAGCAGGAGGACTCACCGCGTTGCTCGGGGAGGTTCTGCTCTCGACAACTCATACTGACGGTCTGTTCCATGGTCGTTTCTGCCATGGAAATGTATGGCCACAATCGCGACCAGGTCAGCAAACTGTGGTTATGAGCGACCTCACAGACCGACGAAGTCTCAGCCTTACCATGCGGAGAGCAAACCCGACACGACTGCTGTGATCAAGAGTATTTTTAATGACTGAAAGAAATGCTAGCGCGCGCAGGACCGTGGAAGAGGCCCCTGCTTCGTGCAAGAGCGAGCGTCTCGGTCTTCTTCAATGCAACACTGATGCTGCCGCTACAAAGTAACTGGGCTGCTAATAAATTCTCTGAGGTGCTCCTTTATGATGCCATCATTTCCGCCTATGACAGGCTGCACTAACTTAGGCACATCAGAGATATCGTCCTCCCTTGTTGCCGAAATGTTCGTACTTTCATTCTCTTTCATTCTCGAGAGCAACAGCATCTGAACGACTACTGTACTTATTTGGGAGCACCACCGGTCTCAAATCATCTTTGCTAGTTTCCAGACCTTGGGGTTGGAAGTCCGTACGTTTTTGCTCCGGTGGAAAGGTACTAATAGCTATGTTGTGCTCATTGATAAGAAAGTCTGGACGTGAGAAGTCCTCGAGATTCCCCATACAATTCAATTCAGTGTTGTCACGTACGGCTTGCATGTGCTCCACGTGTGAGTCTCACTGCCCGTTGCGCCGTGACAGCTGACACCTGGTTTTGCCTTTGGTGGGTAGGTTAACCTCGGTGAATACGGGATTGACTTTATGAGCGCTAGTCAGTTTTTGTTCGGCGCTTCCGTGCGCACTTCAACTTCGTCAGCTGTATCTAAAATAGGCCTCTGCGTCCAAAGCTTTTGAAGAAGCAACTTCCGATCTAGAACATCGCGCTCTAACACAACTTTGTGGTGCTCTGATTCAGTTCTGTGGCTTTTGAACTCTTGTTCTTGCGCTCTCCCTTCATGTGCATATCTGGCTTGCTGTTATGTCCATGCTTTAAGCTCTGCACCTTTAAAACCAAACTTTTCACCCGCCTCGATGAAATTCAGTATCTCCATCTTCCATGCAGCCCTAAGTTATTGTCTCTGACTGCACTGCTCCAACCTTTCTTAATTAATTAGAAAGTCTCCATCATGGACACCATTGTTACGATATAAAGGTTCAGGGAGCAGGCTCAAGGAGACAAGTCAGAGACGTCTTCGATGGCAGCAAGGAAGAGATCAAGACGCCCACTGGCAGAGCACACGGACATATATTTCAGCACAAAAACAAGGAGATGCAAAAACGCAGTTAAACAAGAGCACACTCGAAACACAAAACTTGACAATAATATCAACACGATATGTACAGCGTCTATACAGTGACTGTAGAGAGTTATAGAAAGTGGAGGGCTGACGCATTCCGACACGTTGACTATGTTGGGTCAGCGTCCTTCGACGGCTCTTCAGAATGACGAGGCAGGCACCAGAAGTATTGTGGATGAAGTAGTGATGAAGACTCCCAGATGTCTGCTGGGTGTCCGGAGCAGGAGACATGTCATTCTCGAGCTCCCGCAGGCGTTGGCACTCGACTGGGTCCCTCCAACAAATGCTGGTCTCCTCTGCGTTGGCCCGACCAGGCTAGCGCGTCTTATCAGCTCCGATGTCTTCCCACGTCTGCCTTGGAGAATGTGGCTCATTCCTCTTCACTACTTATGTTCATATCCCACGCGTCTTGTGAGCACGTGCAGGGCAGTGTCCCAAGTGTGGCTCAAAGTCATGGCTACACTGCGCATGCTTGAGCGTTTCTGGCGCCGTGTTGTCGTCGTGTTGGCGTTGTGGCACTTCATCACATCAGTGCCCTTTCAAGAAGTGTTCTGGGGGAACACTTTTCGGTGAATGCAGAAACTGTGGCTTGGCTTGACACACACACATGACACTGTGTACGCACTGCCAATGGCGCATGCAATATATTGTGCTAGATGTCTAAGCTCAAGTTTCGTCCATCATCTTTAGAATTCCAAAATTGTTTTAACAGATATGTCCAAACCATTAAAGCTAATACAAAGAGCAGTAACAACACAGCGGATTGTTCGAGAAGACGACCTGTTGTACACAGGATGACACTATCGCTTTAACCACATGACTTACAGGTATTATAGTTTAGTAACAGCAAACAATGATCTATTTCAACATTCTTGCTAGTAGCATAGAAACAGCTCTCAGGAAGAAGTCGCACCCATTTCACACCATGATACAGATGTACAAAGCACTGGATGTAGTGAACTGCGGGCTCAGTATAAGTACTCTCTGCTTGACGACAGCTAGGGTTACACATTTCGTGCATAACGCAATATGGGACCTATGTTACGACTTGCCCAATATTATAGTGTGAGCTGTTATGAGATCACAACAAGGGCCGTTTTTGCGCCGTAGTTGTCCGCCGCTGCCGAAGGTGTCCGTAACCGGTATCGCGCAAGTTTTAGAAAAAATAATAAGGCCCGAGGAGGAATCAAACCACGTTCTCTGTGTGGATTCGAACCCACACCCTCTGCATGGCAGTCGAGCGTTCTACCACTGAGCCACGTCTGTGCTTGAAAAATCTTCGCTAAAAGACCCAAACAGGTATAGCGTTTGCTGAGGAGTCACATTAACAAATGTGATGTTACATGGCAGAATAATAATACCCCACTACATGTCGGGGAAAGTGGATTGCATAACGAGTTTGAGGAATCATTTGAAAGAACACAGGGCTGCATGGTTTGTAGCTCTGAACCATTACAGAGGCATCATCAACATCATCATTATGAAACAACCTTCTTCAACAATTCCGTCGTCATTATTACTAAGCGCTGCCCTTTGAAGTAGTTTTGTTGTATCATGCCATGCATCACGTGGCAGGCGACGTACGCAGCCGCGCCTGCAACCTGACTTGGCTCTTTGATATACCTGAAGGTGCCTCCTCATAAGGTGCGGTCCGCTGTTGAAGAAGCGAATCGCAGAGCTACACGTGCGGCTGCAGCAAGGCAACGTCGGGCACAACAGACAGATGTGCAGAGAGAAGCCCAAACTGCAGTTCGCCATCGACGCCAGACCGAGAGTTTGGTTCGTTCTCGGGAAAGCCACACCAAGAGACTGTCTCAGATGTGCAGTTGTACAGATTTGCACGTTACGATGCCGCAGTAATTATGGCGTAGGGGGTACTTCCTTATTTGGCGAAACGATAAGAGTTATGGCGCTGGGGATACCTGTCACCTCTACTTGCACTAGTTTCCTCAAGCGTTTAAAATGGCCTCTAAGAAGGTCACTTCTCCAGCTTACGCTGCCACTGTCCTGCGGTTCCATGCAGGCCTGGCTCTTTTACATATATACATACATAGACTATGTATACATACATATATATACAAGCATAGACATGGAATATATACAGACTTGTGCTTCTTCCCCAAACATACATGGGAAAATAACTGCATGCTCTAAATTGAAGAAAGTTTTGCACAACTTGCACAGAATCACAGGAAGTGTGCACTTTCGCGTGAAAGAAGTGGTTACTGTAGGAGCTTGCCACTGCACGGACTTACTCTTCTTATACCTCACAAACTTTAGGTGAGCACTGCCAAACCTGAGAAACCTGAGAACCTGAGAAAACCTTGTCGGAAAATTGTAAGGCTACTAAAAACAACAATGAGGCAACAGAAAAAAACAAAAGTCCATTCATCTCTAGTAGGATGTAAAAGGCTGTTATGGCTAAATTTATGATCTAGGATGCAAGAAAACTGCTTATTTTATGCCTCACTAGTGGCAGAATTCATAAATAACATTTTCAAAACAATATTTTTTCCCTAGTTTTTGTTTTACTTCAAAGAGCAGCTTTCCCCCTTAAAGACAGATTTTACTGTACCCATCAAGGATTAGAGGAGTTTAAAAAACCTGCTTCTTATGGCAGGGTGGATGATAACTTGTTCTGGCACCTGTTCTCTTAACTTGTTTACTAAGATGTTAGTGCACAAAGTGAACTAATTCTGCAGTGTATAGACATAAAAATTGCTTTGTAATGGTCCTATCGTTTTGGAATGTTGAGGAACAGTGTTTTGAATAATGCTGGATAATACTGTGAAGTTTTGTTGAGACGAACTCTCTTAAGATAAATTCTTGGATAAAGTGAAGAATGTGCGAGCACTCTGTTATTTGTAGACTCATTATCAAAACATTGCCTAATATGAAGTAAATCTGGTTTTTTGCAGTTAATATCAACCTCTGTATGACTGTCAGCACACTCGGCCTTAAAAAATAAATTTTACATTCTCACCTCCTGATGGGAGCCAGCTAGTTGCCATCCTGAGAACATATGTTGTGGCACTAGAATTAGGGTGAGTTCCTGAGATTTAGGCAAATCATCATCACATTATACATTCAAAGATATCTCAACTTACAATGACATGCCGACTTGCGCAGCAGCAAAATGCTGCTGCTAATTGGTCAGGATCATGTTAGAATGCTTGAAGCCATCATTTTTTATCTTGCAATGCCAAAATAAATATTTGTTTCACATTTAGGTATTGTAAATCTGATGTATCGCATGTACATAGTTGCATATAGCTGCCATCCACAACTCATGAGAAGGTGTCAGGATTACAATATTGTTTCCTGCTACATAGGTACTGCATTATCTATTTCAAGTAACAGAAATTTGGATGCATTAGTTATACTGGCAAATGAGTTCTGCTGGCTTTTGCAAGGTGGAGTAACAATTATGAAAGCGAAAGTTAGCATCCATGCATGTGTACCACAAAGCTGCAAGGAAATCCACACGGATTTCTCTGAAATGAAATTGCGGTGCAAATGGGTGGAGGCTAACTTTCATTTTATTATCATTGCTGCACCTTGTAAGATTCAGCGGAACTCATTTGTCATATTCATGCCCATGTGCTTCTAGTTATCGATCACTTTACGCTCACCCTAGAAATCCTAGCTGTCTGGTTGGCTTAATTAGTAGAGCAGGCTCCTCTCCTCGCAGAAGCATTGGTGCCAGGTTCAAACCCCAGACAAGGACAAACTTTTTCTGTCACTTCCAAAAAATCCACATGGATATCTTTGTAGCTTTTTGCTGCAAACGGTTGGATACTAATTTTTTCTTTTGCACCAGTCATATTTCTCCTTCTTTCTTTAGTACACCGGATAAGAACACATTTTCACAGTCCCGTGGAGTATGTCTTAAAGGGAGTCTGCTATTGCCACATGGAGACTGTGAGCTTTCCTCACCAACACCTACTATGTGCTTGGTTAGGAAGGAGATGCTTCTTGAGCTTCTAGTAGTAGAGGCATTGGTTTTGAGTTGTGCCATGCGTCATGCAGAATAGAAGTCCTTGACCACCTTGGCTCTATCATTGAACTTAGTAACCATGTTGCCCTGCCTATCTGTCTGCATGCATTATGTTCTTTCCTTTTTCTCCTTTTCTGACGGGTGCTTCTGTTTCTTTCACGTTATGGTTGCATATGTTTGTTGGTGAATTCTATCTTATTTCTTGAGATAGTCTCATCTGCTGGCATTGTTTGATTAAATTTTTAGTAGTTTCTGAGAGCTTATTCACATCTTGATGTGCCTCCTACTTCAGTTACTGTTTTGGTGACCAGCTTAATAATGTTTTCATTCTTCTTCTCTATATCCTCATTTTCTTCCTGTCATAGAGCCTCATGCTTGTTCCTAAGGGCAATTCTAAGTTTCACTATTTTTGCCCTGACAACATCGAGGTTAGCCTGTTTCCATGTGATTGACTTTGGTCTTGTCCGCCTTAGATTGAGGGTTATCCTGGCCCTCACTACTCTGTGATCACTACTTTTGACCTTAATAATCACTTCTGTGTCTTGCACTATACCTGGTCACTGCACATTATGAAATCTATTTCATTTTTTGTTTCTCCATTGGGGGCTTTTTCATGTCCCCTTCCTGTTGTTGTGTTTCTTAAAGAAAGTATTTATTGCACAGAGTTCATTTCTTCCTGGGTGAATTGCGCTAGCACGTGTACTCTGCTATTTCTATCAACTGCACTGTAGTTCCCGAGTGCCTGTTTTCCTTTTAGTATGTTTCCTATTTTCACGTTGAAGTCCCCCATAGCAATCGCATATTGGGTGTGTACCTTGTTCATTGCCATTTCCACATGCTCATAAAACTCTTCTAGAACCTGATCATTGTGGCTGGTCGTTGGTGTGTAACATTGTATTAGTTTTAGTTTGTATATTTTATTTAGTTTTATCATGATACATGCTACCCTTTCATTGATGCTATTGAATTCTTCAGCATTACCTGCGGTGTCTTTATGTAATAGGAATCCCACGGCATGTTCGCACTTCTCTGGCAGTCCCCTGTAGCAGACGACATGCCCATCATTAAGCAATAAGTATCGTTCTCCTGGTTTCCTAACCTCGTTAAGGCCAATGGTATCCCACTTAATACCCTTCATTTCTTCTAGTAGTTCAGCTAGTCTGGCTTCACTCGAAAGAGTTCACATGTTAAGAGTCCCTATGTTTAATTTCCAGTGGTGGCCTGTCCAAGTCCAGAGCCTTTTTCAGCCTTCTCTTCCCATACCCATCTGTCTGCATCTATGGCTAAAAGTTCCATTGATGTCGTCATCGTAGGTAGTGGGTTTAGTTGAATCAGTCATTTGGGAGGTGTTGGCCATGGTGTTCCATCATGGAGGCCTGTTCCTGTTCTGGTGCTCAGGTGAGTTACGGAGATGAGGCATGGTGGTGGTGAGAGCCGATATGCATCTTTTCTCCAAATCCTCCATTGGGAGAGGGGTCTTTTAGAGGTATTATGGTGTATGGTTATGGCAAATGAGAGCATACTGGTTAAAGGGAAGCAGAAGAAAGATGATGCAGTGGGAACCTGAAAAAAAAAGAGAAAATCAAATAATAAAAAAAACACCTCATGCAGGGATTTGAACTCCGGTCCCTTTGGTCTGCCACAACAGCGTGGCATAGCTGTCTGGGTGGCCGTGTTGTTAATGCGTTTTGGAAGAGCTTTCTGCTAGCTCCTTCGGAAAATTGTGATGTAATGAATTTCAAAATGTCCACGATCTAGAAATTTCGCTGATTGCGTATACCAGGAAGCAATCTTGACTGCGGCGCGGCAGTTTCCGCTGTTATAGTCCAGCCGCCCAGCATAGTTTTTGACTAACTGTTACTAGCGCGCTTTTTCTTTCTTTACTGCGGCAAGGTGATTGGATTGGGGGGGAGGTCACAAAGCAGGAAGTGTGGAAGGATGCATAGCAATCTAGCTCGCACTCACTGAAGCACCGCAGTAATCAATTCCAGGATCCCCATGATAGACGTTACAGCCTACATCGCAATGTTCTGAAAAGGGGTTGCTGAATTCATGGGAGTGCTATGGCCTTGTAGTTAAGAGAAAAAAACACCACATATGTCATGCTGCTGGCGCTTAGTCATTTCTTGTCAGTTTACCCTAATGGAAGACCACTGTGAATAGCTTAGCATTGTAGCAGAAGTTGGATATCATGCAAGTTATGTCATAGTAAAGAAATTCAATAAGTTGCTATTACATGACCAATTACGAGAATAGCCCGGGCAGAAATCTTAATATCCCTTTTTCGACATAGCCTTGAAAGGGTCGCCTTCATAAATTTCCTGGATCAGAACATTGGTACCCTATTAGCTAATGTGTTCCCCTTAGCAGTTACAATCGATTACCAATAGACTGAGCTCACCGCGTGATCTGCGCATGCGCGAGTTTCCAGGAGTGGTGCCGCCGCCATCTTAGTTGTAGTTCTCAAAGCACAGCTGCTACAGCTGTGCGTGCTGCATTATATAAGTTTACTGGCATTTTTCACGTATCCTTGACGTGGACGACGATTGAACATGTCAGAAAATGATGTCCGAACCTTCTGTATCCGTGTTTCACTTTAATTTGTCACGCTAGGTAATGCTGTTGGAGGGAAAAAAAGGGGGGAAATGTAAACATGCAACCTGGTCACAATCTCGTCGTTAGTGTGTGTGCCCGTGTCGCTTCGAATTGCTGTTACCCATGTTCGCTGAATTATTCGCAATAAAAAGAAAGTAAAGATGTCTCGGAGCACGTATCATACAGATAGAACGCCAAGAGCGCGGAAGGGTGAAAACTGAAGACAGTCGAAGGAACGACTTTGTGCTTGCTTTGTCAAAGCAAAACTTTACATGCACAGTGTGTTAGTACAGGGCTTCGATCACAGTGATGCGCTAGATGTGAATGGGTGGAAAACGATCGCGATAAAGAGGTTATGGCGCGTCCACCTTAGTGGAACGATGACCTGCCGCACACCGTTAGTGAAAGCTTACGGGCCGCTGCTAATATCGCGAACGACAAGCAGTTCGTGCTGCATAAAGTACAGATGAGTCGGTGAGTAATTTTGGCGACAGGTGCAAAACGACGAAAAAGCGGCAGCCAGCTCTGCCCGCCGCCCTCACACCCGGAGGCTCGGCGCCGATGTCGTTGCTAGGGCTTACTGCTTCAAGACTGTGTCGACATAAACTTAGTAGGCGTATGACCCTATGCAGGCCACTCACACACATAAGATGACGTGTTTTGTTACTGGTATTTAATCTTTAACTTGTGCTCGCAATAAAATCACACATTGAAAACCGAAACACCGGTGGCACCGATGGTTGCTATTGATGCCAGTGTGGTGTATCAATAGCCCTGCGCAGCGTGAAGTATGCACTAAGCTGGGCTTGTATCAGATCTTTTGTTCATGTTGACAATTGACTGTCGTTATCTCTCGCAAGAGGTTACGCATTTTCTAGTGAGCACAGTTGTGTTCACAACACAAGCTGTATCCACTTCGACGCCGTTGGCAGAGATCGCACCGCAAAGTGATCTTGCACACGGGTCCGTCCGTGATGTGCCTGAGCTCTTATGACGCTGTAGGGCATTGCTAAAGTGTCATGCATAAAAAACACAAATTCACAAACACTGCTCAACAAGACGTGTGCCGTACGAGCCGGTCTATCTGACGCACCAGTTCCTGCTGGAGCTTGACATTCTTCGCGAACACGAAAAAAACCGAAGCGCTTTTGTTTCAGGCCTGTTCTTGTAGCATCCCGGCACATAGAACATAAATCCAACCATCACAACTCTTCGAAATAAGGCGGATAAAGCTCGTTAATGCCGTTCACCGATGCACCAGCCATGCATTTGAGTGTACCGCGACCGCTGCGAGTACAAGTTCCGGCATGCACTGCGGCAGCGGTGGCACGCTGAAACAGCGCGGTGAGATCGGTCTATTGGTAAGTTAATGTGGCACACCAATATCGGCAATTGTCATCCTATGTGATAATAGAAAAGAATATATATATATCACGACATGTCTCAGAATTCAAACATTAACAATAAAATTCGATATAAAACTATGTAAAATAGTGTGGAGCGTTTGGACTTATCCACTAACTAGTTCGGATACCAAGAGGCTATTAGTCGGTAATTCATGGGCATCACACATTAAGGGGTATGTATCATAGATAAGAGCAACCGTAAATGTTTGCACCTACGTAGTGGTGCATATGAATTGTGGAGTTCCTTAGTACGAATGGGTATAAAGTCGGTGCCGGGGGGAAGAGAAGAGAAAGGTGTTTATGTGTGTAGAACTGTAGGGATGACTGATAGTGAAAGTTATTGAATTAAGAGCATCGTTCACTACACGGGAGGGACTTTGGGCTCGATGCAGGGCTCGGGATATTTAATGAGCTGCAGTCATCACGCAGTCATCCAGAGGTAGTCGCACTGTCATACTGTTTTTACAGCTATCCTGCTGGCCCGGGAAAATAGTTAGAAATGAAAAAGGGGAGCGAGAGGCTTGTTTTTTTTTGTTTGGACATTCTTGTGAAACTGGTCTGTGGCTTTCCTGATGGGATGCGACGAAAGACGCAGATGGAGGGGAAGGAAAATTTCTTTCTGTGGCGAGGTCTATGCGGTCATGTCAAATTTTTGTGGTGCCAGATGTGGTATTTTTTTTATTGTGACTTCGTGACTACCAGGCAGGCATGGCTAGCTGTCTCGACTGTGTTTCAGCTGTTTTCAACATTATCGTCCGGCCATCCCGTGCAGTTTTTGATTAACTCTGACTGGCATGTTTTTTTTCTTACTTTGCTGTAAGAGTGACTAATACAAAGCACAACAGCAGGTGATGTCAGACAAGCACCACCGCCACACCTGCTGATGCAAGAAGTTTGTTTTCAATATGTATACTGCGTGGGAAGAACCTCCATGGATGCTTGGCACATCATTGGTGCAGGTTCTATTCCTAATTTCTGTTTTTACAGCATGCTTGTATGTGTTTTCCTACAACTACAACAGAGAGACAGACAATGAACTTTACTGAATCCTGAGGAGCTACTGTAAGGACTCCCTAGCGGGAGGCTTTACAGTCCTGAGGAGCTACTGTAAGGACTCCCTAGCGGGAGGCTTTACAGTAGCTCCTCAGGATCTGTATATCTACAACAGGGGGTGTTTCTTTTTCTGCAAAGTTTGCTCTCATCAAGTTTTTAAGGTCAATTTTTTTGTTGGGCCTTTATTGATGTTGAATGTAATATAATGGTATGCCATCACCCATGTTGCTAAATTCTAACATGTGCCCGCCAAGTGCCAGGTTCTGAGTACTAGTACTTTCCTCAATCCCACTGCAGTCGTCTAGTAGTTATGATGCCTGACTGGATCCAAAAGATGTGTATTCGATCATGGCTGCAGCAGTCGCATTTTCAATGGAGAGTAATATGCTAGAGGCCTGTGTACTGCGCATTGTCTTTGCATTTTAAAAGACCCCACGTGATCACGAGTCTGTGATGTGTGATGTGCGCGGTTCAAAAAGTGCGCTTGAAAAAACAAAAGTGACGCAACGAGAGAAGACGCTCGCAGACCGGCAGGACGGCATATAAAAGACGATGACGATGAAGAACAAAAGGCGTGGCGCTAGAAAAATAAAATAAAATGAAGCAACCAATGAGCAACACCCACGACGTTGGCGTTCCCAATGGCCAATAGCTGGTGAACACGGGTACACAGTGGTGGCCAATCAGACAGGAACAAATAAGCAAAGGCGAAAGAAAAGCGAGCGGCATCGGATTCTTCGGGGGTTCCCCGGAAGAGAGCTCCACGAAAGAGTTCCAGGAAGGAGAAAGGCAGCGGAAGGCAGCGGATCGTCCACCGGCCCGGGCGTTGAAGACGGCAGTCGGATTCCGGACCCGAGCCACAAGGGCTTCACCCGACCGGGACCTCCTGCTGACCTGACTCCAGCCAACTGAACCCCAGTGGCTCGCAAGCTCCAGGCGAGGACTTGCTCAATCCTGTGCCCGTAGGCATAGCTGGAACTGTCGGGTTACGGGTCCGAGTTCCACGCCGAGACGCCTGGCCAGGATGCTGCTACCACCTTAATGACCACCTAGCCGCCCACGTCCTCCGTCGCAACGAGAATTCTGGCATCGTCATCTTTCCGAGCCGGCTACACTTCGCTCATTCGTCTTCGCTCAAGCCGATTGACAATTTGGTGAGCCATCCATTTATCCCGCGTCACCTCCGCACATCACTGCCGGACCCATGCCCACTAATCTGTCAAGACCCGCGTAGGACTTATAGAGACTTTATTAGAACGCGCTGTTTTCTTATGTCTTTTTTTTTGTCCTTCAGGTGCTTGTTGTTTAGCTTTCCTTTCTTTGCTATAGTTTAAATTAAAAGCCTTGTGTGTTGTTGTGTTGTGCGAAAAACGGCTTTGTCCTGATTAGACTCTCGGAGGCTTCGCCTGGGAGAGTAGTCCGAAAACGAATCTGCTAAAGAACCTGCATAAAATAATCATCACAAATTGGCGTCCGCGGCAGGACAGGACAAAGCCGTTTATTTTTCGCAGAAATTGTATCTTTCACAACCATGAGTTCAGAATTGAGGGAAGTCTTAGAGAAGTTGGCACGGCGCATGGGCCTTGCGGGTGATGAGTTAAAGGCGTGGTGTGACGAACGCGAAGCAGCGAAACTAGAGGAGGAAAGAGTGCAGATGGAGTTTGAAAGGGAAATGGAAAAGAAGGACAGGGAAATTGAAGAATTGAAGTTAGGAACGCTTCAGTTGCGGCTTCAGCTGGCAGAGCAGACGAGGCTCTTGGGAGAGAGGCGCGAATGGACGTTAGGCGGGAGCTCCGGCGGGCCGGCGTTCGAGGTGTTCTCCAGGAGCATTCGTCAGGAGAATGAACCTCTCGTGAATAGCTATGATGAGCATCACTATGGCATTTCGCAAGATGAGCAGCTAAATGTTGGTTTAGAGGATGGTAGGGAGGTATGCAGCCGAGAAAGTAACTATACCTTGTGTGAGCTTGATAAAGCGAAGTGCAAGTTCGTAAATCAGGAACACGGTAGTTCCACAGAGGATGAGTTCTGTGATACAGCCTCTAGGAGGCCAGGCTCATTTAAGGAGGTCAGAGAACCTCAAGAACACGACGGTCAGTGCCGTCCAGAAATCTCCGAATCGTTTGTCGCCACTTGTTCGGGTGAACCGCTGGCTGAGGTTACACTCGTCAACGGCATGGTACAGGAGCATTTGAGTGACCCCGTTGTAATTGGAGGAAGGTTGAGCTCTGAGGACAGCAAAGATGTGATCTGTTCGAGAACAGTCGGAGACGTTGAGCAAGGGCTTATTAAGGCAGGGACAATAGAATCCCTAAGCGAGCCAACAGCATGTGATAGCGTAAGCTGGCAAAAGGATCCTGATGGACAGATCGACAAGGTGCAGGAATGCACTACGAAATATGTTGAAACTGGTCTAGAAATATGTAGCGGTCTAGGTGAAAGGCAAGAGGGGACTTTTCAAGCGGTCGGTACGGAGAGTGAGCCCACAGAAACAAAGACGCCTGAGCTCGATCCGTTGAATATACAACCTAACTGTTTCCCAGTGGTTCCACAAGCATTCATCGAGAGAAACGCTCATACAGCTTCTTGGGCATTCCTGAAGTCAGAAAGTGTTTCTGTTGAGACGTGGGGTATGTTGCCAGGTGATCCAGTGATCTTCCGAACGCGTCAGATGCGTTGCGCGTGCGGCCACCGGCTAAGGCTGGCAGACTACAGGTGTGGGGCATTTAACTCAATAGAGCGTCCGAGTCTTCTCTGGAGTAAGAGAAGAAACGCATCTCAACGGAAGCGTCTATCAGTTTGTGATATGCTTTCCTGTAAGTGTGTGAAATGTGCCGCGCGTCTTGTTTGGGACGCAATAACGTAGGGGGCAATGACAGCCGGAGGCTCTCTTAGTTTTGAATATTGGACTGTTTAATGGACATTTTGTGAATAGTCTTATGGCTGTAAATATTTTTACTCCCTTTTGAACTAAGCTTTAAGCTTCTTGTTAATAAGAGATATGTGCATATATGTGTCAGTATGGATGTGCTTACATTGGGTGTGGACTGTGAAAGTATGTGGAATGTGTCACTTATACCATAGTGTGTAAACTCTCAGTGTGTGTTTCTGTGGACCGTCTGTTGAACTGTGTGTGGACGTGTTGTGCTGGACTTGACGCGCACATATCCGGCAGTTTTTTTTTATTTACGGAAAAAAAAACTTATTTCGAAGGGGGGCTTATTGTGATGTGTGATGTGCGCGGTTCAAAAAGTGCGCTTGAAAAAACAAAAGTGACGCAACGAGAGAAGACGCTCGCGGACCGGCAGGACGGCATATAAAAGACGATGACGATGAAGAACAAAAGGCGTGGCGCTAGAAAAATAAAATAAAATGAAGCAACCAATGAGCAACACCCACGACGTTGGCGTTCCCAATGGCCAATAGCTGGTGAACACGGGTACACAGTGGTGGCCAATCAGACAGGAACAAATAAGCAAAGGCGAAAGAAAAGCGAGCGGCATCGGATTCTTCGGGGGTTCCCCGGAAGAGAGCTCCACGAAAGAGTTCCAGGAAGGAGAAAGGCAGCGGAAGGCAGCGGATCGTCCACCGGCCCGGGCGTTGAAGACGGCAGTCGGATTCCGGACCCGAGCCACAAGGGCTTCACCCGACCGGGACCTCCTGCTGACCTGACTCCAGCCAACTGAACCCCAGTGGCTCGCAAGCTCCAGGCGAGGACTTGCTCAATCCTGTGCCCGTAGGCATAGCTGGAACTGTCGGGCTACGGGTCCGAGTTCCACGCCGAGACGCCTGGCCAGGATGCTGCTACCACCTTAATGACCACCTAGCCGCCCACGTCCTCCGTCGCAACGAGAATTCTGGCATCGTCATCTTTCCGAGCCGGCTACACTTCGCTCATTCGTCTTCGCTCAAGCCGATTGACAATTTGGTGAGCCATCCATTTATCCCGCGTCACCTCCGCACATCACTGCCGGACCCATGCCCACTAATCTGTCAAGACTCGCGTAGGACTTATAGAGACTTTATTAGAACGCGCTGTTTTCTTATGTCTTTTTTTTGTCCTTCAGGTGCTTGTTGTTTAGCTTTCCTTTCTTTGCTATAGTTTAAATTAAAAGCCTTGTGTGTTGTTGTGTTGTGCGAAAAACGGCTTTGTCCTGATTAGACTCTCGGAGGCTTCGCCTGGGAGAGTAGTCCGAAAACGAATCTGCTAAAGAACCTGCATAAAATAATCATCACAGAGTCCTCCACAATAGCATGCGTCCGGAACCGTCGGCTGCAGAACCTCCGAGGAGCCTTGCCCGAAAGCCTTCGAGTTCCACGGTCATGCCAAGGATTACCAGTGTCCCGGGCTCCCCAACTGAACACCTCGTCCCGTCGACAGAGCGTAGCTGCCGATGTGTCTTTCCTCAACCATTGCCACCCAGACGTTTGCCAGCTCAGCGTTCACCAGTTTTCGATTGCAGCTCAGGTCGCACGCCACGAGCCATCCGTCCACCACCCACGAACACCAATGTGTCCGTGGCGCGTGCTTTCTCGCGCCTCTCCGTTATTTTGCACGCCATCTCTCGTTTTTCGCCATGTGACGCGGGCTCTGGGCCCCTTTACTCATGACAATGGCCCCCTTTCTTGAAAGTTTTTTTTATTCTTAAAAACAACTTTTGTTGTCATAGTGAAGGCAGTCCTGAAGATTTGTAGTGCTTCCTATTTGGCGCCTCATCACACACTTGTCCCGCACACTTCACAAGTCAACACCACACACAACACTAACACACATAAGCACTTTACGCAATGTTCAGTTTTAACTGAAGTACTGAAGTGATTGTTCACTATAAGTTTGTGTTGGAGTCCACACTACACTTCACTACCAACACACTCCTAGATACATCTACACCTTCTTACTACAGCATTCCTTTCTATGCGTATCTGCTGTTCACATCACTTTCACTTTTTTAGTTCATCACCTGAAAATCGTCACTGAGTACACCTTATTTTCAAATCAACATCAATGCATCAACGTGCATGTTACGACCTCTGTTTTCACACTTTAACCCATGGGCATTGCTGTATAACTTCTACTCGTAAAAAATTATCGACTTCTGCTCTCTTACTCAGGCTTTGTTAGAACATCTCGCACTCCCTTACAACCATAGCATAACTCCTTTTTCCTCAATTTACTCTTGTCATTGAAATCCCTATAAGTATCCTGGTCATAGCTTCTTGTATTGTGTATGTGTCTTTCCGTCCCGACACTTCCTCTTGTTAATGTCATGCAAGCAACATTTCTTTCAGTTTCTCCATGCCTTTCCAGTATCGTCTGCCAACTCGCATCCACTGATTTCCAATATCTCTTAATATCGTATGGACTCCCAGCCAAAAGTACTCTTCCGTTATTCTCGTCAGCATATTATTTTTCAGCCCTGCCTGCTCTGCCATAAGATTTTCATGCCCCCAGGTTAGAATCCTCCTGAAAACCCTGGGTACTACTAGCTGTTGTATCTCTCTTCCTGAGCTATACTGACATTTTCTATACAACAGTCCATTGTTCATTAGGAACTCGACTACCTTCCTGCTTTTCCGGTTCTTGAACGGTTCCCCAACCTTTTGAAAACAATCCTTCAACCCTTCAACGACTCGTCTTTTTGCTGTTCTCGACCACCTTCAAACCCGTGGTCTCTGCTTCTCTTTTTACTGCCGCTTTCGTCATTACTGTCAATGCCACTTCAGCTGCTTGTGGCTGCAACTCTCGTAAATTTTCATGGCATGGGTCCTCTCCTCTACTCTCTTTTCATTCTCCTATTCTCACTAGGTGTGCATTACCTTCCTCTACCACATCCTTGTTCTCCCAGTTCTTATCAGGCTCATCTACTTTCCTCATTCTTGGCACATCAGGTTGAACATAGGCCTCTCTAAGCGCTTCGCTGTCGCCCAACCTGTGTAATATGGATTCGCCACTTTAATTCGAGCCTCTGGAAGCTTTCTCACAGAACTATCCATCAAGGTAATGGTAGCGTACTTTCCTGTTGGGTTTGCTTCATCCACTAAACTCTTTTCACCAAAACAATGTTTGTACCCGTATCTCTCAAAACTTTCACCCTTTGTCCATGCACTTCTCCATCTACCACCATTAACCAATCTTGCGGGCTAGGAGTAATTTTGCTCTGCTTTCCCGCGTGTTCCTTCTGCACCTGTTTCTCTTCTTTGATGCTATCATTCTGGGCATCGACTATACATGCTACTTTGTTTATGGTCCCTCCTCCTTTCATGCTATCACCCAGGGGTTCTACTATACATGCTATTTTGCCTGTAGTCTCTGACCTACACTCACTTGCATGGTGTCCCCTTCTATTGCATAACTGGCAAACTACCTGGTAATGTGTACAACCACCCCCAGCTCGACAGTCCATAGCCCGGTGCCCACTGCAGTTACACAGGAAACATCTGATCAGTTGCTGTGACATGTTCAGTGCTCCCTTCTGCCTACCCTTTGTCTCATCTGATTTTGTCTTGACATCCTCATTTGTCTTCCGAAAGTTTCTAAGCCCTTGTGCTTCCAAATACTGATTTGCATACTCTGCCACATGATTAAGTGAGGCTACCCTTCGTTCCTTAAGAAAAACACTTAGCCTATTGCTACAGTAATCTAGGAATTGCTCAACAACCATATAGTCACGTACAACTTCATATGTCTTTTCCACATTTGCCATCTCTATCCATTTGTCAAAGTAATCTGACAAGTGGCACATTAACTGCTTTGCTGTCTCGGCATTCTCTGGCTTGCACCCACGAAACCACTCCCGGAAGCCTTCCGCTGTCAACCTAAATGTTTGCAACAGTGTCTTCTTGACCTTGTCATAATCCATAGAGTCATCGGCGGGCATTCGACCAAAAACACTTTAGGCTTCTCCAACCAGACAAAGTGCTGTTGCCCACTCTCTTGTCCCAACCTTGACCTCTAGCAATCCGTTCAAATCTATGTAAATATGCGTCCAAGTCATCACACTTTTCATCATATGGAGCCATTAACTTTCTAGGACATATGCGGGTGGTTTTGGGTGACTGCGAACCAGAGGATGCTAATGTCACTCTCTGTACATCTTATGGCACACCATTTGTTTGTGCTAGTCTGAACTTTTGTTCGAGCAGCTCCTTTTCCCGTTGAAACTCGTGTTCCTGTTTCTCTTTCTCATACTCGCGTTCCGTTTCCCTCAGTGCTGCCTGCTTATCGTGTTCTCTCTGTGCATTGTCAAAAAATTTCAAGGTTTCTTCCGTGCTCATTCCTAGATCCTTTGCTACCGCAGCCAAACGCTCCCAATCCGTCTCGGCACTCTCCTAGTATCAGTGACTGGGCAGAGGATGAAATCCTAGCAGGCTCGCCAATTATTGTCACTAGTCTCGGGGCCGTATGCAGAGTGTGGGAGGAAGAGAGACCAAATTTATGACAGCTCACGGCAAACAAAAAAATGAACAAAATATATACATGCAAAGGCTAGTACATAAAATTGACTACCAATGGAAACCTACTGGTTACTCTAACAATACTTTTTAAACTCTCATTTGGGCGCAGCACTTAGTTTCGGGTCTGGCCACGTTGGCTTCACCGACGCTGTCGCGAATAACACATGGAACGTTCTTACGTGGTCGGCGCTGCACTTTCATTGCTGCAAAGTCTGCTGCCAGTCTGGAAGCTAGTTTGACTACTCCATGTTGTCGCCGGCCTCCTTTATGTCGGCCGGAAGGTACCGCTTGCTTCCGTAGCCGACGCCCAGTCTCAGCTGGTGACGTGGCAGGTCTTTCGAGGGTTAGGCCTAGCCTGAGGCCTAAGTACGAGTACAGTCCCCCACTCAAAGTAGTGACATGACGTACTGGTGAAGTGCTGCTGGCCGACCTTCGAAGGGGGATTGTTGGCGGTGCGTCCGGAATCGTTGGCTGCAGAACCTCCAAGGAGCCTCGCCCAAAAGTCGAGTTCCACGCCAAGGAGTACTAGCATCCCAGGCTCCCGAAATGAACACCTCTTCCCGTCAACAGAGCGTAGCTTCCAATGCGTCCTTCCTCGGCCGTTGCCAGCCAGACAATTGCCAGCTCAGCGTTCACCATTTTTCGATTGCAGCTCGGGTCGTGCGCCACGAGCCAGCCGTCCACCAACCACGAACACCACATGTCAACGGCGTGTGCATTCTGGCGCCCCTTCGTTATTTCGCATGCCATTTCTCGTTTTTTGCCATGTGGCACGTGCTCTGGGCCCCTTCACTCATGACACACATAGATACGTGCACATGCACACACATACAATTGCACGCACAAGACACATGCACGCGTACACATGTACGACCACATGCACACAGATACACTCGCACAAGCACATACACATGCATACAGATACCACCACATGTAAATACATGAATACATAGATACACACATATACATTCATAGACATACACAATACAGCAGAGACCATTTATAACGTAACCACTTATAGTGCAGGACCGGCTATAATGCGGTTTTTTTAACCCCCGTTTACCCTCCCATAGAACTTAATGTATAGGCATACCGCTTATTGTGCAGCCCCGTGAGATCAAAGACCGGTTATAATGCGGCTGCCCGGAAATCAGTGGACAATTGAGGTAGGGAGCAGGCTTCACAATGGAGGTGCACTGCCCCAGAAAAGCGCAACGAATCGCCATGGAGGACGAAAAAGCGCGGAACGAATGAATAAGGAGTGGAGGGAAGAAGAAGAAAAAAAAAAGGCCGCGGCAGTAGTGCGTCGCGGGCATGCCCTGTGAGGATAGGATTGCCTAGCGACGGAGAATGCTGCTACGGCCGTTTGTCAGCTCCTAACGCGCGCTCCGCATGGAACGCGCGCCCGCGAAAGCATGATGTCCGCGTTACCGGTGCTTGTCCACAGTGTTTTTTTTTAATCATTTCACGCGTACCGCCGTTGATTCACCCTGCAAGCGTGATTTCTTGTGCACCCGATCCCTGTGTTGTCAAGGGCAAGCTTCCCGTGCGGCACGTCGCCCGCGACCCCACGAACTAGACCTAATGAGCGCTACCTTTTCGGTGCTGGCTGCAGATAGGATGCCGCGGGCGACTGTGGTTCACGGCGGCCGCGTTTAAAACGCGGACGAATCACTTCAACAACCAGAAGCGACGGCATGGATGGCAGGTGCCCCACTCCAATGGCGGTTTGCAGTCGCTACGTTTTTGCCATCGCGCACGCGTCAGGGAAAACGAAGGACAGCGCGGGGAGTACTCGGTTCCCGTTTCTGCGCAGTCCGGTTCCGCGGGAAGTCCGCACTTTCCTTTTCTTTTTCTTTTTGCACAGTGCGGCCGCGGACTTAAGTCTTTGAAATATCAATTTTTTTCCCTTTTTTTTTAAACCGGTGAAAGCAGCCCAGTCGCGCGCTTCGAATGCCTAGCACGCGCCGCTACCTGTTCGACAGTTTTTACACACGTGTAGCCTTTGAAAGATGTTGTTTTGGTTATAGTGCGGGTATTCGCGATTCCGGCGACTTACGTTATAAGCAGTCTATACTGTACAAACACATACATACATGCGTACATTATACACATACAAATGCACACACACAGACATGTATATGTGAACATGTCCACATAAACATGTGCACATATGTGCACACATACAGACACATTCAAATACACGATCACAAGTTCACAAATGCATATACACATGCACAGATGATGCACGCACGCTCACAATTGCAGAATAGGAGTTGCAGGAATTTTACTTATGAATATACATCATTTGAAAATTAGCGCACACTCAAGAACATGGTCTGATGCACGAAGAGTTAACTATAACTGTAGGTGTTCTCTACTGTACTGAACGAAGAGTCCAGGTATGCAAGATACATTAAAATTTCCATCACTTCAAGAAACTAACACTTCAACACTTCAAGAAAAACTGTAACAGTCAACTCGCATGGAACTACGTGCTCAGAATGGGTGAAATCCTTTCTTCCAGTGTTCTCGTGGCATTTTGGAGCCACCACTCCTGGCGCACGACGTTTAGTTGTCCTCGGGGGGTCGAAAATTATGCAAGCCATTTCTCTAGCTTACCGGTGCATTGAAAACTCATGGCAGCGAGAGATTTCGACAGCGAATGAAGTTCACATCTCTACATAAAGGCAGAAACACTTGCAAAACGCACATTAGAAGCCGTAGGGCTACCACCGCTAGGCAGGTGCGTGGTGGGCAAAAGAAACTAAAAGCACACGAAAATAAGTTGAGCACCCTTTTCGTGATGCCAAGGTCACGTGATTGCATGCTGCAGCCATTCAGTGTTGTGGGTGCTCTGACTCCGCGAACAAGGAGGAGAAAACGACGGGGTTGACGGCTCTGGCGAGGGTGTTGTGGCGCAGTTCAAAAAGTGGCGCTACTTTCCAACATCAAGGGTCTTTATTTAAAGGTGCTGCTACAGCTCTGGAGTCATTGTCTCAATGTTCTTTGATTTGCTCCTGGTGATTGCATAATGAAGCCAAATCTTTCTTTTCCCTGAAAGCAAATAAAGCATGCCATAATCTTCACACTATTAGTCTTTTTAGCAGATGCATGGGTAACATTTGATGTGTACTCTGTATTCTCATCAGCAGCAAGTGCAGCAGTTAACCACAAAGCATTTACATCCATAGAACCACACACAATGTGTACAGCATTTACTGGACATACTGGGTCATGTTGATCAGGGGTGTTTTGTTGCAGTGCTTCTTTTCGCAGTAAGTGCTGTGTTGCCATTTTCAAACCAAACCTCTTTTTGAGCATTGAAGAAGGGACGCCTTGCTACTTTCAGAGCGATTGCTGCTTCCAAACCAGTTCCCAGCAGAGCCAACAAAAATGTCATGCTTCCCCTCCTCTTGTATGACATCTGAAGCCTCTAATATGAAAGTGATCTACCATGGAGTTCACTGGGCACACTGCTGCCTTTTATATCACTATAAACTGGCCACTCACCTGAACTTATTTGGCAGCTCTGTCTATGTTCATAATGAATGTGTCACATGCGTTTGTAATTCACTCTAAACAAGCTAGTTAAAATAGCTAACCAGGTCACTCAGTATGCCAGATGTACAATTTTGCCTGAGCTTTTTTTAGAAGGGATTCTCAAATGAACAAAACAATTTGTTCAAAATGCTACCACACATTTCTAGCATGCTTCCACTTGCCCTGGATTGCTGGCTTTCTGTAAACTTGCATGGCAAAAAGCTTATTAAAGCTCCTTAATTCTCCTGTAAGTACAGAAACAAAGAAAAAGCTACAAGCTAGGGCAGTAAGAATTGTGAATACACATCTACATTTAGACTCTGAATGTGGCAGTGTATGTGAATCTGTGAAGAAAAAGAAAAAAAAGGAAAGAAACAGTGTTTTTTGCTGTAGAAGAGAAAGAGGTAAAAACTGAAATCTTTGTTCCAGCCTTGCTTGAAATTTTGTTTTAGGACAAAACAGAATTTTTGTATGAAAGGTCACACTTTGGTCTAGTTGATATTCCATTATTGTTTGATAAGAAAAGTGCAAGGATTGACAGAACTTTCTGTGTCCCTTGTAGTCCCGTCTCTGTTTTCGTGCTTTTCACATCAAATTGTGTGTGGTGCTTTGCAATTTTGTCATTTATGTGGCATTTTCTTCCTTTGACGGATGAGCAACAAACTGTACAATTGTTTAATGCTGTGTAAACTTTCTCATTGCAAAGTTGTTGCAGGGTGACCACATTAATGAGATGCTGGCCAGCCACCTGCCACTGGCCACTGTAAATCTGCTTGGATTGTAGCAGAAAGGCACGGGCTATTGCCGCTAAGGTAACCCACTTTCTCACTATCCTTATATTCTTTGAAACGTGGCACAGCAGAAGCCTGCTGCTACATTCCTCTGCGCTGCGTTTTCCTGGATGTTGTATCATTTCCTATTGGTCCCAGCATAGCTTCCACAGGATGTGATGCACTGAGAACCTGGCTCTTACATTGCAACTGTAGAACCCTTAATAAGACGCAGTAAAATCTTGGTTTCAGAATGAATTTCAGGCGATTGCCAAAAGTCATTCGTTACCTGAAAGAGTGTTATGTCAAAACCTCCAAATTGTGCATTTTGAGCCGGTCAGATGACACTTCTTTAATGTCGTCTTTTTCCCTTAGCACCATGACAATCTTATATTGTTAAATAAATAAAAATGACCAAAATTTTATTGACCAAAACATCCTGCCTTTGCAAACGCATGCCCAGTGGCAGTCTGCTTGCCGTGCAATGTCCGACATTGTCCAGTTTCTTTAAACACATTGGATGCACCACATTTCAAGACAGCACATAGTCAACAACCCACACAGAGAACTGCGAGAATCAGCACTGGTGCATTTTCTGCACCACAGTTCAACTCACTTAAACAATATTGAAGTGCCATGGAAATTACATTCTTATAACAGAGAATTGTCATAACAGGGTTGCTATAAAAATGCTAGAAAGGGGACTCCAGAGCTGTTTGTGTGTGCCCATGGGGGGTGGGTGGGGGATAGTAATGGCTAGAAGCCCATTCCCAGGCTCTGTATGCTTCACAGCATGACAGTGAGCACAACACTGGCCAAAGGTAACATCCTCAACCAACCATCAGCTGCACTGAAAGGACCTCCTCCCCCCACCAACCTCCTCTATCTTTCCCTGCAGCAGTACAGTGTTAAACCCCACCCTTTATTTCATTGGCACTGAGGTCTTTTCGGGAAAGCTATTGGACCATCCTCAAGGCCAGCTTGGAACCACTGTCCTTTCTTGTTACTTTCTCTCCAGGGTGGGGCTCATGAATGGGAGCGTGGCACAATGGAAGAGGGACACAAGGACCCCTGAGGAAAGGTTTTCTGTATGGCAGTGGGCAGCCTTTTTAGAGGGGTACAGCAAGCCTGCAGTGGCCAGAGTTTGCTTCCTTTTTGAGGATTTAACATTCCATCACATCTTGGCACCAACACAGGGCACCCCTAGCCACCAGGCTTCATTGCTATAACCACTAATAAGGCAAAGGGCTATTCTTGTAAGAGGGTCAGTTCACCATAAAAAAGATACAGAAGTCGATGGTGCGGCACCTCATGATTGTTATAACCAGTGCTGTTATGGCTTCAACCGTATTGCTGTCAGCACACATGATGCAAGATTCGATGACACAGGACTTCGCTGTGGTGAGGGTGTACATGTGTTAACTTCCTGGTCAGCAGTGTGATCAAAAGCTAGCTTCGAGCCCACATGATCAGATAACGATTGCACTTTGCTCACTGCAGTGAATGCGTACGCTACTGTTTGCAGTTGGAAATTACACAAGAAGATAGGCATTTGTTTCTGCTTTTGTGTATCCATACTCATCACAGTTGTTTGTTGGAGTTGTCTATGCCTTTTGACAGTGTCTTCACACTCTGAAAGCATGCTAGGTCTGTCTGGATGCCTACTTCTTTCATGCCTCCAGCTGTTGGTGCCGATGGAACCACCTAATAAATTAAATAATATATAGATCTGTCAACAAGATTGATGCAATTGGCAGGTTGCCAGTTGCTGAAGCGCAATGGAACACTGTGCATATATCTCGTATCTGTTTTCTTTCTTCTCCCCAATGCCGTTTCCTATAAGTTAGCGGGCTCAGAATAAACGCACATTTTTGGTGGTCAACACCTGTCCATTCATTGTGGTGTGGCCTGGCTACTCATGCAATTGCAACACGGGCAATAAGCACTTCTTTTAAGGACCCACCCACCACCATGGCACACGCTCTGCCAGATTTTGACAAAGACCGAGATAAGTGGTCTTCCTACCTTACCAAAGCTGAAGCTCATGAAGCAAGTGAAATTACTAATAATTCCAAGAAGTGAGCACTGCTCGTGGCTGCACTGGGAGTGAAGACAATCGATATTTTGTGTGGAAGACTTGCACCAGAGAAGTCGAGCTCCACAATGTATGCGGAGCTGCCAACTTAGATTTTTGCAAATGGTCAATTAAGAAGGCCGTGCCATGACCCGTGCTACTGCTATGTGGAGCCAGGCATGCAGTGAAGTTTATAAAACAGTAAAAGAAATCTACTCACCATTATTATGCAAATCGGCAGCTGGCATGACAGCTGTGTTCTGTCACAATGTGATTCTCATTCGTTTCTGTTTAGCACGCGGCTCTTCCACATTACTGTGAAACTGCGGGAATGGCAACGCTATTGAGCAGTCAGCTTCAAAAATATGCTTGCCATGAATGAGCAACTAGAGTTGCCACTTAGTTTCGAGCCAGTGTCACCAAATGACGAGCAGAAGGTTGCCAAAATTCACCATTGTTAAATGAATTTCGCCAATGAGGTCACCACACTACTGATTTGCGCCATACCTAGTAATAAAACCTCCCGATTTTGTACGGCCCCATAGAATGCAGTACAATGAAAACCCTGCATTTATAGTGATGTTTTTCAAGGTCGGTTGTACATCCTCCTTCATATAATGGGAATGCTCGGAACGCCTGGGCGGCTTGATTCTCTGACTTGCCAGGGGCTTGGGTCCGCAAGGGTCACCACCATGGTCCATGGTCACCACGCCAATAAGAAGGGGGCACTTATCACTTATCACATTGTTTCATCTCTCTCTGCTTGTTTCAAATTCAAAGGGGACAGTGGGGTAATCATGGGTGAAAAACGTGAAAGCCTTGTCTACAAAGAGCTATAAGTCTTCTGTATTTTCTCCCTTAGTTAAATTCAATTTGTGCGATTATTCTTATTAAAGGCATCATTTTTTAAAGTCTACTGAAGGTAACACAACAGTAGTCTTACAGGATCATTAGTCAGTCTCGTCTGAACAATGTGAACTAATGGGATACTGGGTGCCACTGTCCATTCCTTATTGTCACATCTACAGGCATCTATCTGGCATGTCTGAAACCTATAGTAAATGAGCAGGTAGACCATGTAAAATGTTATAATCAATCGTTTTAATTGCGCATGTACACCATGAATGGTGGAAAATGCCTTAAGCAGTAATCTTTATTGCATACAAACTGCTTATCAACCTCTATGGCTTGAGTGTCCCCATGTCACCCCATTGAAAGAACACTGTTGGTCAAGCACCACAATAATTTTCCTTTATTGCATGAAGAACTTCCTCTGGAATGATATACTTTTATGCAACCTATTGTGCCGTCGTCTAACCATTTAGAAAACTAGTCTAACATCACCACCTCACATGGCACGAAATGGTTCGGAAACTCACATTTTGCTATTAGCCAGTACGTCCTACATCTAATAGATCTGGAACTGGGGCCTACTCTCATTAAAGGAATTTCGCTGTCCTTAACCTTTTCTGACTGGTGCCAAAATCCTTGGCTTCATAGGCGTCTTCGATGGCCATCCTGTTCCTTAAGTACGTTGACAGTGTGCTCGGAGTTATGCCGTGCTTCCTTGCAATTTGATATTTGCTCGACTTTCCTTCGTCTACCTCTAGCAAAATCTCCACCTTCTCCTCGACAGTCTTCGCATAGTACTTGCCCCGTGGCAACATCTTGCAACTTCGATGTGGAATAAGATGGCGTTCATGGCATGCACAAATACACTCGCAGAACAAGGACGCCACCCGAAGCACCGAGCATGAACACTCAAAAAAGAAAAAAAAACCAGTCATGCCACCTATCGTTTGGCCCTAAAAGCTTCCACTGGTGTTTGACGACAAGGACTCTCGGTGGCGCATGCTTCGAATTATGCGTAGAGGCTGTAGTTTCTGTTCGAATTAACGAGTCATTTTACCATGGTATCCTATGCACTACAGACCGGAGTGCGGTGACGATTTCAAATTATCTGAAATTTAAAATGAACTAGATTTGAATTAATGAGCTTTGACTGTATATTTAGGCAATACACAAATTACGAGATGGATAGCAGAAGGGCAGGCCATGTGCGCCTTCTAGTGTGGGTTTTAAAACCAAGAAAAATAGAGAATGCTCTCATCTATTCATTGAGAAGCCAGTGAGCCCAGAACCCATTACTCAATGGAGACCTTAGCCAGAGATCGCCGAAAGGTTCCTGCCCACTAACACCACGAGCCGTCTACAGCTGCTGGATGCGGGAATAATCCGAAATGTAAAGCACCATTTGAAGGGATTGCTTGTGCGGAGGCTCCTGGCGAAAATTGAGCACAAGGATGAAAACTTGTGGATTGGCCTGCTTGACACATTACATATTTCTTGGCCATGTCTTGGGATAATGGGACCCAGGACACGATCGCGAACTGCTTTTGCAAGTGTGGATTTTTCATGGAATCAGATGCGGCTCCGACGGAAGAAAACAAAGAGCCTGAGGACGATTTGCACATCGAGGGTTGGGAGAACCTTGAAACCCGAGCTTCAACACGAGACTTCGTCACCATGGACGACATCATAGCGACCTGTTTGCTGCGATCCATCGAAGAATTCATCGACGAGGCAAAGGATACCGAGTCTTGGAGTGATGGTGAAGATGCCGGTGAGTGCGATCTCCGACCGTCAATGTCGGAAAACCTTGACGCCCTCGATGTACTGCGTCGTATTGTAAGCACCAGCAGCGTGAGTGAAGAAACTGCAGCACGGTTTTATTCCTTTCAGGTGGCTTTCTTGAGGGACAGTGAAGTTAAAAAAGTTCAAAAGAACATCATGGACTTTTTCAGCAAGAAGTAGTTGACCCCAATAAAGTTCTTGTTCATCTTCATGATCAGCTTTAACTTGTTTTGGCTCCTACGAATTCTGGATGATATGAATATTTTACATGCTCCCTACGAATTCGTATTGAGATTCTACTGTAAGTGGTCTTCCTACCTTACCAAATCTGAAGCTTATGAAGCAAGTGAAATTACTAATCATTCTAAGAAGTGAGCACTACTCGTGGCTGCACTGGGAGCGAAGACAATCGATGTCTTGTGTGGAAGACTTGCACCAGAGAAGTCGAGTTCGGCAATGTATGCGGAGCTGCCAACTTACAGATTTTTGCAAATGGTCAATTAAGAAGGCAGTGCTGTGACCCGTGCTACTGCTATATGGAGCCAGGCATGCAGTGAAGTTTATAAAACAGTAAAAAAAATCTACTCACTAGTATTATGCAAATTGGCAGCTGGCGCGACAGCCGTGTTCTGTCACAATGTGATTCTCATTCACTTCTATTTAGCACATGGCTCGTCCACGTTACTGCGAAACTGCAAAAATGGCAACGCTATCGAACAGTCAACTTCAAAAATATGCTTGCCATGAACGAGGAACTAGAGTTCTCACTCTCTTTCGAGCCAATGTCACCAAATGACAAGTAGAATGTTGACAAAATTCACCATTCTTAAATAAATTTCACCATTGAGGTCACCACGCTACTGATTTGCGCCACAACTAGTAATAAAAGCTTCTGATTTTGTATGGCCCCATAGAATGCAGTACAATCAAAACCCTGCAATTATAGTGATGTTTTTCAAGGTCGGTTGTACATCCTCCTTCATATTATGGGAATGCTCGGAACGCCTGGGCGGCTTGGTTCTCCAACTTGCCATGGGCTTGGGTCCGCAAGGGTCACCGCCATGGTCCATGGTCACCACCCCAATAAGAAGGGGGCACTTATTCCATCGTTTCATCTCTCTCTGCTTGTTTCAGATTCAAAGGGAACAGTGGGGTAATCATGGGGGAAAAGCGTGAAAGCCTTGTCTGCAAAGAGCTATAAGTCTTCTGTATTTTCTCCTTTAGTTAAATTCAATTGTGCAGTTATTTTTATTAAAGGCATCATTTTTTTAAAGAGAGTACTGAAGGTAACGCAACAGTAGTCTTACAGGAACTGATCATTAGTCAGTCTATTGTCTAAACAATGTGAACTAATGGGACACTGGGTGCCACTGTCCATTCCTTACTGTCACATCTACAGGCATCTATCTGGCATGTCTGAAACCTATAGTAAATGAGCAGGTCGACCATGTAAAATGTTGTAACCCATCATTTTAATTGCGCATGTGCATCATGAATGGTGGAAAATGCCTTAAGCAGTAATCTTTATTGCATACACACTGCGTATCAACGTCTATGGCATGGATGTCCCCATGTCACCCCGTGGAAAGAACACTGTTGGTATACATATGGTGCAAGCCCCACAATAATTTTCCTTTATTGCATGAAGAACTTCCTTTGGAATGATATACTTTTATGCAACCCATTGTGCCGTTGTCTAACCATTTAGAAAACTAATCTAACATCACCACCTCACAGGGCACAAAACAGTCGGCAACTCACATTTTGCTGGGATTGTCGCTTGGGGATGAGCCAGTACGTCCTACATCTAATAGATCTAGAACTGGAGCTTACTCTCATTATAAGGAATTTCGCTGTGTTTAACCTTTTTTGACTGGTGCCAAAATCGTCGGCTTCATAGGCGTCTTCAATGGCCATCCTGTTCTGTAAGTACGTCGACAGCGTGCTCGGAGGTATGCCGTGCTTCCTTGCAATTTGATATTTGCTCGACTTTCCTTCGTCTACCTCTAGCAAAATCTCCACCTTCTCCTTGACAGTCTTTGCATAGTACTTGCCCCACGACAACATCTTGCAACTTTGATGTAGAATAAAACGGCGTTGATGGCATGAACAAACACCAAGCTTGCAGAAAAAGGACGCCACCCGAAGCACCGAGCATCAACACTCGAAAAAGAAAAAACCAGTTGTGCCACCAATCGTTCGGCCCTAAAAGCTTCCACTGGTGTTTGATGACAATGATGCTCGGTGGCGCATGCTTCAAATTATGCGTAGAGGTGGCAGTTTCTGTTCGAAATTAACAAGTCGTTTACCATGGTCCTCCTATGCACTGCGGACCAGACTGTGGTGACCATTTCAAATTATCCGAAATTTCAAATTAACTAAGTTTGAATTGACGAGCTTTCACTGTATATTTAGGCAATACACAAGTTACGAGATGGATAGCTGAAGGACAGGCCATGTGTGCCTTCTAGTGTGGGTTTGAAACCAAGAAAAATGGAGAATACTCTCGTCTATTCATTGAGAAGCCAGTGAGCCCAGAACCCGTTACTCAATGGAGACTTTAGCCAGAAATCGCCGAAAATTCGCCATGGTGCCATTCACAATTTTAGAGGCGAAGCACCTTAGCGTCTAGCCTTGTCCGTCCACGTTGTCCATCCGTCACGGCACAGCACCGTTGCTATAGTGTGTGAATGTGTGGGCCGATCCTGGAGGCAGTGTACCCAGACGGTGTATATGTAGGGTTGTCGGGTCAGAAACGATTCTCACAAGCTTCTGCTAATGCGCCCGGGCTGTCGGCGTCTAACGGCGTTGTCGTGGCCACGGTAAAGCAAGCCCACCAGCCACAGATGACTGTTTCATGTGGGAAACACCACAGCACCTTAGGACCTAGCTTTGTCGTCGACTCTCGCTGTCACAGTGTATACAAAACGTTGCTATAGTCAGAAACGTGTGTGTGCGCATACAGAACTCAAGACGATATACGAATTATAGCAAGAAGATTGAAATGCAACAGCATTAAAGAGGAACCAAAGAAATGCATTTGTATATATACACTTTATGTCACTTCACATTTGCAGTGGCAGTCGGCGTGTGATGTACGGTGACATACCGGTACGATACCCAGTGCTTCGCAACTCGTCATGATTCACATTAGTGGAGATGCGGTGATTTTTTTGGTTGCCACAGGCCTCTCAAATTCGGTACGTAGCCACCATTGGCAACATTGCGAGCAGCGCTCGGCCGACTACTGTGCTCAGCATCTTCACCGCACACTGAACCCACATGGTGTCTACACCAACAGTTATCGCCACGCTGGCTTGGCTGGCTTGCTGTTCTCAAGTTGATACGTTGCTGATGCACTCTCGGAGTTCACACTCAGCTGCGTAAGCATTTAGTAATGTTCATAGGTGGCCGTACGAGAGAAGGGATGCAGTAATTGTTTCTCACCACCGCACTCTGGCAACAGCACACTATCATGTTTGTCTCTCATATTTCTACTGCCTGCCATCTGACTGCGCAATTAGCATGACCTCTGAGATTGCCACAATGTTCAGTCTCAGAGGTCAAAGTATGATTGGAGGCCGTGCCTTGATATCTAGCTGTTGCAAGAAAAAAAAAAACAAAAAGCTAGATGGAATGTGAGGACCACAATAGGACGGAGGAAGGCAACAGTACATATTGCTGTGCACCGCTGCTCACATGCACCAATGTGGCAGTTTTATCGGGACTCTGCAGTTCTGAACTGCCACGTCCAAACTGCTGCCGAACACTGGGAGAAACGAATTTTGTTGGCACCAACATGTGCTCTGATTTTCAGTTTGGAGATGACCCAATTCATTATATCCATTGAAAATGAGGTTTCAAATGCATGCATGTTTATGAGAGCTTCGAGGGAGAATTTTATTTATTTTGTTACATTCTGTCACTTAATCAACAAGGCTCACGTGTATTGCAAAGGTATCACCAAAAGTAATTGCTTGCTCAGATGTAGGAGCCAATGTCCTTATCGGCCATAGTGACACGAGATTTAAAGCTTTCATATCCAAGGTGTGCGAAAAGCTCTTTGTGCTCATCTAGTGCAAGTGTAAGAGCCAAGAAACACTGCAGCTTTTCTGGCAGAGTATTGAAACATATTGTACTTGATTCACAGCTGCTCATTTCTTTCCTGCTTTTTATATTGATTGCTTCTTGCATTTCCTGGCACCTAGATCTTTTTACTGCCACATGAAAAATGTGTAAGTGGGGCTCTAGTCCTTCGTAAAAAAGAAGGGGGTGAAGCTTGTACACAAACACTTACGCAGCTAACTACAGTCAAATCTTAATAATTCTAACATGCTTTATTAGAACTTTTGGTTTATTCGAACTGTGGTTCTAGCTACGTGTTTCATTGGTGGAACAGCTGCACCAGTCGCACCGAGAGCAGATGCATTGCCGTCCTCTTCTAAAACGGCCTTTTGGCAGAAAATTGCACCAGGCCCTGCTGTCCAAAGCATCTGTTATAGCCAAACCCCCTTTTTAGTGATGATGCTTTGCAGCAGAACTCAAATCAAAACCAACAACACGCTATGACCATCATCATAAGAAACAAACTATGTAGGTCGCAGAGGCCTCTTAGAGTCATACTGTTGTGATTCGCATATTTCTATGATGGATGTATGATCTAGTGCCACTGCACTGCCTTGGTTGTGCTTTATTTAGGTGTCACTCCAACGTATGTGGCACCATGGAGTTTGCCTTCGGAGGATTGTGTAACATACCGGAAGAAGTGAAGCTTTTCCTGTATCTACAGGTGATAACGGGGTTGTGCAAAAGATTCACTGTGATAAGAAATTATCTCTCATGACAGATAGTTTCAAATAGTATTGCGAGCACATTCAGCTGCCACATGTCTGAATTAGTGAATGGAGTATGTAATGCAGTCAATACCAGATATATTGAACTCGATGGGGATTGCAAAATAGTTCGATATATCGATAGCTTTGAAATACAAAATATGCCTGTTTTGAGCTTGTCTGTGTGAAACAAGCATCTGAGATTGTTTTCAGAGATTGTAACGAGTGGTAGGTTACCGATTGCCCAGCAGTATGCAAGAGGACCAGTGTGAGAACAGTTGCATTCAATTTTGTATGAAACAAATATGTAAGCTAGGTTAATCTTTTTGTGGGCCATCATGTTCCTTAATCCATCCTGAGTATCGTTGAGGCCTTACAGATCAGCAAATCCAGCACCTTCCTTTGTGCCACAACAGCAGGCAAATGACTCTGAACACCGGCACAAGCTCTCGGAGCCTGGTACAAAGTCATTCAGTAGCGACGTACACATTCATCACTGCTCGGGTCCGATCCCTTGGCACCAACGACGTCAGCCATGATGAGCCGCCGGTGGGGTCAGAAACGACTCACACATTGTCTTCGATGCTAATGAAGTTGCTCGCTGTGAGCCCATGTGAGAGGATGTTCGGGAACACTGATAACTCTCGAAATCTCTTGAGGCATCCAACACAGTTGTCAACAGCGATCATGTGTGCGATGTCATCACTTAACACTGTGAAGCACGCGAACGGAAACAGTTCACAAAGGCGCTTCACTAGACTCAAACATTAGTCATCATTTGTATCGTTCTGGGAAGATCAATCTTCTTGGAATCTAAAAACAGGTTGATCACGAGCAAAAGAGAAGCATAGATATCCGTAAAGTATGAAATGGCCAAAAAAAAAATTGAAGACTGATGTTGATGATGATGCCATTAATCTTGGTGATGGCAATTACATTGATGCCTTTGTAGCTGACTGCAACTAATGAAACCATGACTTCTGAGACTTCAAGATTGACGTCATTTGGCTCAAACCTCAAAGGCTATGCTTTTGCAAACTACATGTTCTAATGTGAGAACAACGACCGGAATGCACACATCACGATGGTTGTTGAAGCCACCAGTAAATACCACTGCCAGAGCTGCAAAGCCGTCTCATGTGGTGCCTTTGCCTGTCAGCCTTTTTAAAAACTTTGCTTCTGCACATTATGACCTAAAATTTGTGCAGCAGACAAGTTAGTGCACAGACGAGCGCTGTGCAACCTGGCAAACCAATGCAACGACACCACATTTTCAACTATTGCATGCAAATTGGTATCATAGCACGTTGGAACACAGTTGAAGTGTGATCAACATGTCTTTGGAGGAACGTACTTGAGGCCTTCAGCACGGGTCGAAATTGAGATGTCAGATGTGGCAGTCCACAGGTGTTTTGTAGTTTTGTACACGTGCGTGCCAGCCTTGTAGTTTTGCATTGTAGTTTGAAGTTTTATATATCTGAATTTCATATATATATAGGATCGACTGTGTTACCACCCGTGTTGCTGCTCATGTGGATATGGGCTCAGCGTGAACTGGAGCTCTTGAGAAGCAAAATGAGCCACGGAAGTGTTCATCGCTGGCCTAAGTGCACTCTACGGTTATGTTCTCATGCAGTCTGGAATTTATTACCCATGACCAGATATTGCAGCAGAGTTTCACAATGGCACTTTGCACTTGCAGCTTAATAATCAGTACACCCCAAAGTTGTAATCTGTCAACATGAAGATGCTTGTATAGTTGTGCTTTCTGAGCTTGATATCATCGATTGGCTTGTGGCTGCAGTGCTCTTTGCGTATTGGTGCAAGAACGATGCAAAAATGCCTTCAATGTGAAATTGAAAAGACATGAAAAAAGCTGAGTAGATTAAAATTTAAAGACAGGAGGGTGCTTCCAACACTCTTACGAGTGTAACACGTGATATCGTGTCCTGTGATGGCACGCCTCTTCAGTGTGATTACTCGCCACACAGTGATTGGTCCCAACGCATGAATCGGGGTTGGCAATACGGTGTTTGCTGACGATTCGTCTGTAGTGACTTCTGTACACCGCATCGCAGAGGCGATTAACTTGGCTGTAACACACTTTGTGCATCGCCATAGAGGAGTGTTGCGCACTTTATTGACTGCTCTTAAGAATAAACCCTGCGGAAACCCATCTCTGTAACTTATTGTTTAAGTTTGCACACTTTATGGCAAGCAGAAGTGTGTTTGACCCTGTGCCAAAAGGGCTTCGTACTGTGCCAAGTTTCCTTTTTTCCTGTGCCAGGCACTGAAAGGAAAAAAGGCTGTTTGACCACTCTGTGTACCAATGGGCAAAAATGCTTGTGAGAGTTAATTTGAACAAACATGCTTCAACAATGCTCTCAGCAGTGCGAAATTACATGGCAGCCTATGAAAGACCCTTCACGCATGAAGCTCGCTTTGAGCGATGTTTATTATTGAGTCACTACATGACATACATGGTCAGGCATGCAACATCACCGATTGCCATATATGCACAGGTCTCACCATAGGTCGGTGCACTCACTCATGAGTGCACTCTCTCACACTCATTTCATAGACATAAGTGCAGGTGAGTGTGAGTGGAGGTGAATGCGAGTGAGTGCGAGTGAAAGTGGGTGTGAGTGAAGATGAGTGTGAGTGCGAGCGAGTGTGAATGGAGGTGAGTGCAAGTGAGTGTGAGCGGCGGTGAGTGAGTGTGAGTGCGAGTGCGTGCCAGTGAGTGTGAGTAGATGTGAGTGCGAGTGAGTGGGAGCCTAGGTGAGTCACGTAGTCGACTGCAGTACTTACATGGTGTGACAGCTTCGCTCACACTACGAGCTTTTCAGTCACAGTCGCCAATGGTTTACAAGCGTATTGACTATGTCTTCATTCAACGATTTGTTAGCCTCAACTGGTACTTTATTATGCAAAGAGCATAGTAAGAGGGCTTAAGGGAAACGAGAGAAAGAGTAGAGATGGCCACCCTCCTTTCCACTTAGTTTTTCACAGTGCCATCCGGGTATCGCTCCAGGTCGATTTCAAGGCTGTTTGCCACGCGTTCCTGTGTTCCCTTTCATATTGCTCACGATATTACATAGAGTTGCTTCAGAAAGCTTGCATTAATTTCTTCCAAGCTCTGGATATTTTCCAGTTTTTGGCCCATAAGACTTTCGTGGCCAACAAGCTGCCAATCGCCTCCTTTCTTTGCTCACAGTGTCTGGCTTGGATGCTCAATAACAGTGCAATGCTGCTGCCTTCGTCACGCAAAATAACTTACATTTCACATGCACTTCCTTAATGAAAATGGTTTGTCACTGTCTGGAACAGTTATGAGGCCCACAGTTTCAGTTGAGCAAACAATTTACCTACACGAGCTTGCAGTAAAATAGTGTTTGCTTCAGAATTCAGAATTATTTTATTTGACGTCAAGAAAGAAGAAAATACATGGTAAGTATATACAGAAGGAGGTCCTGTAGTTACAAACTGAAATGGGACCTCCTGTGCGTGATAACATGGTGAATAACACAAAAATGGCAATATGTGGACTTAATAATTATGATAGTTAATGTGATACAAGCGAGAAAGTAACCTGAAGACAGTGTTATCAAAAAGCATGGAACAAGTGAAGGAATGTGCCTTAGTCAATGAAAGTAACATGGATGGGTGGGAGACAAAACGGGATAAACAGTAATGTAGTATACGAGATAATAAAACTCAAATAAACAAAGTACAATAGGCAGATAAGGTAAATCACGGAAAAGAGATTCAAAGGCGCGAGATGACAGTAGGATAGGGAAAAAAGTAACGAAAAGAAAAAAAAAGAGAAAGAAAAGCAACACCTAGAGCAATAAAGAACAAGAATAAGACAAATTTAGCAGAAAGCGCTTTAGTTCGGATCGGAACCTATGTGCATTTAGTAGTTTTAAAGGAGATGGCAGTGAATTCCAAAAAGCAAGTGCTGAAAAATGTAATGATTGCTTGGGGGGCCGTAGTTGGTGTGAACTATCGGCAGAATGAAATTATTGTTTCTAGCAAGTCTAGTATTATTGGTGTTCACCAAGGATGCCTTCAGTATTATGAATACAGGAGATTATTGTGCAGTGCCCTATAAGCGATAATGGCGAGATTATATTTATTAAGGTCCAACACACTTAAAATATTATGAGAATGCAATAACTGGTTTGCGTTAACACATCGAGATGACAGCATTATTAGACGAATGGCTCAGTTTTGAATGGCCTGCAGTGATGTCAGGTGACTGTTGTACGTATTACCCCATGATTCGATGTTGTAGTTAAGATGAGAATGAACGAAAGCGTAATAATTTCTTGAGTGGGAGCCTGTTGCCTGTCCCTTGAATGTGGTTTCTATTTCGTTATTCTAGTTTGTTTTGTTGGCACTGCCCACTGTGGAGAAGCATATGCACGCATTCCATTGAGTCTTCCTTAGCACCGCCATCATTCTGCAAAGGTTGAGGCAAA